>JAVJAQ010001415.1:1200000-1800000 GCA_032362365.1 Zygogramma bicolorata | reverse complement strand
CACAAATTGATGTTTTCATAAACTTATGATCGAATGATAGGTAGGACACAATATTACATAAAGACTTGTAAAAGCAGGAGAATTGATAATTGAATTTTGAGATTCTATATAATTGTTGGTTGTAGTATTCAAAAATGTAATAAAATTGAATATAATGAGAGGATTATATTCTAAAACGTGCTAACATGTGCACTCCTGTTGTATGTGAACAGGTATAGGGATTTCACAGTTGGATCTGTTCTAATTGTCATTTCTATTTCGGTTTCATTCCAGCTCTATCATTCAGGCAAGTAGATAATTTATTGTATATCTCTCAGAAAATCTCGTACAGTTGTGGTGAGGAATACAATCAATGAAATGATATGAATTCACTGATGAATGTCTCGTCTCTATGGATCATTGATAACAAATCTGGAATTTATAGACCGGGAGCTCACAATCATCGTTTAATTTTATTCTCCGCTATGAGCTTGTATCAAGTGAAAATAGTATGCAATAATATCGAGGTCGATCAGTGGGACATTGAGGCAGAAATGAATAGCAAATCGGTTGGAGGCCTTGTATAATCGTATTCATCCTGATGTTGATCATAATATGTTATGTAACAAAAAAAGCGTTTCTTACATCTGTTAAGCGGAATTCATTTGTTCTTAACAGGTGTTTTTCACATCCTGTAAGAACTAGTTTGGTGAACTAAAGTTATACAAGAATATTTTTTCAGATGACTATGTATCAAATCAGTTTTGAGAATTATTATGTACCCATCTTATTCAATTTGAACTACTCATTCTATCAGTATAGCGGAGTATGGTGGAATTATTTTTCCATGAGCTCCCGGTCCATTAGATGTGACAATTCTTGACGAAATTATCTATATCTTATTTGAATCTTGGATGATAACGATTGCGGTAATACCTTCAATGACTGAAACCAAGGAGTTCTTGCAACAGGATATGGTAGACAAGGCGGAAGCGATTTCTGGAAGGTGACTAATTCTTATGGTACAGACTGGGGAATGAAGGGGAACATATTGATGAGCAGAAATAAGAAAAATCAATGTAGAATCGCCACAGATGCCTTTTATCCAGTGATGAAAAATTAATACTCTTTCTGTCATAGAACCTGATTGATTTCTTAATGGTAATTTATGTGATATTTCGAGAAATAAATAAACTGCAACATCCCAGGAATCGATGTTTCTATCAACTTGTGATCAGAAGATCGACCATTTCGCGACCAGATATCATAATTAGTTCTGTGTGCTGTAATTTGGAAAATATTAATGTGATCTTTATACGTGATCAATTGAAGTACTAATGGGTGAGACTGCGATATTGGGTCCATTAATGAATTTTTGTATTGGAATTGTATGCTAGTTTCCAAACTATAATCCTATCAAAGTCAATCTAACAAAACTTATATTTTCATGGCATCAATAATGTTGTTTTTCAGGCTCAGTTATTCTATACGCTAATGATAGAATATCCATTTCTGGTTTTGAAAACACTTTATTGTGTGATCATTAGATGACAGTTCACGAAACCGCTACACGTGTTTCACCAGACGACAGACAGCTTCTTCAGGTGTGATTATGAAGTATTTTTTAATTACGTTATCATAATTTTTTTTTATATAATGATAATAATTATACTGGACTTCATTTCCCCCTATACCTCCAACGATAACAAATCATATACATGAATATTTATACAAATGTATTCGGGTAAATAGTAGTGAGTATGCCGCAGATCAGATGACTCCTCTACAGAGTGATGGGTCCCTAATATTATTCTGAGACATGAGAACACAAATAAACAAAAAATTGTTGAGTCATAAAGGAGAAAAAAAGTCATACCATTCTTCGAGCTTATCCTCACATAACCTGCTGTTCATTTACATTATATTAAAAAGGCCTGTGGGGATTCGTTTCTGGAATACCAAGCGATGAAGTTGTTAATATGCTTGATCTGATGAGAGAAGGCTCGTTTGAAAGTGTCCGTCCTATGATTGGGAGTTGGGAGGTCTGAGGGTAACTTTGAAGCGTAGATTGAAGCTGTAGACATCGTCCCAGGTGCGAATGATTCAGCAATCTTCAATTCATTGTACTTGAACTTGTGACCACAGTGCTAATTATGAATATCTCTGCTGAAACATGTGAGTTCATCGACTCCCGATGAAATCAATTTTTTGGGTTTTTTCCCTAGGACTCAAAGAAGATGAGATTTAAATTCTTATAGTATCTCTTCTTGAGGCAAATTGAAATAACTATTCAATAAGTTCGAAGTAGGTTGTGTAAAAATCAAGACTTCGTAGAGCTATTGAGGAATGAGTCATACCAATGTTACATATGAACACCACTGACAGAAAATTCAAATCTCATTACCAATTTCCAAGAAGGCCAAAAAAAGTATATGTATTTTTTTGATATTGTTTTATACTAACTCCAGATTCGTGAAAAATACGATACTGACAAAATAGTCACTCAATATTGCTTTTATATTATAATAGTGCAGTTACGTATCTGGGCAAAAATACAAATTTGCCCTGAAAACAGATACTATAAGGATGAATAACTCTTTCTTTTTCAACCTCAGGAAAGAAGAAAACCAAAAAAAAAACGATTTCATGACATGTCTAACGCCTCAAAAAACACTTCTTTCCATGAGTACTAATCAAAAGGCCTCATTTTGTGGTGGAGGAATCCTTCCTACGTAGTTTTTTTAGTGCTTTTCATCTACCACATTCTGAAAAAAATCAAGAATTATAATTGGGATCTATACAAGTGTAGAAGCGTAAACTTCTGATCTACCACGAAAAGTTTCTGTGATTTTTGAATAACAGTTCTTTCTGGATAGAACCCACCCACTTTGTCTGTCATTTTTCGTATAACATAGATTTACCTATCAAAAAGTTCTTTACTTTGTTAACGTTCCGGAAAAGATATCCGTTTCCGTTCTCAAAACTTATTAACGAATTCTTTTCCTTTTTGATATTCATTGTTGACAAAATATCGAATATTTGGGATTTGATTGAACATTTTCTCATTCAACAACAAAGTTTACATCATAAACAGAAAATAACAATGAACTTCCGTTTTTTGGGTGTTGTGATAGAGAAATCGACTTGTCATGTTGACACAATGGTATATCGAAAGTGAACACATAGCAACAGATATCTACATTGATTATGGAAACATCATTCATGTGTATATTTATTTCTTTGTTGTTCATGATAATATGTTCTTCTGTTCTTCTTGCAGTTTATTTAATATTTCATCTTGAGATAATCTGAAAATTTAGATTTGCTGCGATATTATGTACTGGCCGACTCTAACAGTAAAATACAAAATGAGTTTGCAAAAAATCCAGAATTCTTGTATAAAATACTGTAACAACCTAAGAAATTATGACCACATTAGTGAATCATTTCATAAATCCAAATGGCTGAAATTAGAACCCAGATTTGTTATGCATCTGTCAAGTTTGATATATGAAAACTCTAAATACAATAGCCCTATTCATTTAACGGCTGTTATTGAAAGGTTCTGATATACATAGTAGGATCACAAGATCAGGAGAGATTCCCCACATTCTGGTGCTATGTTTCAAAAATTATTTTCCTATGTTGCAGTAAATATTTTGCCCTACCTGAAAGTGTTAAGTGTGCCTCTTCTCTTTTAACTTTCAAGAAGCGTCTCAAGGCGTCTAAGGATTTTTTGATTCACTAGCCTTCCCAATGACGACACTCATCCCTATGCATTCATCATTTTCCTATACAATAGAAATTTCAAATGACCGAAGTTACTTCATTTAATATAATTACATAAGTATGTCTGTATTCATTTTCTTCTTTATATTCAAAGTGTTATATATATATATATATATATATATATATATATATATATATATATATATTGTTAGGGACTTTACATTAGAATCAGTGCTCAGTACAGCCCTGTACACTAGCTGTTATTACATAAAGATGATACACATCTTCCTTTTATGTTGAGGATATTTTAGGTGAGTCAGTCTTAAACTGACATTGTTCTGGAGTGGATCAATAAATATTGTGTTAAGTGTGAAGTGCAGTGTTTAATATTGGTCCTAGCCAGTGGGGCCTTCCTAACATCTCAGAAGTGGGATACACATCGGTTTTTTTTGTCTCTTTCGCTCCACACTCAACGTTTGAATATGGTAGGACGGCGATCAAAAAAACGCCGTAGAAGGTCCAGTTCCTCAGAATCTTCATCAAGTTCTGAAGTTTCTTCTAGTAGCAGTGAACCTGAACGACGAGCACATAAAAAGAAATTGGGCAACCGTAAAGGTCGAAGGCCCAGGGTAGGAAGCACCTATTTTGATTTTTGTGAACGAGGTGAGTCGAAAAATGTTTCTACAATTCCGGAGTTTGACCCAAAGTCTGATTCGGTTAGAGATTGGTTAAACATTGTGGATCAACATGCAACATGCTTTAAATGAGACGATAATACAACAAAAACTAATGCTTTGAGTAAACTTAGAAATACTCCATCACGATGGTTCCAAACGTATATTCAAACGGAAATCGGTTGGGCGAATTATTCATGGGTTAAAAGGAGAATAATTCTTTCTACCACATTTCAGTCAGTAAGGAATACTCATAAATTTTTTATGGAAGTTGCGAATTACAAGACATTAGAGGGGGGATCGTTGTACAGTTTTCATTTTGATCACTTAGCTGAAATAGAAGCATTGAAAGCGAATTTTTCTGACGCTGACAAAGTTTCTCTCATCTTCGGCACAATCGCAGATGACACGGTTGCGTCGGCTGTGAGAGCAGCTTATATTACGGATCTCATTCATCTAGCAAGTTATTTGAGGGACAGAACATGCTGAGGCAGGGCCCAGTAACAACCAAATAGGTAACAAAACTTCAAATACCAAACTAGAACATTCAAAGCCTGCTGAGAAGCATGATAAGTATTAAAAAAATACAAAACAATCAAATTAAATGTTTTTATTGCAATAAACGGGGACACAAAAGAAGTGAGTGTAGAAGATATAATAATAAGTAATGCAATAATTGCCATAGAAAAGGTCATATCGAAGCAGATTGTTACTCACAAAAAAGACAGACCGGGGTAAAATCAGAGAAGTTCAGAGAAAAACCGCAAAAAATTAATGTAATTGAGAGCTCTACTAAAGATAAATTCTATAGAAACATTAAGATCAATGACACTTCCCTTCTGGCATTTCTTGATTTTGATAGTGACTGTGTAGCCTCTTCTCTCAAATCACTTGAGGTATTAAAAATTCAACTATGCCACTCTTAAGTTATTGCACGAAGTCCGTACAGGTTGGCACAGAGTGAAAAACCAATAGTCAGAAAGTTGGTGTCTGAATTGTTAGCAGCAGAAAAAAGAAAAACAATGAAAAACGTTTGTGGGTCGACTATAGAGAGCTTAACAAAATCACTGTCAAAGAAAAATCTCCACTTGCTTATGTAGAAGATCTAATAAATAGACTAAAAGAATGCCGATTTTTCAGAAGGCAGAAAACATTGAAACGTTACAAAAAGTCTTCCAAATCTTGAGGGAAAATCATGTAACGTTAAATTCGGACAAATGTTCATTTCTACAAAGCTATGAGGTTGGTGAATCAGGGATTCGTTCCGGTAACAATAAAATAAGAGCTGTACAAAATTTTCCTATTCCACAAAACATTCATCAGTTACGACAGTTCTTGGGTTTAGTGAGTTGATTTAAAAAAAATCATCGATAAATTTGCACAAAAAGCTAGTATACTGACAAAATTATTGAAAAAAAATAGCCAATGGCTATTGACGGATGAACATTCGAAAGTTTTCAACGATTTCAAAAATATTTTGAGTGATGAACCTGTTTTGATTATTTTCGACTCAAAGTATCATACTGTTGTGCGTACTGATGCATGTAGAGATGGAATAGGTGGCATTCGGATACAAATAACTGACAAGGGAGAGCAGCCAGTGTCATTTTATAGTCAACAAACAAGCGAGAGCGAGAAAAGATTCCATTCATTCGAGTTAGAGTTGTTGGCAATAATGTATGTACTGCAAAAGTTTCGACATTATTTATTGGGCATCGAATTTATTATTAGAACTGACTGTAATGCAGTTCGGGAAACAATTGAGAAGAAATATATAAATCCACGCATTGGCAGATGGGTCCCCTCATTACAAGAATATAATTTTCAAATTATTCCCAAATCAGGAAATCAAATGAGTCACGTGGATGCTTTGAGTGGTAACCCATGCGTAAGCAGTGAAAATATATAAACAGATAGCATTTTGAAAATATCTGAAGGTGATTGGTTGACGGCTGTTCAAGCCAAAGACCCCGAAATTGTGAAAATTATGGGAAAATTGGAATCAGGTGATGTAAGTAGAGATATAATTTATAATTATGATTTAAGGGCAGGGCAAGTTTTCAAGCTCACTGAGTATGGTCGGCGCTGGCTTGTTCCGAAAAAATGTCGTTGGCAGATAGTAAAAGCCAACCACAATGATTTGGGACATTTCTCGGTAGAAAAACTCTTCATAGATTGTAAGAACGATATTGGTTTCTTCGGATGCGGCATTTTGTAAAAAAGTATATTGAATCATGCCTACATTGCCAATATCATAAAGTGCCTGCGGGGAAAATGCCAGGATGTTGATCATGTAGGTCCATTTATTGAGAGAAGAAACGGCAACAAATACATATTTGTTATGGTTGACTCGTTCACAAAATTCACAATTGTGAGTGCCCTTCCCAATACCAAGACCTCACCGGTTCTGAATGAATTGCGTAAATTGTTCGCTATTTTTGGAGTGCCACTGTGTATTATATCGGACGCAGGCAAATTAAAAAAAAATATGCGAAGAACAAGGTATTCGCCATTATCAGGGTTCTATAGCGGTGCCTCGCGCAAATGGTCAGGTGGAACGATACAGCAGGACTATTGTGGACGCTGCCGCAACAGTAGGTTCAGGTCTGAAGGAAGAAGATTGGGACAAAGATGTGTCCAAAATTCAGTTGGCAATCGATAGTACATTTGATAGGACAGTACAAGCTGCTCCGGGTGAAGTTTTATTCGGATTTCGGTTGAACTTGAGAAGTGACCGATATGTGGCTCATGTCCGTGAGCCCCCAACGATTGACGTAGCCAAACTGAGGCAGGATGTTGCAAAAAGATTGGAGGAAAATCGAGAAAGGCAGAATAAAGCTTTCAATATGAGACGAAAAGAACCTCCGATTTGAAAAATAGGCGATTTGGTGCTCGTAAAAGTAACTAGTTTCAAAACTGACGGAAAAGTAAGAAATTAGTCGAAAAATACAAAGGACTTTTCAAGATAGAGGAAAATTAAGGAAATGATAGATATAAGGTACGAGAAGAATTAGGGTCGGAAAGTTGCCAGAACGCAAACCTCTATGAGGAAGTTATTGGTGTGGAACATCTCAAACCGTTCACAGTGAGAGACGACAATTAGTAAGTGGAAATCCAGTCATAATTCAGGTATTAAACTGAATTTATGATCAGGAGTGAAAGTTGGGGATTAAACCAACCGAAAAAGAAAAACTTAGGGATTAAACTAAGTTATGAAAAGTAATCCTTCATAATTTAGTGATTAAACTAAATTTATGATTATGAGTGAAAGTTGGGGATTAAACTAAGTTATGAAAAGTAACCCATCATAATTTAGGTATTAAACTAAATTTATGATCAGGAGTAAAAGTTGGGGATTGAACCAACCGAAAAGAATAACTTAGGGATCAAACTAAGTTATGAAAAAAAAAACAATCATAATTTTGGGATCAAACTAAATTCATGATTGTTAGTTGAAGTTAGCTAGGTACCTAGGACTTGTCCTTGACCGAAAGCTGTTATGGAGAGAAAATATAGAGGAAAGGGTGAAAAAGGCGACAGTTGCGCTATACACCTGCAAAAGAACCATTGGTAACCAATGGGGGTTGAGACCCAACATTGTCCACTGGTTATATACGGCGGTCGTAAGACCCACACTCATGTATGGATCACTAGTATGGTGGCCAGCCTTATGTAATGAGGTCAACAAAAAAAAGGGTGGGAAATGTACAGCGATTAGCTGCCACTCTCACGACGGGGTGTCTTAGGATAACTCCTACTGGAGCCCTGGAAATGATCCTACATCTGACTCCATTAGACCTATATGGGAAGGAGTGCGCCTCTAGCGTTGCTCTCAGACTCAATGCAATCTCACCATGGCCTAAGGAACTTTATTGGAAACGCGATTGCGGCCATCACTGGACACTGGCTTGGAGGATGCCATGCCGCACGTATGGGAATCCTACAACGGAATGACTGCTCTGGGTCAGCCCTACTTTGAAAACCTATCCGATCTCCAGTCGATTGGTATCAACAGCCTCATGCTGTTTATCAACAACAGCTACTGGTTCCCACGGCATCACAACGGGCCTATGGCCTATGTGGGTTCCGTCCCGGACCACCGTGCTAACCTAACCTAACCTAGTTGAAGTTGGGGATTAAACCAACGGACACAAATAACCTATGGATCAAACTGAGTTATGGCACATTCACACATATACAAAATATCGTAAACGTAGGTGTTCATCGAAATGTTCTGTTTCAGATTATCCTGATGGGTGTTTGCATCCATTTGAGGTTTAATGGAGTAACAGGATGGCCGAATGTTAGGGACTTTACATTAGAATCAGTGCTCAGTACAGCCCTGTACACTAGCTGTTATTACATAAAGATGATACACATCTTTCTTTTATGTTGAGGATATTTCAGGTGAGTCAGTCTTAAACTGACATTGTTCTGGAGTGGATCAATAAATATTGTGTTAAGTGTGAAGTGCAGTGTTTAATAATAATAATTGTGGCTAGCCAGTGGGGCCTTCCTGACATCATATATATAAACCTTGGGTTGGTCGTGACTGACCAGTTGAAAAAAGAACTTCGAAACCACTAGGTGATTTCTGTTGGTGAGGTTGCAGTCAATCTTGAGGATGCCAGGGAGTAAAAAAAACTCTTTGGTATTGCGTCAAGCTTTCGGAAATGTTCATTTCTTTCTTCAGGACTTACTAAAAAATTGTGAACGAATTAACAAACAATTTTATAGACCGGATGAGACTACTTACTATCGTGAGTTTGAAAGAAGCTAGTTTCTTCATAACAGTCAAAGCTTATCTGTCATCATATGCAGATAAAAAACAGTGTAAAAACATATAAAAATTGAGTAATATCTTCAAAAACTTAATTGTACCAAACGGCATGGTTGAATTATGCGACATATTTATAGGTTAGTCACCACGCTTCACGTGACTAACCTATAAATATTTGATAACTCAAAAATAGCACGTTACTATTTCATTAGCCATTTTCTCGAGATCGAGAGCTCAAGGACAGTCCAATTTTATTGTCGAAAAAACCGTTGATATTTTTGTAAGCAATGTAAACGAGTATCATTTGCAGCAATTACCGTAATAAATATTTATTAGGTTTGGCTGACAACTTCTACATAGAAGAATGACAATATCGACATTTGTTAACAGCTTGATCAATTTCGTCTATATGTTATGACTACCCAATATACGAAATTGATCTGAATATCCGTGCAAATATTTATTGTTCATTCAATAACATACGAGCTTCGTCAAAATTTAATATTCTTCTATCTTGAGAAATTTTTCACTTCAGGCTTCGGTATGCAATTTTCCTCTGGATAGAAATGATTGACTTTCTATTTTATATGTGATATACTATTTTTGAACAAAGAAAATAAAACAATCAGTCAATAACTTGAGTCATCTGAATTTGCCGATCAGAATAATCATAAATGAATGCAAATATCGATGATTTATGGATATTGATTCGTTATACATTTATGAATGATATCAGAGAAGACCGGAAAACTTTCCTTCTTTTGTACAGATCATATTGTTAAGATTTTAGTAGGTTGAAATAAGGCAATCATTGCAACAAGAATGATTGCTGTTTCCATATGATATTAAACATTTTTTCATGATACGGTGGAATGTTAATCACCGTAACTGTTTTTTCCCACTTCTTTTACTCGAAGTTGCAAAAAATTCTTTTATCGTTTTCAAGTATTTTTGCTAACACTGAAAACGAGTATAAGGTTCAATAGCCAACAATCGTTTTTCATTACTATTAGATTACGCTCAGGATAACGATCAACAGGAGCCTCAGACAACAAATAAAGTATTGAGAATATATTGAAAAATATATTTCGAAAGTATCCGTATCTGATATAAATCTGTGAATGTATTGTCCCATTAAGTAGTATAAAAAGAGGACGTTTTTCATGGAATAGATCATAGTCAAAGTTGTGAATAAAGTGATACACAGTTTTGAGGTGGGAAAAACTGATACTGAGTGATTCTTCAAACTATCTGAGAACATATAGTGTGAATTGAAGTCTCTTTTTTTGGGGCCTCCATCAATTTTCAGAGAAGGACACTCGTCTCTAGGAATTTATCAACTCGATGGTCATATAATCCAAAATTATGTCTTATGAATGAACTAGTCAATCAGAATTGTTTTTGATACGTTTTCAATGGAGAAGGCAAAGCTAGGGCTTCAATTTTCCAATGTTTTGAAATACCCCCAATAATTTATTAGTTCGAAATGCCATAATAATACCGGTTTATCTCAAACGTTTGAATAAAACTCAGTAATGGAAGAACAAACTTTCAGCTTAGCACAATTCATATTTTTGTCACCAATTTATTAACTTCAGCAGTAAAATGTTTTCAGATGAGGTGCTTCGTGATCTTCTTCATTGCTATCACTGCAACTGGAGCTATCAGTGAAAAGGATACTTGGGAAAACTTCAAGGTGGGTATTTCTGGAAATAATATTCATCTTACCTTTTGAATTGAATGAGTCAGGTGGTAAGTTAATAAGTCAGATTCAAACACTTTGGGCAAATATCTAGATAATTCTTGATACTTCGACACAATGAAGTTTCTATGGAGCATCACTTTTGATACCCTAAGACGATGAGCATTTCATTTAGAATAATTCTATTTCACAGATCAACTTCTCCAAATCCTATCACAACATGGCAGAAGAGAGAAAACGTTATGATATTTTTCGATCAAACCTGCTGACCATTGAAAAGCATAACGAGAAGTACGAAACTGGCCAGTCCACCTACAAAATGGCTGTCAATAAGTTTGCTGATCTCACCCCCGAAGAATTCATGGACAGAATGAAATACTCGAAGAAGTCGAAGCCCACTTTTCCCGCCGAACCAGCAGTGTTCGATTATGAAGGAGATCTGCCCGCTGAAGTCGATTGGACCAAAAAAGGAGCTGTTACTGAGGTCAAAGATCAAGCCGATTGTGGATCTTGCTGGTCTTTCAGCACTGTGAGTATTCAATCGAACCTTTTTCGTTACTTTGGAGATATAGAACTTTGGATGAAGGTTATCTGTTTTTGGTTCCGGAGATTCGAGAGAACGATGGAAAAGCTATATTTTCTACTGTAAATTTTTTGATTCTCATGAATTACAAAAACCACGAATTGTTATAGATGCCTTTGATGGGCCATCATTTTACGTTCCAAATACTTTTATATAGGATTCGACTTGGGCCATCCCTGAAACTCAATATTTGAATTCGACGAATTTTGATTTGTTTCACGTATTTTTTTTACAATAAACTCATTTTGCAATTAAAAGATTAGGCAGAATTTTCACATGAAAAGGAAATAGAAGATACAAAATAATCCTTATCAATATGTGAAACAAAAATTGAAATAATCATCGACTTACTCGATCCCTTGCTCATTCAATAAAAAATGATGTTCCATATGAAAACGGCTTGAATCCAACAGGTTATCAAGGCGATAATTATTAAAAAATTCACTTTGTCGAAACTTCCTGGAATAAGGGAAAGATTCGATTTCTCATATGAAACGAAACTCGACGTTCAAGAATTTGTAAAAACAGATCTCTGTTTGAAATTCCAAAGTGGCTAGAGCAAGTTCAGTGACACTCCCTCTGGGCATGAAAAATTTATAATGGTGAAGTTTTTGGGTGAGTGGTTCTTTACGATCCTCCAATGTATTCCATAAAAGTGTTTTGTGGATTGGGCTTTAAATAATTATTTCTTTCCAGAACCGAAAACGACTCTTCCCAATTATTTTTGTTTTCGAAATCATTATGCCTAGACTCTAATTCGAAAATTCACGCTTGCCTTTTTTTCAGACTGGAACAGTGGAAAGTAATAACTTCATTAAAACCGGAAAACTCCTCTCCCTCAGTGAACAACAATTGGTAGACTGCGCAAGCGACTGCGACGGCTGTGATGGATGCTATATGGACAAAGCTCTGGACTATATCATTGCCAATGGAATTATGCTAGAAGGAGATTATCCATACGAAGCAAGAGATGATAAATGTAGATTCAATAAATCTGATATCGCTGTTCAAGTTGGCTCCTACAAATACATTAAAACTGGTGATGAGAATGATCTCCAGAGAGCTGTTGCTACAGTTGGACCTGTTTCAGTTGCCATTTCTGCTTCGTTTTCATTCCAGTTATATTCTTCAGGCAAGTAGATTATTTATTGTATTCTATCAAAAAATATCGTTTCGGTATGGATTATATTCACTGATGATATGAATTCAGTGGCAAATATATATAGTGAAGATAGTTATCATTGATAACGAATCTGAATACTCACTCAGTCACATCTATTTTGTTGATGATATACGGAGATTTAACACCCTTTGAGTGGGTCATATTGCTAATATTTTTTTATTTTCTAGGAATCTTGGACGATACCAACTGTGGTAATACTTTTAATGACTTGAACCACGGAGTGGACTGGATATGGTACACAAGGTGGAAACGATTTTTGGAGAGTGAAAAATTCCTGGGGTTCTGACTGGGGAATGGAGGGCTATATACTCATGAGCAGAAATAAGAAAAATCAGTGTGGAATCGCCTCCGATGCTGTTTATCCATTGATAAAAAACTAATACTTCTGTTGTTATATTTGAAGGAATTTTCAACGTTGAATTATGTAATGCTTTCAAGAACTAATAAACTGTAACCTCTTACAAATTGATGTTTTCATGAACTCATGACCGAAATATAGGCAGGAGACTATATTAGAAAGACTTCGATTATTGATAATTCAATTTTGAGATTTAATATAATAATTGGTTGTAGCATATGAAAATGCAATAAGATTGAAAGAAATTGAACGAAATGAAACTACTCATGTAATATTCACATAATTTGATGAACTTTTTCACTATGAATTATGTGATGCTTTGAAGAACTAATAAACTGCAACCACTTACAAATCGATGTTTGCATAAACTTATGATCGAAAGATCTCCTACAAAACACTCACGGTTTCGAAATTTCAATCAATGTCACAATTGTCACGAAGTCTAGGTAGTGCAAATCGGTTGAATTTTTTCTGAAGTTTCACTGCGATTTCAATCCGGAGTTTCAATACATGAACACAGATATCAATGACAGATTGACATAATTGAATTTTGATTTGAAGAAATTTGTTTCGAAAACAATCTCTATGGTTTTATAACCAAGTGTTAAATTTATTCAAAAGATGCTTACAAAATATACTAGACACTTTTGAAGAAGCGTATCACAAGAATTCGAATCATTTGCGGTGGCACCAATAAAATGAAATGAAGTACCTGATGAAGTAGATTCAAATCGGACATATATCTGGAAATCTACCAACACTGCCGAAGGGTCAACCAACTGGTATTTATTCTGATGGATTTGTAGAAAGTGTGTCTCCTTTATATTCAAAGAAAATAACTGATCAAGCAAGCTGAATGATCATGAATTGAAACCTGATTGATATTTGTGATGGCTTACAGAAGGTTCATCATAATAACATGTAAGATAAACAACCTATTTCTGAAGATTTATTTCAATAACGTTCATATCCAATTTCGATTTTCAAAAAATTAAAACTTCATTATTGGGAAGTAGAGTTTGCGACCGTGAATGTCACTCTATCATTTTATAACCTGGAGCCAAGTCAGGACTCAAAATATTGGGTCCATCAATAATTTTCGTATTAGAATTGTATGCTAGTTTCTAAACTGTCATCAAATCAAAGCCTTTCTACATTTATGTTATCAATAATGTCATTTTTCATGCTCAATGATTCAATGCGCAAATAATAAATATCTTTTACGTACCTAATTTAAAAACACCTATTTTGTGATTTTCACTAGACAGTTCACGAAACCGTTACATGTATTTCACGAAATCTGGTGAGTAAAGGCCCGTTTGAGAGTTTTGTCTTATGGTTGGGAGGTGTGAGAGTACTTAAAAAGCGCACTTCAAGATTTTGGACATTGCTACGGAAGCGAATTTTCCTCCTGAATATACTGGTGATTTTTGTGATAATAGTTTGAAAAAGAGACGCTGAGTGAAGAAATTTTCTGCTCATCATGTTCGACCATTTTAGCTCTTTAGTTCATGCAGAATTCGCTGTCTTTCCCCAACACCATCAGACTTAGACATGAATTCTGCATATCCTGCAATCTCCGTTTATCATCGGCATCTATACATGGATCGAATATAACATAACCATAATTGAATCTTATCGATGGCAGGGTCTCACACAAAGATGCTTTCGCCCTTCGACTGAGAAATTGACTTGATTGATGAATGACCTTCAAATTACAGAATGAAGTTTATCTTACATTATTAAAATCATAATTTATTCCAAGGTCATCATCAAATTTGAAGCTTTTCTCTTAGGCTTGATTCACTAATCATCAACTCAAAGTTGTTTGTCGTTCATCAATAAATTTTTGTTCATCTAAGAAACAAACAACAGCACAGATGTTTTCGAATCATTAATGCTCAGTGTATGAGCCTATGACTTCTTGATTAATTCAAATACATCCATACTGATTTTCCGCAGACCATCCCGTAACTGTGTGGGCTTGAATGGAAAGTATAGCTGCGTATCATCAGCATTTTACAATATTCAGCACATTTCTCGAAATCGAAAGTATATAATGAAAATGAGAGGGGATTCAGACTCGAACCCTGTGGAACTCCAGACGACATCATCAGAGAGGCAGAAGTATTATCATATATTTCAACCAAGTGACTTCTTATTGATAGATTACTAGCCGATCCGTCCCCATTTCGTTGGGTGTTATTATTTTTGTGATATAGTATATCGTGTAGTTTTATTACCAAATTTTATCAGGTTCATCGCTTCTTTGGCTCAAAAATTGTTATTGGGTTAAAATATTTTCAATGTCTGCATTCTCAGTTGGCGTTTTTTCTGAACGAATAAGGGTGATGAAAAAAAAATCACATCCGATGGGAATCCGATGGAAACTATATTTACTTTACGTGAATTGGCTACTCAATTTGTCATTCGTATCTGTTCATTCATTGGGATTTCGGATGGAAATCGCAATGCCAATTTGAAAAAAAAATCCTAATCAAGGTTAGGGCTCTGTGTAAAAATTTTTATTTCATTTCCTATTTGAATGCTCACAATGAATTGTGCTTGATGAACAAGTTTGAATTTTAATCATGTTTCGAATTTCATTATAACATCGCAGAGCCATATTGACCAAGGCTTCAAGTGAATTTCACCACTTTGACATTGAAAATCCCTTTCCTTCAAATACAACAGAAGGGCACTTGATCGCACCTTTCAGACCGTAATAAGTTTCATTTTGATTCATTATATTTAATTTTATTACATTTTTATATATAACTCATTTTTATATTTTCAATAATCGTGCTTCAAACGAGGTATTTACCTAATATAGACTCCTGTCTATATTTCGATCATAAGTTCATGAAAACATCAATTTGTATGAGGTTACAGTTTATTAGTTCTCAAAGAATCACATAATTCAACGTTGAAAATTTCTATAAATATAATTGTTAGTTTTTTATCAATGGATAAACAGCATCGGTGGCGATTCCACATTGGTTTTTCTTATTTCTGCTCATCAGTATATAGCCCTCCATTCCCCAGTCAGAACCCCAGGAATTTTTCACTCTCCAAAAATCGTTTCCACCTTGTGTACCATATCCAGTAGCAAGAACTCCGTGGTTCAAGTCATTGAAGGTATTACCACAGTCAGTATCATCCAAGATTCCTAGAAAATAAAGGATGTTAGCGATATGACCCATTCTGAAGATGTTAAAACTCCATACATCAACAACAAAAAAGATATGGATGAGTGAGTATCCAGATTTGTTATCAATGATTACAATCTTCACTGCATAGAGATTGCCCAGTGAATTCATATCATTATTGAATATGATCCTTACAGAAAGGATATTTTATGATAGATATACAGTGAATAACTACTTGCCTGAAGAATATAACTGGAATGAAAACGATGCAGAAATGGCAACTGAAACGGGTCCAACTGTAGCTACAGCTTTCTGGAGATCATTTTCATCACCAGTTTTTATATATTTGTATGAGCCCACTTGTACAGCGATATCAGATCTATTGAATCTGCATTTATCATCTCTTCCCTCGTATGGATAATCTCCTTCTAGCATGATTCCATTAGCAATGATGTAGTCCAGAGCTTTGTCCATATAGCATCCATCACAGCCGTCGCAGTCGCTTGCGCAGTCTACCAATTGCTGTTCACTGAGGGAGAGGAGTTTTCCGGTTTTAATGAAGTTATTACTTTCTACTGTTCCAGTCTGAAAAACAAGGTGAGCAGTGATTTTCAGATTGTACTTTGATCATGATGATTTTGAAAAGAAAATTATTGAGTGTCGAATGGAAAAAAACTGGAACATTATTTTTCTACTGAATGATAAGGGATCAAGTAAGTCGATATGATTTCAGTTTTTGTTTTACCTGTTGATTTGAGTTATTCTGTTACTTGTGAAAAAAAATCTAATATAATTCGTTATCACAGTTGAGATCTGATTAAAAGAATTATATGACAAGAGGGTACTAAGAAGATACCCAATTCATGTAATCGAAAAAAAGAATTTTTCCACATTACATTAAGCATTTCAAAATCTGTGAATTTTTTTCACTCATACTTTTCTAACGACTTTCAAATATCAGCAGCAAACGCTTGTTAATGCAAGATAAGATCATATGGTCTATCAAATCTGTTGATGAAAATACGTGATTTTGTAATCCCCCAAAAACATAAGCTTTATCTGAAGTCTTAGGTCTTCGAAGTAGCAAATAAGTGTCGATTGGAAAACTCACAGTACTGAAAGACCAGCAAGATCCACAATCGGCTTGATCTTTGACCTCAGTAACAGCTCCTTTTTTGGTCCAATCGACTTCAGCGGGCAGATCTCCTTCATAATCGAACACTGCTGGTTCAGCGGAAAAAGTGGGCTTCGACTTCTTCGAGTATTTCATTCTGTCCATGAATTCTTCGGGGGTGAGATCAGCAAACTTATTGACAGCCATTTTGTAGGTGGACTGGCCACTTTCGTACTTCTCGTTGTGCTTTTCAATGGTCAGCAGGTTTGATCGAAAAATATCATAACGTTTTTTCTCTTCTGCAATGTTATGGTAAGATTTGGAGTAGTTAATCTGTAAAATAGATTGATTATGAAAATGGCCATGGAAGATTCATCATTTCGAAGTATCAAAAATAACCTAGACAAATATTTGCCCAGATTATTTGAATCTGAGATATGAAATTGCCAGAAATGAAAATCATTTTCATAAATACTAACCTTGAAGTTTTCCCAAGTGTCCTTGTCACTGATAGCTTCAGTTGCAGTGATAGCAATAAAGAAGATCAAGAAGCACTTCATCTGAAAACATTTCATTACTAATGAAGTTAATCAATTGACACAAAATATAAATCGTGCTGAGCTGAGACTTAGACTTTTATTTCATTTTCAAGTTTGATTCGAACGTTTGAGTGAAACTGGCGTATTTATGGCATCTCAAACGAATGAATAAATGAGGAAATTTGCAAACATATTAGGATTTTTGAATCCGTAGCCCTCCGTTCTTCATAAAGAATACATCGAAAACAATTCTGATTGACTTTCTTATTCATAAGACATAATTTTGGATTATTTGATCTCCATCGTGTTGATTGATTTATCTGAAAAACGCAGTAGTCCTCATGGAACAAAATACTTCAATTTACATTATATATTCTCAAATAGTTTGAAGAATCACTCAGTATCAGTTTTTCTTACCTTAGAACTATGTATTGCTTTATTCACAACTTTGACTGGTATGATCTCTTCTGTGGAAAACGTCCTCTTTTTATACTTCTCAATAGGATAATACTTTTTCAGATTTATATCAGATACGGATACTTTCGAAATATATTTTTCTATATATTGACAATAGTTCATTCGTTGTCTGTGGCCCCTGTTGATCGTTATCTGAGCGTAATCTGATAGTGATGAAAAATGATTGTTGGTTATTGAACCTGATACTCTTTCTCAGTGTTAGCAAAAATACTTTGAAACGATAAAGGAACTCTTTGCAACTTCGAGTAAAAGAAGTGAGAAAAAAAGGTTACAGAGATTTAAATCTTACCGTTCCATGAGAAATTGTTCAATATCATATACGAACATAATTTATTTCCGTTGCAATTATTTCAACCTACTGAAATCTGGACCATATAATCTGTACAAAGGAAGGGGACTTTTCCGGTTCACACCGATATCATTCATTAATGTATAACGAATCAATATGCATAAAATTCTGATATTTGCAGTCATTGATGGAATTTTTTGATAGGCCAATTCGAATGCTGCAAGTTGTTGACTGATTCTTTATTTTTCTTGCTAAGAAATAATATATCACCTGAAAAGTATACGGTTAATAATTTCTCAAGCAGCAGAATATTAAATTTTGGCGAAGCGCGCATAGAATTTCACTAACAAACATCCGAAATAGTGTTATAAAGTGAACATTAAATAATATTCACAAGTATATCTCGAATGAGTTTTGAACATTAGGTAGGCTTCACAAATAGACGAAATTAATGTAGCTTTCAACAAATGTCGTGATTGTCATTCTTTGCGAATGTCATTTGCCTATGTACAAATTGAAATATATTTTAATTTTCGACATGATTGAAATGCGTTTTGCATGTCAATCATAGCTCATTCATACATAATGTATCACGAGGATTACTGCAAAATACACTTTCACATGGCTCACTATAATATCAATCGCATTTTCGACAATGAGAAGGGACTGGCCCTGATCTCATACGGCTAATAAAAAGGCAGCAACGGGCTGAAAGAACACTTCATAAATTTCGATTAGCACAATGTCGTTTCGAAAAAAAGAAGAAGACGGAGTCGGCAAATGGTTTCTCAACCTGGTCTTCTGGGTTTGCAACTTGTAATTTTCCAACCTTGGAATAGTTTACAGATGAGCTTTTTTCAAATTATTGTGAATGAAACTATTTGACATTAACGCACTAACGTTTTGCGGTGGGTTGAAAGTCTAAACGTAAAAAATAAGTTGAGAAATCACCTTCAGATTTATATTTTTGTTTTGAGCAGTAACTTTCTCAATCCCAGAAGGTGCATAAATTAGGCATGTAAAAGCGCGAGTCGTTTCGCTTCGTCGATTTCTCCTGACGGCGAAAGATTCCTATGTCTGATAGGTCTCTGTATGTGGTTGTTAATGGAGTATCATCTGATATTCCCCCAATAAATGCAGGTATTCCACAGGGTTCAGTTCTGGCGCCCACTTTGTTTCTGCTTCATATCAATGATTTGCTCGAGAAAACATCTTGTTCAGTACATAGTTTTGCCGATGACAATACTCTCCATACTAGTTTCTCTTCCAGAGTCCCCATAGCAGCTCGAGGAACAAAAATTCAAAGAAACATCCTCGTTAATAAAATTAACGGTAAAAATAATAGAATGGGGTAGCATGAATTTGGTGGAATTTAATGCTAGGAAGACCCAGGCATGTGTCTTCTCAAGGAAAGCCGACTTATCATCGTCTAGTATTCAGATGTCAGGAGTAACTATTCCTACGGAGTCAAGTATCTCGATGCTAGGAATTACGATCAGGGATAATCTCTCATGGAAAAAAACATGTGAGATCGAACGCTAAAGGTGCTTTCCAGAAACTTGGATTTCTATTTCGTGCAAAAAAATACTTCACTTCTCTTCAGCTTCCAATGATCTACAAGGCTCAGATACGACCTGTCTTGGAGTGTGATTCTCATGTGTGGAGTTCGGCACCAAAACATTCATTGAGGTTTCTGAATTATATTCAGAGAAAGGCGCTTGGTGATTCTTGGCTCAAAGCCTCCCTCACTTCATTGTAACATCGTAGAAGGGTCGGAAACTTGTCTCTCTTCTATAGATATTTTCACGGTCGGTGCTCTGCTGAATTGTTATCAATCGTTCCACCCTTGGCAGTATCTACACGAATGACTCGACGAGTACATAATTCCCACTCCTTCTCTGTGAATCTGGAGACCTGTCGAACCTCTCTTGCTTAGGAATCTTTTTCCAATAGAATAGCTGAGCTTTGGAACTCCTTGCCGAAGGAGGCCTTTCCTGAGGCTTAAAAACTTTCAAAATTCCAAAGTGAATGTTAATTCTTATTTATCTCCTGTCTCTTAATTCACGCGGTGATCTTTGAACATTACAGGGCTTCGTGTGAATCTGCATATAAAAAAAAGTAGAAATCTTCCTTACGTAGAATTCCTCCTACGTTTATTCTTCATACGTCGAATTCTCCCTTCGTCAAAATCTTCACGTCGAATTTTTTGTCACTTCGGGGTATATGGATTATCATCGGAAACGTTCATATTTTGATGATGTCAATTGAGGGGATGACATTCGCCGTAGGAAGATTCGCATTTAAAAACTTGTTCATCTGTAAACTACTTCAAGGTTGGAAAGAGACAAGTTGCAAACCCAGAAGACGAGGTTGGAAAACCCTTTGCCGACTCCGTCTTCTTCTTTGATCCCCGCTAACGCAGTTATTCAAAACGTACCAGCGCTGACACGATATTATAACGGACTACCTCATTAGCGAACTGACAGCAAGGTGGAGGTAGCTAGTTTCTCCTTTACAAAACACAAACATATTTGATTAACTACGACATTATTTTCAAAAATAGCACGTTACTATTTTATTATCCATTCTCTCAAGTACGAAATCTAGAGCTCGGGGCCAATCCATTTTTATTGTCGAAAATGCCGTTGATATTCCAGTAAGCAATGTGAAAGTGTATCATTTGCAGCCAATCCTCGTGATACATAACGGATATTTATTTATGAGCTACGTTCAACATGCCGACGCATTCATTTGTACCAAGCAGAGCTGTCAAACATATCTCAACTTCTACAAAGGGACATTCACAAAAAATGACAATCACGACATTTGTTGAAAACTCCATCAGTTTTTGTTATGCCTATTCAGTACATTCAGTTGAATTATCCTTGCAAATATTTATTGTTTATTTCAGAACATTATTTCAGATGTTTGTGAGTGAAATAGTATACGAGCCTCGCTAAAATTTAACATTTTTTTGTCTTGAGAAATTGGTCTCGGCAGCCTTTGGTCTCGGTGAACATTTTTTCTCTAGAGAGAAATGATTACCTTCTATTTTTTATATAATACACTATTTTCAAACAAGGAAAATAAAAAATCTGTCAACAAGCTGCATCATTTGAATCTGCCACTTGAAAAAAGTCATCAGAGAATAAAAATTTCGTGGATATATTCGATGTACATTTATGAATTATATCGGGGTGGACCGAAAATCTCTCCTTCCTTTGTTCAGATCATATTCTCCAGATTTTAAATGCTTGAATATTATTCACCGTAATCTTCTGTTTCTCATTTCTCTTACTCGCACAGATTTCATTTATCATTCCGAAGTATTTTTGCTAACACTGAAAAAGGGTATCAGGTTCAGTAACCAACAATCATTTTTCATCACTAGTAGATTACGCTCAGGATAACGATCAACAGGAGCCATAGACAACAAATGAACTTTTGTCAATATATTGAAAAATATATTTCGAAAGTATCCGTATCTTATATTAATCTGTGAATGTATTGTATCATTGAGTAGTATAAAAAGAGGACGTTTTCCATAGCAAAGATCATACAAGTCGAAGTTGAGAATAAAGTGATACAGAGTGTTAAGGTAAAAAAACTAATATGTACTGAGTTATTCTTCAAACTATCTGAGAATATAAAAAGTGAATTGAAGTCTTTTTTCAATAAACTCTGCTCCATTTTTCAAAGAAATCAAGTCGTCTCTAGAAATTAATCATCTGGATGGAGATTATATAATCCAAAATGATGTCTAATTAATAAACTAGTCAATCAGAATTGTTTTCGATCCATTTGTTATGAAGAAGAAAGGTTACAGTTTCAATATTCCAATATTTCTCTCGAACGTTCGAAACGAACTTTGAAATAAAAAAATCAGAATTTATAACGAATTAATTAAAGTAAATAAATGTTTTCAGATGAGGTGCTTCGGGATCTTCTTTTTTGCTATCATTGCAAGTGAAGCTATCAGTGACAAGGATACTTGGGAAAACTTCAAGGTCAGTATTTCTGAAAATGATTTTCATTTTATCTCTGGTATTCAACGAGTTGGGTGGCAATTCCATAACTCAGATTCAAACAAAATGGGCAAATATTTCTCTCGGTAATTCTTGATTCTTCGACATAATGAACTTCTTATGAATCATTACTTTTGATATCCGAAAAAAATAAGCATTTCATGACTATTTTTATATTCATTTCATTCAACAGATCACCTACTCCAAATCCTATCACAACATTGCAGAAGAGAGAAAACGTTATGATATTTTTCGATCAAACCTGCTGACCATTGAAAAGCATAACGAGAAGTACGAAAGTGGCCAGTCCACCTACAAAATGGCTGTCAATAAGTTTGCTGATCTCACCCCCAAAGAATTCATGGACAGAATGAAATACTCGAAGAAGTCGAAGCCCACTTTTCCCGCCGAACCAGCAGTGTTCGATTATGAAGGAGATCTGCCCGCTGAAGTCGATTGGACCAAAAAAGGAGCTGTTACCGAGGTCAAAGATCAAGCCGATTGTGGATCTTGCTGGTCTTTCAGTACTGTGAGTTTCCTAATAGACCAATTTTGCTACTTCGGAATCACAGAACTTTTGATAAAGTTTATTTGTCTTCAGTTCCAGAGATTGGAGAGAAAAATATAAAAGCTCCATTTTCTACTGTAACTTTTTCATTCGCATAGATTATAATAATTACTTATTGTCATTGATACAGTTGATAGGCCATCATAGTAAATGTTCATAATACTTTTATATAGGATTCGACCTGGGTCATCCCTAAAGCTCAATATTTGGATTCGATTATTTGTGATTTGTTCCACTTATTTTTTTTCGATAATGATCTTATTTTCCACTAACAGGACAATGCAGAATTTTCAGATGGAAAGGTAATAGAAGTAACGAAATAATTCTAATCAACAGGTAAAACAAAAACTGAAATCATCATAGACTCACTCGATCCCTTAGTCATTCAATGAATGAGTAATGTTCCAGAAATATAAGAAAATGCTTGCATCCAAAAGGTTCGTTAGGGCGATAATTATAAAAACAATAGTTCATCTTGTCGAAACTTCCTGGAATATCGAGAAGATTCGACTTCTTATAGAAAACGGAACTCGCCGATAAAGAATTTCTAACAAAAATATGTATTCGAAAATTCAAAGTGACTAGAGCAAGTTCAGTGACGCTCCCTCTGAGTATTGAAGAATTATAATGGTTAGATTTTTAGGTTGGAGGGTATTTTTGATCCTTCCCTGTATTCCATAAATTCCATGAGGTTTTTTTGGTGGATGGGGGTTGAAAATATTATGTTCATGTGATCAAAGAATAAACAATAAAGAATAGGATTTGAGACTTTTGCTTTTTTCGTATCTTTCCAGAACCGATAATTTTTTTTTATCATCATGCCTATACACACCAATTGAAACATCCCTGTTTACATATTTTCAGACTGGAACAGTGGAAAGTAATAACTTCATTAAAACCGGAAAACTCCTCTCCCTTAGTGAACAACAATTGGTAGACTGCGCAAGCAACTGCGACGGTTGTGATGGATGCTATATGGACAAAGCTCTGGACTATATTATTGCCAATGGAATTATGCTAGAAGGAGATTATCCATACGAGGGAAGAGATGATAAATGCAGATTCAATAAATCTGATATTGCTGTTCAAGTGGGCTCATACAAATACATCAAGACTGGTGATGAGAATGATCTCCAGAGAGCTGTAGCTACAGTTGGACCTGTTTCAGTTGCCATTTCTGCTTCGTTTTCATTCCAGCTCTATGATTCAGGCAAGTGGATCAATCATTGTATATCTATAAAAAAATATCGTCTCGTTAATAATGATAATATATTCAATAATGTTATAAATTCACTGACAGAAGTCTATATACTGGAGATAGTATCACTGATAACAAATCTGAACAGTAGCCATTCACATCACTAATGTTGTTGATGTATGGGTATTTAACACCTCTTGTATGAGTCATTTCGCTAACATTCTTCATCTTGTAGGAATCTTGGACGATACTGTCTGCGGTAATACCTTTGATGACTTGAATCACGGAGTTCTTGCGACTGGATATGGTACACAAGATGGAAAGGACTTCTGGAGAGTGAAAAATTCCTGGGGTTCTGACTGGGGAATGAAGGGCTATATACTGATGAGCAGAAATAAAAAAAATCAATGTGGAATCGCCACCGATGCTGTTTATCCACTAATTAAAAACTGATACTTCTCATGTTCGACTTATATAATTTGAGAAACTTTTCCACGATTGATTATGTGATGCTTTGGGGAACTAATAAACTGCAACTTCTTACGAATTGATATTTTCATAAACTAATGATAGAAAGATAGGCAGGAGACTATATAATAATATATAATAAATATATGAATATATATATATATATATATATATATATATATATATATATAGAGAGAGAGAGAGAGAGAGATTTTTTTATTGGGCTTTGCACTCAAATGAAAAGAGCAACCGTAGACACGTGTTTCTGGGTCATTGCCCAGAAACACGTGTCTACGGTTGCTATTTTCATTTGAGTGCAAAGCCCAATAAAAAAATCTCTGTATCATCTATCCACTCGAAACTTCTATAAATTATATATATATATATATATATATATATATATATATATATAATATATACATATATATATATAAATATATTTTACAATTCATATTATAAAGACTTCGTTGAAAGCACAATAAATGATAATGATAATGATTTAATATAATTAATAATAATTAGTTGTAGCATATGAAAATCCAATAAGTTTGAATAAAATTGAACAAAATACAAAAACTAATTATGATCTGAAAGGTGCTATCAAGTGCACTCCAAAGTGAAGAAATTCAGTTGAAGCCTTGGTCAAAAGTGGTTGTTCCATGTTATGATGGAATTCGAAATATGATTAAAATTCCAATTTTTCCATCAAGCACAATTTATTATTAGCATTCAAATAGGAAGTAAATAAACTCTTAAAATGATAATAATAGCCTACAAAATACTCACAGTCTTGATTAGAAATTGTTGTGTAGGTTCTACAAATTATTTGAAGTTTTTTCCAAAGTGGCCTTTCAATTTCATTTCAAAATTACAATTCATGAACGAAAATACGAATGACAAATTGAGTAGCCAACTTAAAAAGAATAAATGTAATTTTCATCCGATGTGATCAATAGACCATATGCATCTATTTTTGTATTCAGGGTTTAATGATTGACAGCGCCTACATTTTTATTACGTGATCAACCATAATCAAGAACATGGAGGAAAGTCTCCACGTGAAATTTCTAGAATTGTGACACATTTGAGTTTTGATTAGGAGAAATTTGTTTTGAAAACAATCTCGAAACCAAGTATTTGATTCATTCAAAAGATGCTTACGAAATATGCTAGACACTTTTGAAAAGACGTATTTTATCATTTGGGGTGGCACCAAAATGAAATGAAGGTACCACCTGATAAAGTAGATTCAAATCAGACATTTATCCGAAACTTTACCAACACTGCAAAAGGGTCAACTAGTATTTATTCTGATGGATTTGTAAGAATTGTGTCTTCCTCATATCCAAAGAAAATAGGTGATCCAACAAGTTGAATGATGATGAATTGAAACCTGCTCGCATTCTGTGATGACTGACATTAGGTTCATATTCAATAAGGATTTCCGAAAAATTAAAACTCAGTTATTGGGAAAGAGAGTTTGGGGCAGTGCATGCCACTTCATCACTTTAAAACCTCGAGCAAAGTGAGGTTTATTATTGAAAAGTGTTTGGGTACTCCCGATTCTTATTCCTTGCTTCAACTTCATTTCCTTTTGCCTATTCTATGGCACGCCGTTTTACTTTTTATTCAACATGACCGTAAACTCCAATTCAAATGTCACTTCTATTTGATGCCACTTCACTTAATATAAATGGAATAGATATTATTATCGTAAGCGGTAATTTCATTGCTAATAGCAATTCAAATGTATTTTCCTATTGGAAATAGCAAAACTTCGGTCAATCAATTTGCAAGGGAATTTATTTCCATTCAAATATCAAAAATTCATTTTTTTTATGTCAACCGGTATTTCAATTATAAATAACAATTGTAATTGATTTTGTTTGTTCACCAAAAAAGTTTGGAATGTTTTCGATAGCTCATGTAGTGTTATGGTATCTTATGGTGTTATGTATAATATCCAAAATAAATGAAATTATGTCATTCGCAGCAAGTGGCAGAATACATGACAGATCCTTCAATTCAGAATGGAAAAAAGGTTTATATTGGAAATTACAAGGAAAACGAGACTCACCGAAATTATCTTAAGAGCCATTTTAATGAAAACAAATTAAAATGGCTCTTAGATAGCTAGGTCGAATGAATATTGAAGGCGCCGGTTTTCCTCTAATTATATTACATTTTTATGCAATGTTCAAACATGGCACTTGAGGGTAATATGCCTCAAAAAATATCATAAATCTCTTTCTATTTCTATTCTACATGCATTATTACTGTGCATGAATTTCGTTGCATACCATCAGCAATAATCCTTGATGTGCAATAAAAATGAAAGTGTCAAGAAAACTCTTGTAAGGTCATATCCCCTCATATGTTGTAGAAATTCTAGTATCATTTAAATTCCACTTCAATTTAATGGTGACTCTGATGTGCATGACAGTTGAGTGTACGAGATATTCCATTGACAAAAAAATTAAACAACATTTATATTAGATTTCGATACCTGCGATATCATGTTATAAAGCCGAATAGAGAAGAAACGGCATTCAACTCATTCATTGCGAAGTCATCATTAACTGTATATTACAACCGCAGGCCTCCAAATGCCATTCAAATGCAACTTGCATTTTATTGTCACATTGATGTAGGCGACATCGAAGTGTAACGGAAACGCAAGTAACAAAAAAATGGAATATTATTCAAATTCGACTTCAAAACCTACGACATCAACGTGGACCATACAATCATGTTGAATAGAAAAGGTATTCAAATTGCTATTACCAATGAAAATGCACAAGACACCATAGGTCCAAGTCGAATAAAAATGCATGTTCCATTTGAGTCGAAGACACCATAAGTCCAAGTCACATAAAAATGCATGTCCCATTTAAATTGGCATCCCAAAGGCGTGCGTAACATTTTACGTTGGGGTTTGAAAATAAATGGATGGAGAAATTAACTCTTCTTCTTCTTCATGTATTGGCCTTAGCTGCTAAGACTATCCGGCCAATAGACAGAGTAATGAATTGAATTTGTTTATCTAACACATGACAGTAATGACTGTCATAATTATTGTCATTTTAGACAAGTGAACTATCAAATAACACATGTTCGCTCATGTTACGCTAGGGATGGCGCTGATATGATATCATTGTCAACTGTCAAAATGAACTTGGGGGTGACAAGTCATAAATAGTCGGAATCCTTCTAAAGTTATCCTGCGTTCTGTTCTTCATTTGTGATCGGTTTCATTTTATTGTTTGGATACTTTATAAATTTGAATTATGATTTTTCTGAACATCAATCATGAGAAATAAATGATGTGCGACGAGCTGCAGTCAATATAAAAAACATCGATTTCCCAAGGATAATCCGGAAATATTTGCGGCATGGATAGCAAAAATTCAGTCTCCTTGTTTGAATAATATGCCATATGATGAAACATACGACAGGGTTCGTGTTTGTGGGAAACATTTTAGAATTGAGGACAGAGTTGATGGCAGAAGAGTTCTTAAACGCCCGTATGCACCGCTTCTACTTGATGGAGGTTTAACTAAACTTGGCTCCATCACTAAGTAACAAGGCATCTGAATGACAAATCCATAGCAACAAAACCTAGCTTACTTAAACCATCATTAAATAGGAGCGGTGCATACGAGCAAAAAGAACACCAATTCCGTCATTAAATCTTTCTGGTGAGAATTCAAAGACAAAAGATAATATTACTTGATTTATTTATTAGTTTCATTTCAGGTAATCATAATGTAAGTGATGCCGAATTATCTAGGGAACCGCCTGAAAAAATTATGAAAAATTCTCTACTTTGAATACAAGTGAACCATCTACGTCCATGGAGAGTCTTGAACAAATTTCAAATAGGCCCAACAATCATGAGACCAATTCAGAATATTCGGAGGAAGATGCTGGTTGTCCATTGGATACAAGCACAACACATGCATTTCGCCCATTAAGAGAAAGATGATTGCACTACCTAGAGGTAAAATGCAATTATACTTAATAAATTGTTCATTGTCTGTTTCTCAATTTTGAATCAACGACGAAAAGTTTAGTGGAGGGCTCGCTAGTTTTTGAATAATACTAATGTGAGCTGATCTTTGAGACTTTTGACATTTAATTTGATGAAAATTTTGATAATTATACGGTTTTCATTGTATTTAAATACTTTACTATAATGTATTCTATTTGATAATATCGTTAGATATTACAAAATAATAAAAAGGTGAAGATGTAGATCAACCCCTTTTTGATTTAATATTTACAGTTTTCTACAGTTTGTTTCCAGCATATCTGCAGTTTTGCTCTATGAGGGGGTTGACAACACTGGTGTCAATGTCAATACTATACATCACACATTAAATCAAGTGATAAGTGGTTTATAACGGAAATTTGAATCGTCTATTGTGTGTGTGGGACTATGAGTTTGTTTGAAGTTGAGGTTGTTCAGGAAACTGTGGCATCAATTGACCTTATTAAGTGATGCGACCCCATGGTTGTCAACTGCAAAAGTGATGCGACCCCATGATTGCCAACTGGTAAAATTTTTACATTTGCTAATGAATAAATAACCTCTCTTTCCGAGTTCCTTCTGCATTTTCATTTTCGGTCTTGTATTATGTCCTTGTAGCGTTGTAGATGTGCTTTCTGTGTGCTTATTTTTGCTGGAACTCAGAAAGATACCATGGGGTCGCATCACTTAATAAGGTCAATTGCCACAGTTTCCTGAACAACCTCAACTTGAAACAAACTCATAGTCCCACACACACAATAGACGATTCAAATTTCCGTTATAAACCACTTATCACTTGACTTAATGTGTGATGTATAGTATTGACATTGACACCAGTGTTGTCAACCCCCTCATAGAGCAAAACTGTAGATATGCTTGAAACAAACTGTAGAAAACTGTAAATATTACATCTTCACCTTTTTATTATTTTGTTATATCTAACGATAGTATTAAATAGAATACATTATAGGAAAGTATTTTAAAAACAATGAAAACCGTATAATTATCAAAATTTCCATCAAATTAAATGTCAAAAGTCTCAAAGATTAGCTCACATTAGTATTATTCAAAAACTAGCGAGCCCTCCACTAAACTTTTCGTCGTTGATTCAAAATTGAGAAACAGACAATGAACAATTCATTAATTATTATTGCATTTTACCTCTAGGTAGTGCAATCATCTGTCTCTTCATGGGCGAAATGCATGTGTTTGTGCTTGTATCCAATGGACAAACAGCATCTTCCTCCGAATATTCTGAATTGGTCTCATGATTGTTGGGGCTATTCGAAATTTGTTCAAGACCCTCCTCCATGGACGTAGATGGTTCACTTGTATTCAAAGTAGAGAATTTTTCCTAATTTTTTCAGGTGGTTTCCTAGATAATTCGTCATCACTAACATTATGATAACCTGAAATGAAACTGATAGATAAATCAAGTAATATTACCTCTCGTCTTTGAATTTTCACCGGAAATATATAATGACGGAATTGGTGGTCTTTTTGCTCGTATGCACCGCTCCTATTTAATGATGGTTTAAGTAAGCTAGGTTTTGTTGCTATGGATTTGCCAATCAGATGCCTTGTTCCTTAGTGATGGAGCCAAGCTTAGTTAAACCTCCATCAAGTAGAAGCGGTGCATACGGGCGTTTAAGAACTCTTCTTCCATCAACTTTGTCCTCATTTCTAAAATGTTTCCCACAAACACGAACCCTGTCGTATGTTTCATCATATGGCATATTATTCAAACTAGAAGACTGGCTTCTTGCTATCCATGCCGCAAATATTTTCGGATTATCCTTGGGAAATCGATGTTTTTTATATTGACTGCAGCTCGTCACACATCATTTATTTCTCATGATTGAGGTTCAGAAAAATCATAATTCAAATTTATAAAGTATTCAAACAATAAAATGAAACCGATCACAAATGAAGAACAGAACGCAGGATAACTTTAGAAGAATTCCGACTATTTATGACTTGTCACCCCCAAGTCCATTTTGACAATGATATCATATCAGCGCCATCCCTAGCGTAACATGAGCGAACATGTGTTATTTGATAGTTTACTTGTCTAAAATGACAATAATAATGACAGGCATAACTGTCATGTGTTAGATAAACAAATTTAATTCATTACTCTGCCCATTGGCCGGATAGTCTTAGCAGCTAAGGCCAATACATGAAGAAAAAGAAGAAGAATTATTTACTCCATCCATTTATTTTTAAACCCCAACGTAAAATGTTAGGCACGCCTTTGGGATGCCAATTTAAATGGGACATGCATTTTTATGTGACTTGGACTTATGGTGTCTTCGACTTAAATGGAACATGCATTTTTATTCGACTTCGACTTATGGTGTCTTGTGCATTTTCATTGGTAATAGCAATTTGAATACCTTTTCTATTCAAGATGATTGTATGGTCCACGTTGATGTCGTAGGTATTGAAGTCGAATTTAAATGATATTCCATTTTTTTGTTACTTGCGTTTTCGTTACACTTCGATGTCGCCTACATCAATGTGACAATAAAATTCAAGTTGCATTTGAATGGCACTTGGAGGCCTGCAGTTGTAATAAACAGTTAATGATGACTTCGCAATAAATGAGTTGAATGCCGTTTCTTTTCTATTCGGCTTTATAACATGATATCGCAGGTATCGAAATCTAATATAAATGTTGTTTTATTTTACTGTCAATGGAATATCTCGTGCAGTCTACTGTCATGCACATCAAAGTCACAATTAAATTCAAGAAGGATTCAAATAGCACTTGAATTTCCAAGTCATATGAGTAGATGTGACATCAAACGAGTTCTCTTATCACATGTATATTTATTGCACATGAAGACTTATTATATTGCAATAGTATGAAATGATAACAATGCATGTGAAATGGAAATGGAAGTATTGTGTGCCATTGGATTTGTCGATTATAGGAGATGTGATGTTAGAAAATCAGACACCAACATATCATGTACAAAAAAAACAATATCCCATAGGAAGAAAAGTATACAATTGAAATTTAAATTAGATCGATAGACTCATGTGACATGAAAATAAGAGTTAACATTGCTATTAGCAATGAAATTACCGCCAACGATAATAATATCTATTTCATTTATATTAAGTGAAGTGGCATAAAATAGAAGTGACATTTAAATTGGAGTTTACGGTCATGTCGAATAAAAAATAAAACGGCGTGCCATACTATTCAGTTATAGAGTCTTCCAATGAGAATAATCTCCGTTTCGTAAGTTCTGGTTTTTGAAAGGTAATTCTCCAGTTCCATTTTGGTTATCATTGCAGTGCAATGAAAATGCATTTTCAACAGATACTGATGCGTTCATTGTTTCCTCTTCCATTTTTGTTTGTTTTCATTCCATATTTGTTGCATAAAATATAAAAAGATTCCATTGTGTTACGACTAATGTAATGAAGGAACATTTGGAAATCATAAAAATTCAATAAAAAAACAAGGATTAAAATCTGAATACATATGCAATTATAAATAGATGCCTTGATCATTGGAAGTTGAAATGGAGAGGGCTGCAATATTTGGTTCTCAAATAAATGTTCGTTTTGTATACTAGCTTTGAGACTAGTTGAGGTGTCTGTGCTTGTGACTTCAGTAATGTTATTTTACAACCAATTATACTCAGTGCACCAATAATAGAATACCTAATTTTGTCATTAGTTAGGAGTTCAATGTTTTAAAGCAAATTCGATTTCTGCGGAACGTGAAATAAACAGAATGCAATTTTCTATCGTGTTACACATGATTTTTATACTTCGATAGGAATTATTTTTTCATAATTCTCAAATGTTAAAATTGCCCACAAAGTTTTTCAAGTATCAAATTTTTCTTATACAACGCTTGTCAGTTTGACGTGTTTTACAAGTTTGTGAACTGCAAGTGGATGATTACTGAAATAATGATTGGGAAAGAGAAAGAGAAGGGAATCCACGTTCACAGAATGATAAGGAGAGGCAGAATACGTTCTACAGTATACATTGTATCAAAAGGGTTCAGAGAAAATACTTACGGAAACTGTAGAGTGAAAGGATAACAATCGATGCCTGTACATTTCAAAAAGGAAAATAAACGAAGCTTTTCTTGGACAAGGATGTGTCAACCTCCAACGTTCAGATAAGACGTTAACTAAAATTACAGACTTGGAAAATATTGCAACCTTATAACAATTATTGAAGGCTTTCGGAAACAACAAGCAAGTGAGAGAGTGCAGACAATAGTGCCAGATGTGAAGAAGATTTCACGATGCAGAAGAATAATAGAAATTTTGTTCAAACCCACACAATATTCTTGGTAGATGTTTTTCGTAACATTCTGGAATTTTGATGTTTTAAGATTGCAATGTTTGATAAAGAGGTGGATGTCTTTTCATATCTAGATATTATGAGGAAAGGAAAATATTTTATCTGAAATACTACATGGTGTTCACAATCCTCAAAATAATTGAGATATTTCATCATCCAACTATGATTGGAAAGTAATGTTTGGTGATGGATTAATTTTTTTCTTCGTGGTAGAAATGTTCATCTGTATATCATAAGCCGTGAAATATCCGTGCCCACTTTGCTATTCATTTTTTATGTGTGCATAATGTTCCTTAAAGCGGGTTTTGGTAACTGTAGAGTCGATGAGCAGGTGTTCAATCTTCAGACAGTGGTAACTTGATAGAATACATCAACCGATACAGTCACACTGTTGGTTTCCAGAGTTTCCCTGCAGTTGAAATAGCAGATGAGCTACCGTAAAAAGCTGAAGTCGCACCAAGCATTTCGGCTCCCAAGATAATTTGCCAATCCTTGCCGCAAGAGGGCCTGCCCAATGGGCACTCTCGTAAGAGCAAATGAAATATAAAATTAAAAATAAAAAGTTGGGAAACCAAGGAAAAACGGTGCAACTAATATTTGGTTTATTCTTTGATTCAATACGTTCTCCCAACCTAAAAACATCTTTTCAACAATCGACAATCAATCGATTACTTTCGGTAACCATAATCCGTTGTGATAACGAGTGAGAGATCGTTGATGATAACAATCACTCATGTGAAATCACCGAGAAATGATAGAGTAAATATTTTCATACGTGAAATGCGACCTAAAGTGTTGTTTTTCCGCACTCAATAATATGAAATTCATGAACTTCCTGGTGTTTGACCTGGAGTGGTTTAATTATTGATATCGTGAGCAGTTGTGAAAGAATGAAAAGCCGAATTATCTATTACAATTGTTTGAGAAATTTTCGTCAGCATCAGCAACAATTCCTAGAGGCATCGACGCAAGTAGTGTTGATGACTTTGGTCGAAAATAATAGAATGGGGGAGCATCAACTGGAATTTAATAACGTTATATTTTCATCTAACATTTAGATCAAAGTTGAGTATATTGATGCTAGGAATTACAAGTATTAATATCTCATGGAATACCATGTGAGATCGATCGCTGAAAGTGCTTCCCGGAAGCATGTTTTTTTTATTTCGAGCAGAGAAATACTTCACTTTTTGTCAGCTTCAAATGTTCCACAAGGCGAAGACAGTCTAGGAATACTAATAGTTCTCGTGTATGGGACTCGGCACCGAAACATTCATTGAAACTTCTTTATTCTATTCAGAGAAAGTTAATCCGTCTTGTTGGTGATTCTTCGCTCACGAACTCGTTCACTTCGATGAAACATCATAGAAAGGTCGGAGATTCGTCTCTCTTCAATAGATGCTCTCCTGAGTTGTTGTCAATCGTTCCACTGTTGGCAGTCTGTACACGGATGACCGACGAGTCCCACTCCTTTGTTGTGAGCTTGGAGACCTCTCAAACCTCCCTTGCTCAGTGATCTTTTTTACCGGAGAAGGCCTTTTTTAGGCTCAAAAATTCAAAAATATTCAGTAAATGTTAATTCATATCTTCTGCTCCTTGATTCACGCGATGCTATACCATTGTCATCATCATCCACTTTAGTCTTCTTACGAATGATTTTTGGACGGAAGGTTCCATTCAACCTACAGTTTTTTAGTAGTCGATTTTTCACATTATTATTCTGCCTTGGAAGAAGTGGATATCTTTCATGAAATACTCGGCATGTTCTACTTGCAATTCTATTGCACTCACCATTAATTAATGATAAATTCAAAAAATCTTCATTACCGTAACCTAATCTTGACATTATTCTATCATAATTGGTAGCTATCACAATCAGTCAAAACCACCAACGAAAGTATGACGTTGAATAATTGGTTCATTTACTTTTCCAAAGCACATTATTGAAAAATATTGATGTGCACTGTTGTACGTTGGAGACCAATACCTCAATGTATACAAATTGTAACTTTTTCTAAGGTAGGTACATACCAATTTCGAATTGACTGATCTGAGACTGTTAAAAATATGACTTAGTTTAAAAAAAAATGTTGAATATCCAAAATAAAAGATGAATTCAAGAAACCGAGCAAGAAAACCACGTCAGTTTCCGTTTGAAACAGTTTATCTCGAAAACGGTTCAAAATAGAAACAGTATTTTCTGAACGAAGTCAATCTAAAATTGAATGTAGAGCTCAAAAATGTTGAAATATACAGGGTATTCCATTTGAAAAAATTGAGTTCCACTCATTTTTTCATGAGATTTATTTATTTATTTATTTCTACGGAATCAACTCCATTACATGAAAAATATATGTATATAAATTATATAAATTATAATTATAACAATTTATAACAATAGAAAAAAAAAGAATGTAGTAAATATTAATAAAAAACTCACTTAACACAAACAATTATAAAGTAATATATAGTAAATAAATAACAGGGATAAGAAATTTTAGTAGGTAATAATATCACATCTAGGCTGGAATGTTTACAAATTAAATTAACATTTTCTGAATGTATTCAACGAGCAACCACATATTTCCAGACTGTTGTCATTTATAACCTTGAGTGTCCTCTCTATAGGTGAATGTTTTCCATAGTTCGTTGTGTGAAACGAAATATGAAATAAGCATTGGCTACGCAGTGCTCTTTTGGGAACATTGAAGTTTATTTCTTCAAGAAGGTCTGGGCAGACTATATGACCATTGATGAGTTTATATATAAAAATCAGAGCATGGTCCGTTCTTCTTTTAGATAAGGAATTGATTTCAAGGGTACGCATTATTTCAGAATATTCGTGGTCTGCCACGGGTTGATTCAATTTGAAGGCCATAAATCTCAGAAATTTATTTTGAACCCTTTCCAATGATGTGCAATGAACCTTGTACAACGGGGACCAGACTATGGATGCATACTCCAATTTAGATAGAACGAGGGATGTGTAGACTCTTTGTATGGAATTTAAGGAGAAGCTTGAACAAGTTCTAAGTATGAATCCTAAGGTTTTTGATGCTTCAACAGTTACATTATTGATGTGCTCCACAAATCCAAGTTGTTCGTCAAACCAAACCCCTAGGTCTTTCACATATGCAGAATATTGAAGAGGATCGTTGTTTATATTATAGGAAGTATGGAATTTTTTTGACTTTTTGAAAAAGCTAATGTAGTAACACTTATTCACATTCAAGAAGAGTTGGTTTGTTTGGCACCATTTAGATACATTGTTGAGGTCTTTTTGTAAGAGAACTTGGTCCTCATAGCAATTTATTTTCTTATACATCTTCAAGTCATCTGCATGCATCAAAAAGTCTGTACTTTCGAAGCATGAGTATATGTCGTTCACAAATAGATTGAATAGTAAGGGAGCAAGATGTGTTCCTTGAGGAACTCCAGATAAAACTTGTATTTCTTTAGACTGATTTTCACCTAATTTGACCCTTTGTGTACGGTTCAACAGAAAACTCTGAAGCCATCGTAGGAAATGGCTATTGAGTCCTACTTTGGATAATTTGTCTAACAGAATGTTGTGATCAACTTTATCGAAAGCCTTGGAGAAATCTGTATATATTGCATCAATCTGAGTCTTATTTTCCAAGGCTTTCAATATCTCTACCACATAGACTAGTAGGTTTGTGATAGTTGACTTTTTACGTGAAAACCCATGTTGGTTGTTAATCAGTAATTCCTTACAATAATAATTTAATTGATCAGTGATTAATTTGTCGAACAACTTTAGAATTGAGGACTGATTGCATACACTCCTATAGTTTTTCACATCCTCTTTAGAACCGGATTTATGAATGGGAATGATATAGCTATATTTCCACATTTTTGGGAATATTTCTTTGTCCAGTGGGTATTTAAATAACAAAAATACTGGATGAGTTATTGCACAGATACAGTTTTTCAGACATATATTTGTTATACCATCAGGTCCAATTGATTTCTTGTTAGGTAACTTAGATATTGCATCATACACCAGAGCAACTGATAGGCTTGGACATGGAATATCAAAACCACAATCCTTGCCTTCAAGCTCATGCAACATTGAACTGTCTACAGGCTTAGTGTATACTGTGGAAAAATAATCAGCAAAGAGATCTACTGTTTCATTGCAATTTTCTGCCTTTTTATCACCGTAGATCATATTTAATGGTAAGCTATATGTGGATTTTTTGTTATTAATGTAATTCCAAAAAAATTTTGGATTTGACCATAAATTGAGATCGACCTCTTCTATATAATTTTCAGAACAAGATTTTGAAATTATTTTGCATTGTGTCCTCAGTGCAGCAAATTTGTTATAATTATTCTGAGTTCTGTCTTCTTTATATAATTTGTGAGCTATTTTCTTTTGCCCGACTAAGTGTCTCAGTTCCCTAGAGAATCATTTAGGATAATTTGAGATTTTGAATCGTTTCAAAGGTACAAATAGAGCCACTGCCATACTCAACACATGGTAAAAGCTTTCAATAGCTTCATCTATGTTGTTATAGTTTAACAGATAATTCCAATTTATTGGAGATGAATAGTTGTTCAACCCTACGTAGTCTGCATTGACTCATAATAGTATTCCTGATAACATAAGGTTTCATGTTTTTTTGTACTCAAGGTGAAATTGAAAACATTTGGATTGTGGTGTGTGCTAGCAGTGAATAATGGATCAGTTGATATGGTTACATTTATATCCTGTACATTTGAAAATAGCAAATCTAAGTAAACATTTCTAGAATTAGAATAGCAGTGAATAATGGATCAGTTGATATGGTTACATTTATATCCTGTACATTTGAAAATAGCAAATCTAAGTAAACATTTCTAGAATTGGGAATAGTGTTCAGTTGATAGAGGTTAAAATAGGCACAATATTCACATAGTAATCGAGCATAGGAACCTTGGGTGCAGTTCACCTTGACACCATGATCGTCATTGTCCCAATTAGCTTCGGGCAGGTTAAAATCACCAAAAATTAAAGCTTTTGCTGATGGAAAACTAATCAGTACTTCTTCCAGCGACTGACAGAAGGATAAATATTTAACTTCGGGAGACTGTGGTGGAATATAAACCCCTCCTATGATCACATTTGAATTACCAATTGTAAAATGAAGAAATAGCTGTTCAACATTGAGCTGTTGTACATACATTTGTTTGCATCTTAACGATTTTTCAACAATTTTGAGTACTCCCCCTCCTCTAAGTTTATCACTAGTGAGCTTACTTTTATCACATTTAAAAATATCGTATGAGCTTACATCTATTTCCGAAGACAATATATCACTCAGAGATCAAAGTATCTGCATTTTTTGAAGACCCTGTTTGAGGCAAACGGAAATATGACTCAGAGTGGAGATCTTCATAGTATCACTCCACTCCCTTTTCAAATATGATCGTTTCAATGCAAGAGAGTTCAAAATTATCAGCATTTATAAAAGTTCATGTTTCGTAAAAAAAAATATCGAAATTAATTTATATATTCGAAACGGTAATAGATAGGCATATGGAAATAGTATATGAATTTGTTGACAAAGTGATAATGAATCATAATATGATATTATATACGGGGTGTTCCATTTGAAATATCAACGAAGCCGCTACTTCATAGTAGAAGCGACAACGCCGCATTGTCTGAGATATTTTAGGCGTGTAGATCATATTGATTTATGCCTACTGTGAAATTTTCAGGTTGATCCGTTGGATAGTTTGTCAGAAACGGCTAATTAAGGCTTATCATGAAAGCTCTGTATTGTCGTGTATTATAGACGTCCTGAGGAAGGCAATGGAGATTGCTGAAGGCTTGACGAATAACATAGTTTTCTTTGTAAAATAGTCCAACACAACTGACTGCAACCCCAAAAGATTCACTTCATATCTATTAATATATATATATATATATATATATATATATATATATTTTGGACTTCGGACAGGACTATTTTTTTATTTTAATTTTATTTGTGACATTTACTGATACCTATACTGTTACATACAGGCACGAGAAAAAAATAATCAAGAGCATATCAATTCATCAACCGTCAGTAATTTGTTATATTATTTTGTGAAAATAATGATATGGAACTTGAGAATTATTTTTTAGATTTTTTCTTTCGTGAAAGAAGTGGGATCAAAAATTTTTTACAAACACTCTCTGATGGGAGGTACGTGTATATCATTCAAAGACTTCTGATTCATTAATTCACAAAAATGAAGAGAAAGTACAGCTACATGGAAATGACTCTTTTTCCATATTCCAAGCATATGGAAATTGAATCAATGAATTAGCAAACCTAGGAATATTTACACAAAGCAAAATAGAGAGCTATTCGCAGATGAAATATCACTTTGTGTAAGTATTCCTCTGATTGCTATCTATTTGATTCAATTTTCAAATGCTTAGTATACATATTGTGCAAGAAAAATTAATTTCTATGTAACCAAGCGCCTGTCGTCGTCATATTAGACCAAGAGCCCGTGTCACTATTTTTGGTAGTGATGAGTTTACGCCCATCGACCACTGAAACTTGTATTATCGATGTCGACGATGCTACAGAGATTCTCGCCATACATGTTTTCCGGGGCGAAGTTAGGGTAGGGGGCTGACCGATCTGTATAAAGAAAGTAGGCAAAATTTGTCGTAAGTTTACGACTGAGAACATTGGGAAAGCAAAGATTTCAGGAAAATAATCCGACGCTCGCTTATTGTCAGTCGCCTATATCGTGGCGTTCACCTGCTACAACCCTCGAAATATGTATATAAAAAAAACAAGCTACCAAGTGAGCTTTATCCATACAATAAACAGCTGAAAAAGGTGATTTCATATTCACGTACTTACGTTGAACCCAAATGTTTGATTGTCAGTCACAAACATATGATTTTTATGATAAAAATGTAGCCAAGCTTTATAGAGCGCTATTCCAGGAACTTGTTTTTACGAACGGCAATATTTGCACCCCTTGTTTGATGACTGTTGATTGCATTTTCCAATTGGACAGTTGAAATTGAACATTATTGTGAAGGAATCAGTTATCATAAAAAATTACTTAAAAATTCTTCCGAAACAGGTGGGCCCAGCGCCCTTCCGCCCCATTGAATAAGGCTGGCCTGCGAAATTTGTGCCATTAAAATGCTAATGGTAAGATCTGCCCTACTGTCAGTTGTAAACTGGTTTTTCTTTGCTGTTGTTTTTTTTATACATATTTCGAGGGTTGTAGCGGGTGAACGCCACGATGTAGGCGACTGACAATAAGCGAGCGTCGGATTATTTTCCTGAAATCTTCGCTTTCCCAATGTTCTCAGTCAAAACTTACTACAAATTTTGCTCACTTTTTTTAAACAGATCATTCAGCCCCCTACCCTAACTTCGCCCCAGAAATCATGTATGGCGAGAATCTCTGTAGCATCGTCGACATCGATAATACAAGTTTCAGTGGTCGATGGGCGTAAACTTATCACTACCAAAAATAGTGACACGGGCTCTTGGTCTATATAGGCAGGGTAGTATTTGTTTGAGATACTTTTTCTTCCCTTTTGTGAATGAATTAAACGTCTTTGAATGCTACAATCAGAGAAAGTTTGTGAACTTATTTTTTGATTTTAAGTTTCATAGAAGTTATGATTTCTATTTATTCTTATTCGATGAAGAAAAGAGTCCAGAAATGACTCTCAAACTTCATTCTCACCACAGAAAAATTCAAGTATCAAAATTTCGATATGAAACTGTTATATTAAGACAGAAAAATAGCCAATACCCTACTTACTTCTCAACGCTAATCGCTACTGGCGTTAATTCTTCATCTTTCTTGAGGCAAATTTATCAATATTTTTCTATCAATTTTTCACCCAAACACCGAGAAAAGAAATCGATAATGATTATTAAGATTTGAATAACTCCAAGTAAAAACTTGTATACTATATGGGACAAATAAACAGTCGAATAACAGTGAATGAAATCTTTTTTCTTAACCTGTCTACTTACCTATAGCAGACACCCAGTTCACTAGTTTACTAAGGGCTAATAAAATATTGACAAGCAGATGTTTGATGGCGAATAAGCTAGTTCAGGCAAAACTATTGAATACTGAGGAACAAACTGTTGAGTAGCAAGTAATATATTAGTGAACACTCCATTTTCAATAGGACCTCGTTCAGCTATTGCAGAAACCCAATGACAGAAACTTTTTTTTACTTGATGTTATTATATTAAAATGTAAGAATACACCTATAGTTATTAAATTATTTTCAAGTGTACTTGTGTACCTGGAACGTTTTTCTCTGTGAATCTTCAATGATTTCCAATTGTACACAAGTACTTGGTATTTTTTACACTTGAAAAATATCAACATGCTCCATCTGCATGTGAAACATCGTGAAGTTTTTTGATGATTCACTCGACAGTATTCAATTGGAAAACAGAGATTGTGACTTTGATTTTTCTCTAGAAATTCGTTCATATGGTAGGCGCGGAGCAACTGAATAGCCAGCAATATCTCCAGACCTGCCCCGTTAGATAACTTTTTGTGGAAACAGGATCCAAAGTTCATTCTGATAATAAACAAAATTTGAGAAACGAACGTCATATTATGTGATGGAATTAGATAAATTACACCTGAAATAATGTTGAATGTTCTGCAAGATCTTCGATATCGCCGGCTATTGTCTACGAGAAGATCAAACAGAAGCTCTTCTGTACAGGGATTGTGATCTTACTCAAAAGACAACAACTGTCATTGGTTATGTATCTGACTCCATTGGTATTGTGTACAGTGGGTTGAGTTTCGGGACAGATGCTATTCAGCTTTCACATGAAAATTTCCTTCTACCCGATATGTGCATTGCTTTTGTTGATGATGCATTTGTTTTCAAAACTGATCAGAACCACTATTCACTAAAATGGCCTTCGGCCTTCATGTTCATGTCAAAATAAACATTGCAATAATAAAAACTATTACATTTTAGTCGAAAGAGAACTTCGCGGACTCTATGGGTTTGAAGTGGAATCGTCATATACGGATGGAGGTAATTACATAAATCGCTTGGGTCTATCTGTTGAACTAATCCTAATGAGTCATATTCCTTCGCGAGGAAACAAGTTAAGCAAGTTTCCCAACCCCTTGATACTGTTGATTCCTGAGGATTCCAGCCTATTGAGCGTTGGACCTTTCTCCTTCCAATGCAATACATCATAGTATAGAATTAATTAATTTTTTTCCGTCAGAACATGATTTGCAAATAATGAATTGGTCTTTTCATTGAAAAACCATTAATGTGCTCCTTCATTTCTTTTATTCGTTTTGTGGGTTATGTTCAATTCTTGATTCTTCAAAAAACTACCAATGTTATTGGTGGGTTCGACTAGTAGGTTGATATCTTATGATGTACACTATCATTTTTTTCAACCGATGTTGACCGCATTATGCTTGATGAAGTTTGTTGTTAATGACCACACCATATCACTTTCTCTTCCATCGAAACATATATTTTTGTGGAAAAATATTCTGTGGGGTGGTTCTAGTCACGTTATTGAGAGTTTTCCTTTTGCAAAAAGAGAAACAACAAAAAAGATCGCATTCCAACCAAACCTCCAAACCTCTTTTAATCAATTATTAAAAAGTGTTTTTTAAGCAGTATAAATCGAATCAACTACCCGCATTAGCAACTAACCCTATATTCTGGAGATGAATCATATACCATATTATAGTGATATCTGTAAGTCTTTCAAAATAACGTCTTGTTGAAGAAACTAAAACAGCTGGAAAGTTTGTCCCATTTCTGTATATATGGCCATTCTCGCAATTGTTGAACGTCTGACATTAGTCGTTTCAACTTTGTTATTTTCACCAAAGTTATAGTGGTTTGACTATAATATTTTCGGCTTTTTGCTGCTGATTTGAAAAACTTGCCTGGTTATAAGTTTCGAAAAAAAGTTAAATACATCAAACATCCCCAAAACTGCTTCTTCTCTTTCCTGGTCTCTAAAGTGTTCCTTGCACATCACATGATATTCATTCACATGTCAATTTGATATGAAAAAGTGCTCTGTTTGATGTATATCTAAAGAACTCATTAGCAACTTCCGTTATAATATTACTTTTCTGATACACTGCAGAATGTTGGGACATTCGCAGATGTTTCGATTGTAGTTGCCCTTCGCAAATCTCTGTTAATAAATGGATCAGATCTGGAGTTCTGATCATCATTTGTCCCGCTTCAATAACACCGATCATCTTTATACATAATACTACAGTTTTCTGTACAATTCTCCCTACCGAAGAGTTCAGCGATATCGTTATATTATTGTTAGGAAGAATCATTCAGAAAGATGTAGTGGATATAGATTTTCTTCAAGCATTGCCTTGGTTAAATTCAATCTTCATCTTCTTTGCTGTCGTTATCACGATGTTTCAGTGATTACTCATTGTGAATTCGTTTTTGAAAAATGGTGATTGGAAATTGGAATGAATCGTCGGATTTGGGTGAAATCTTTTCTTCATATTCTGCATTTCATACTATCTTTCCTTCATATATAGTTCCACTAATAAATCGAAGCATTCATTGAGAGTCTAATTGAAATTATCTCCCTACAGATGAAATATTTCAAAACCATCTCACAGATCGAAAATACTTCAATTCATGTGTCTTATTATGAAATGTCAAAAGCAACGTTGAAATTCCAATAGTTCGTTGTGTGAAGGTTTACCAATGATTAGTGATACCGATATTTTTTTGAGATCAGGATACTGATCTGTAGACAGGATAGAGAATGAAATAAATATTGGTAAATTTTCAATGCTATCTGTTTTCGAATCTATGTATAGAAATGGGTATAAATAGAGATGTGTCTGATTGAAGAGCATACTCAACCTGAAAGTGAATCCAGAACAATATCAGGACTACAAAATAGTAAAAGGTGAGAATAAGATGATTAAGTTACATTATTTCCCCTTTGAAATAATTATCAATATACCGAAGCAGAAAATGATATTTGGGTGTTCTAAATATGTTTCAAATCGGGCTAGTTATAATAAAATAAGTTATTCACGATTACTTCACGCTATTTTTTCATTGGTGCACTTTGATCCTTTATCATTACTGCGATAATGTGAAATATAGTTGAATAAGAGCAATGCAATTATCGAAAATTTACAGCGGTAATTGCGTTGTATCGAAAACTTACAGCGGTAATTGCATTGTATCAAGTCACCATAACAACACATTTGAAACCGTATCGCTAGACGTCAGTAAACAACACAAATAAATGTCAGATAGACTTCAAAAGTTGAAAAACATTTCGCGTTTAGGTGAGTACTCCATACAATCTATAGAGGAAAGTATAAATGAACAAAAAATAACATTTCCTTGAGAATTTCTTTATTCGTGAAATATTTCAATGAATCACATTCGTGCATAAAAATTACCAGATAATTTTGCATTCAAGCGTGACATCTTATACAAATTGCATTCGGTTATTTTCATATTTTGTAAAAGAGCCTTCGTCCTTCGGACTCGGGCACTTTCGCCAAAATATGAAAATAAACTTGCAATTTTTAGATATCACGCTTTCTTGCAAAATTATCGGTAATTTTTATACAGTGGTGCAATTATAACCGATAACAATGAATGGTGATTAACCCTTTACTTTGAATGAGCAAAATAGGGTACCATTTATATAAATATAAAATAATAAAATATTCCCAATATACCGTGATATATATTCAGAAAAATGATTATTTTTGTGGAGAGAATGGAGTATGAGAAACTGTAATTCACTTCTTTCTTCATCAGCTCAGTTTTGAATTCATGTTCATGTCATACGAATAGAGCAAGAAAAAATGAGTTCTTCTTTCTTTCCTTTGTTCGAATGATTTTGAAAGTCTTTGAATGATAAACAGGAATTTATCAACAGAAAATGCTTGTAAATTTTTTGATGTTACTTTTTTCATAGAAGTTTTGTAGTACTTTTTTTATACGAAAAAAAAAACAAAAATATTTCATCAAACAAAATATTTATTGTTGACCGAATACAGAGAAAAAAAAAACAATTTTTTTATTCAATGAAAAATTTGTTATTCATTGCATTATTGCACTATTTTACAAGAGCGGTAAATGAGTGCAATGCAGATTTTAGAGCACCAGCTCATTAAATTCTAGTTGCACTCATATCGCTGCTCAATATGGTTTAAGTTTTGATATGAACAGGAAAAACTTCCTCTACTTGTAATTTGTGCAAGTATAACTATTATTCAACATTGTTATATCTGCCATAAATTATTAAAGACGAAATCCAACAATTTTAATTGAACCTTATTACTTCTGTAAAGTACAGATGTCATGTTCCTCAATAAATTCTTGTTATATTATTTGTATTATTTACCAACTTTCAAATTTCAGATGGAGCTTCTCCTGATATTCCTTGTTGCCATTGGTGCAACCCAAGTTTTCAGTGATGAGGCGTCTTGGAAGAACTATAGAGTGAGTATTGCTGAAGGGCGACTGAGAAAAATTGATATTATACCTATGATATGTTCAGATTCTCTTATGAATCATTCATTCGTCCTCACGAAACATTTTTTTAACGAATTATACTGGCTATCTTCCTTCAAACTTGAAAAATGACGAAAGGTGGACTACACTATCAAACATGTACGTAGTCACTTTTACTGCCTTGGCTGAATACGTAACTGCCCCCCGGTGCCAGTATAAGTGAAATCTGAACATAATCATGGTGATTCGAATTCTATTACATTTCTATTCATACGAATCATTGGCAGTCAAGAATTTGAATGAAATTAATATTTTTACTAAAAAAATGTTAACAGGAAACATTTTCCAAGTCATATAAGAACATCGCAGAAGAAAAGCAACGTTATAACATATTCCTTTCCAACTTGGAGAAAATCAAGAAACACAATGAAAAATACGAAAACGGAGAGTCTTCGTTCAAAATGGGGGTCAATAAATTCGCTGATCTCACCTCCGAAGAATTCTTGGAAAGAATGAAATACGGGAAGAATTCTAAACCAACTATTCTTGACAAACAAGAGGCACAATTCGATTTTGATGGTGACTTACCAGCTGAAGTGGATTGGAACAGAAAGGGAGCAGTTACTGGAGTCAAAGACCAAGGCGATTGTGGATCTTGCTGGTCTTTCAGTACGGTGAGTTCATTAATCATGATCCATTGCTCGCACAAGTTTCGACTTCTGATGGTTGACGTTCGTCAGCTGGTTAACGGAAACGAACGAACAATAATAATATATTATTTCAAATCTTCTATTGATTGGAAAATAAAACTACTTTTATGTATGCATTTAATTCCATTCAGAGTTTGCAAAATCAGTTTTTTTATCATCGTCGAGGCGATATTCAGCAAAAATGTTCTGGATGAAACTTTTGAGACATAATCGTTGGTCTTTTATAAGACCAACGATCATGTATAGCACGCAACCGTGCAAATGCAAAGAGCATCCAATTTTTTTCGTCTTCGAACTGCAATAGTTTTTGAAAAAATTGCACAAAATTAATTCATCAGGAACACAGTTGAGCATTTCGCACTGTTTTTGTAGTCACATTTTTCGAATTATAATTTAGCCAGTGTGTAGTACTTTCTCCCGTTCAAAATAACGAATTTAGAAGACCCAGAGAGCTGTACAAGGAATAGCATCAACCGCCTCTCATCTGTGAAATGAGTCCTGAGTTGAATCGAGAGGCAGTTTGATGAGGGTGAATCATGAAGTAAACAGGATTGTTTTTATCGATCATAGAATAATGATATGAACGTATTGTCAGATACTGTTCAGGCTATAATTATTTCCCTCAACAGTTTGATATTTTTCAAAACTGATATCAGCTTGAATGATTCTAATATTATCGAAACAAAGTTGATACAAATGACACTTGTATTTTGGTGTTCACTGAATTATATAGGTTGTTTTCATAAACCGCATTCATTTTTCAGACTGGAACAGTGGAGAGTCAGAACTACATCAAAACCGGAAAACTGCTGTCCCTCAGTGAACAACAATTGGTGGACTGTGCGATGAACTGCTCTGGTTGCATGGGTTGTTATATGGACAAAGCTCTGGATTACATCATTGCTAATGGAATTATGCTGGAGGGAGACTATCCGTATGAAGCAATAGATGACAAATGCAGATTCAATAAGTCTGACATTGCTGTTCGAGTGAAAGCTTACAAATATATCAAGGCTGGTGATGAGAATGACCTCAAACGGGCCGTAGCTACTATTGGACCTATTTCGGTTGCAATTTCTGCATCGGATGCGTTTCAACTGTATCACTCAGGTTGGTGGATTTTTATTAATTATTTTCATATTTACTGAATACGTTTCATGAGATATTCCATCAATTGATTATAATGCTAATATTTACGATTCACATCAGTTCTATTGATTTAACTGATGTTCAACCAGAATTGGAATACTGAAGCACCTGAATCAGTCGAGTCTCTAATTAGACTAAGAAGTGAAATATTATGCAAAATATCCATGATTTTTTCAGGAGTCTTGGATGATAAAGAATGTGGTAATTCTTTCTATGATTTGAACCATGGAGTTCTCGCTACCGGCTATGGTTCAAAAGACGGCAAGGATTACTGGATAGTGAAGAACTCCTGGGGTACTTACTGGGGAATGAATGGATACATATGGATGAGCAGAAATAAGGAAAACCAATGTGGGATCACTACCGATGCCGTTTTCCCGCAGATATGAAGTCATAAAGAGTTTCTGTTCATTCTCTCCAAGTTCTATGAATATTATTTTTCAGCATGATGAATCATTTTTTGTTTCAATTCGAAGGAATGATAAACGATGAAATAAAATAATTGATTTTCTTTCTTGATTGTAATATCATCTACTGAAGTGAAATGTATTTCGAAGTCTATAAACCATTTTGTTGTAACAAGATCCAAGAGAACAAATCTCACACATCTGAGTTATCAAGATGAATGTGAATACACACATTGTCTTCATTTAATACAATTAACCGTACCACTCTAACAATCAATGCATCCTTAAAATAATAAAATTTCAAAATGTTACAGAAAAACCACACTTGCTTGTTATCTTTCGAAACGCATTGAGACCCTTTAAACTGTTCTTAGGTGAGGATATGTTTAGTGCAATCTGCACTTCCATCCTGAACACTGAATGGCGATACATTAGTGTTGACAATTATCAGTTCATTTCCCCGTTTCAAAAAGACAAATATCTTATTCTCTCGTTTTACCTTATCCACAGGTATTCATCATAAATTTTTAAATACTCCAAGCATATAAGTACTATAGCGTGCTCAATCTTTTCTGTAGCATTGGATAAGGGAAAATTCCCTACATTCGAGTACAAATTACTAATATTGCTTGGAAAAGATTAAATATAAAATGTCATGTTATGTACAAGCTCCAAAAGCTCAAATCCGTTCGTTTTTAAATCTTAAGCTTCATGTGCTCAGTCATCAGCTGATTATGGCTCAGTCTCTACTCGCTGTACTCAATCCATGAATAAACGAACTCAGCTTTAATAAAATTAGAATTTCATTAGTCTGAAGATATTCTCTCATCTTGAAATTAGTCGTATTACTCGAATGGGCGTATTTCTTTCTTACGAATCCCTATATTTTCATACCATTAAAATATGGCGATTATATATTCATGGTTCTCATGTTGATCACTATCTTGACTAAGATCCTCTTGTGACAAGGACTTGATTGAGAGATCGTTGTAGATACTTCACAATTCTGTTTGAGAATATGAAGATATGCATAGGTGGCTGCGGTAATTTGGAATTCGAAAAAAATAAATAGAATTGATGAATGGAGAAGTGATGAAATTAATATTCTCGCACGAGATATCAAAACGAGTCTTAATGAAGTATTTGTTTATTTTCTAATGAAATGAAACATGATTTCCTCAATGTTCCACCATTCAAACCATGCTAATCTATCACATTTGAAATATGTTATTAAGACTTGAAATCACTAACATCACCATGAGGGGTGATGGGTTTGCCCTATGGAATTATTTATGTTAAAAGTGAGCAGGAGTTCGTATCTTTCATTCTGAGAAAGACCTGACAATCAGCATCAAAGTCTACTATATCCAATTATGAGAACATTGTGGATAGTGATAAATTGAATTTCAATTTTGACAGGCGATTTGAATAATACGAAATAGCTGACAGTCTATTAGAACGGAAGATAGCGTGACAAATCATGACATTCATAACCTTATGTGTCATAATTTTCGGCATGTCATCTGCTGGTCTGAAATGGATACGTAACCTTTGTAGACACATCTCAAAATACTTGTTTTCCGCCAAAACTGAAAGGAGTTGCTGATGTTATTGAAAAAAAAACACTTCATTGCGTGATGTTAACCGATACATGTGTTTCCCTACAATGCTCCTCAAGGCGTGTTTGCGTGTTATATTACTAGAGTCAATTCGATAATGTGCTTGTGGTTTTTCAATAACTATTAACAAAACCTGTTTGTAATATATGAAGTTATCCCTATGTACCACCGGTAATGAACCTGTAAGGTCGAATCGGATTTATGAGAAAAATTATCGAATTATGTACCTTCAATCTATCTATAGCAGTATTACTAGAATATACCGAATCCTTTATTCAACTGTCAACTCACCCCTATATGGTTTGGGGATGACTCACTCACCCTCGATTGGTCATCTTCTGTTATACTTCCAAAAAATAGTTCCGTTAGCAATTCGTCCCATTTTTTACATAATTTATCGCTATTTCTGCAGTTGTTAAAGGTCTTATCAGTCGTTTCTACTTTTTTACCCTCATAGAAGGTACTTACAGTTATGTGACTCTAATACTCCCTTGCTTTTGCAGTTGATTGATGAACGTGTCTGGTTTAAGTTTCGTAAAACCCAAATGATGGATGATATCGATATGTTTTTGAGATCAAGACACTGATCTATACAAGATAAAAAAAAAGATTAAAATTGAAAAATTTTCAACGCTATCTGTTTTCGGAACTATGTATATGAATGCATATAAAAAGGGATATGTTTGATTGAAGAGCATACTCGATCTGAAAGTGAATCCAGAACAACATAAGAACGATAATAGTAAAAGGTGAGAATAAAATAACTGAACTGAACTACTCTCCACTTTATAATTATTGATATATTGAAGCAGAATAGGATATGAGGTATTGTAAATACGCTCGAAATCGCACCAGTGATTCAAAAACCAGATATCCATGAATACTTCATGCTATTTTTTCATTGATATACTGAGTCAGTATGCTTGTATTTATCATTACTACGAAAAAAAAGAGAGGAAAGATCGTATGAAGGGGTTGAATTCGGTATATATCATTTTACATTGAATCTAACAAAATGAACTATATTAAAAAATATTCTGAATGTAACCAAAATATATATTCGGAAACATGATTATAATTGTGGAAAGAACGAACTATAAGGAACAATATATTTTTGTTTGTTCTTATGTTGAATTTTTGATTGGTGTCCTTGCTATACGAATTGAGCAAAACCGTCAGACTTTTTAGACAGGAGAGTAGTTATTTTAGATATACTTTTTTTTCATGATGCTTTTGTTTTTCAATAACTCCGCAATCATTTCATATAATAGTATCATGTAACTTCATTCAGAGAACAAAACTCCAGTTATTTATATTTGGTGGAAAAACTGATTATTCATTGCGATAATGCGATCTAACTCAATAACTCATTCTAGTGAAGCGATAAATAAGTGCTATAAAGTATCAGCTGATTCAAATTTTCATTGCACTCATCTATATAGCTGTTCAATAAGGATTTGGTTTTTGATATGAACATAAAAAAACATTGTATGCGATAATCACCCACACCTTGTTCTTGTTGCAAATATTATTGTCAATCAACATTCTTATATTTTTTACAATTATTTGAAGGAGAAATCCAAAAAAAATTAATGTATCCGATTTTTTTTTCGCAAAGTAAAAATAGTCAATATCTTGTTCCTCCATGATGAAGTCTTGCTTCATTATTTGTATTATTCATTGGTTTCGGAATTTCAGATGAAGATTCTTTTAATCTCTCTTTTTATCATCAGTGCAGCCCAAGCTTCAAGTGACGAGACATCTTGGAATAACTATAAAGTGAGTATTCCTGAGGGGGGCTGAAAAAAGTTGATATTATGTCTATAATATGTTTAGATTTTCTTATGAAATATTCAATTGTCACTTTTCTACGAATAAAAAGGGCTATCTTTTATTCAGATATGGAAAGTGACGAGATGTGGACTGCTATATCAAATTTTCCAGTAGCCACTTCTACTGTGTAGGCTGAATAATTGCTTTTTGTATCAGTGAATGCAGAAGTTGTATATATACAAATATGGATTGAAATATCATCTTCGTTCAAAAACTCCCCAAACTTGCAGTTGCAGTCGATTTCTCATTTCACAAAAGATGTTTCATGTTAATTTCGATTCCAATCGATACTCCATTGGTATTATTGATAGATGGTAGATATTTTTACTCAAAAAATGTTATAGGAAACCTTTTCCAAGTCATATAAGAACATCGTAGAAGAAAAGCAACGTTATAACATATTTCTCTCCAATTTGGAGAAAATCAAGAAACACAATGAAAAATACGAAAACGGAAAGTCTTCGTTCAAAATGGGGGTCAATAAATTCGCTGATCTCACCTCCGAAGAATTCTTGGAAAGAATGAAATACGGAAAGAATTCCAAACCAACTATTCTTGACAAACAAGAGGCACAATTCGATTTTGATGGTGACTTACCAGCTGAAGTGGATTGGACCAGAAAGGGAGCAGTTACTCGAGTCAAAGACCAAGGCGATTGTGGATCTTGCTGGTCTTTCAGTACGGTGAGTTCATTGATAATAATACATTATTTAAAATTTTCCATTCATTGAAAAATATAGCTAATTTCATGTATCCATGATCCCTACGAGCATTCAATTAAATTCATTTTTACCTCAGCTCTAAGAGTTCGCAGAAACAATTTATTTTATGATCGTAGAGGTGATAGTCAGCAGGAATTTTCTGGATGAAAATTTCGAGTTATAAAAAAGGGTTCGTTCCTCGATTTTCTGAAAAAAAATGCAAAGGGCCTCCATTTTTGTCGTCTTCAAACTGCAGTAGTTTTTTAAAAGATTGCACAAAACTCATTTATCAGGAAGACACAGTTGAGTATTTTGCACTATTTTCTTGGTCATCTTTTTCTTTTAATTTAGCCAATGTATATTTTCCAGATAGCAATCGAAAGTTATAACTTTGAGATACTTACTCCCGGTTGGAATAACGAATTCGGAGAGCTGTACAAATAACAGCATCAACCGCCTCCCATCTCTGAAATGGATTCTGAGTGAAACCCTGAGACCGTTTGACGAATGTGAAAAAAGAAAGGGGAATTGTTTTCATTGATCATAGCATAATGACATGAATGTATTGTCAGATACTGTTCACGCTATAATTATTCCCCTCAACAGTTTGATATATTTCAAAACAGATTGCAGGTTAAACGAGTAGACCGAAATTTGTGATGTTGACAGAGTTTGGTCAAGCGGCAAAGATAAGATTTTCAAATATAATATTGGAATCAGATTGTCAAACTGTGAGTCTGATATTATCCATACAAAGTTGATACAGATGACTTTTGTATTTTCGTGTTCGATGAACTCAATGTTAGGTTGCTTTCATGAACCGAATTAATTTTTCAGACTGGAGCAGTGGAAAGTCAGAACTACATCAAAACCGGAAAACTGCTATCCCTCAGTGAACAACAATTGGTGGACTGTGCGGTGAACTGCTCTGGTTGCTTGGGTTGTTATGTGGACATAGCTCTGGATTACATCATTGCTAATGGAATTATGCTGGGGGAAGACTATCCGTATGAAGCAATAGAAGACAAATGCAGATTCAATAAATCGGATATTGCTGTTCGAGTGAAAGCATACAAATATATCAGGGCTGGTGATGAGAATGACCTCAAACGGGCCGTAGCTACTATTGGACCTGTTTCGGTTACGATTTTTGCCTCGGCTGCGTTTCAACTGTATCACTCAGGTTGGTGGACTTTTTCAACCATTAATTTCCATATTCACTAAATTTGTTTTCTGGAGTATTCCATTATTTGATTCTAATGTTGATATTTACGATTCACATCAGTTCTGGTAATGTAACTGTTGTTCAACTAGAATGGGAATATAAAAGCACCTGAATCAGTCGAGTCTCTAATTAGTCTGAAAAATGAAATGTTCAACAAAATAATCATTATTCTTTCAGGAATCTTGGATGATGAAAAATGTAGTAATACTTTCGATGATTTGGACCATGGAGTTCTCGTTACCGGATATGGTTCAAAGGACGGCAAGGATTACTGGATAGTGAAGAATTCCTATGGTACGGACTGGGGAATGGATGGATATATTTGGATGAGCAGAAATAAGAAAAACCAATGTGGGATAACGACCGATGCCGTTTTCCCGCAGATATGAAGTCATAATGAGTTTCTGATAATTCTCTCCACGTTCTCTGATTATTACTTTTCAGCAGGATGAATCATATTTTGTTTCAATTCGAATAGATAATGAACAATAAAATATAATAATTGATATTCTTTCTTGATTGTAATACTACCAACTGAAGTGAAACGCATGTCGAAGCCTGTACCCTAACACCAAACCGATATTTTTGTACTCGACGCGCGTTTCGCTAACAATGTAAACATCTTTAGGAGAAAAAAATTCATACCTCTGATGAAGATGCTAAGATGTTAGCTCAGAGCTTCGTTGAAGAGAAAAGTGAACTAGAAGATGTGATGTAACCGCCATATGATGAAGAATAAATTTTACATTGAACTATTAAGTGGGTTTATTTATTATTGTTATGGAAAGACATTCTTTTTCTCAGTTCTTGCAGTTTCTAATCAAATTTGTTATATGTGAAAGTATTACTGACGAACGATACCTGTTTAGTAAAATAATCACCATCATCTTGGTTAAGAAGAACTGAATGAAACCTGACTAGATAGAGGCTCCAAGTTCATAACGGCTCGTCTTGATCCAGGAATCATGAACTATGTGATGGAAGTTCAGACCTCAAGAGTGGTAGCTATGTATTGATGTGAATATGTCCTGAAAATAGGCAATCCCTTTAAAGATTATTCGATTCTCGAAGTTCACCTCCAAAGAAATTGTTACGAATATCAGCATGGCTATTGATCCCTTTATGATGCTGAATGAGAAATGTGATCTGAAAAAATATCAATTTTTCCTTCAATTATGTTATCAGATATCTTCAATTATCTGGAATCACACAGGAATCGTACAAGTTTTGAAAGCTCACAATGAAATATCAAGATATCAAAAGATGAGCCATTTACATCATCAGTGCTATTACCAAATTTGTATGGGATTGATAAAAACACAATTGCTTTTTCGTAACGTAGGCAAAGAAATTAACCGAGTGCCTTCAAAAAAGACTTTTGGAATTAGAAAAGAGAAATATTTGTAATGAAAATTTGCCAGAGGGTATACATGACATATGCAATATACTCGATTAGAAGGCTCTACAACTCCAGGGTTAGTCATGCCTTAAGTATATTTCTTTGGCTTCAAGGTAATGGAATGACCTTTCAAGATAGCGTGAGCATTCAATAACTTCAAAGTTCATTGACTCCACCATGAGAATGTACTGTATGATTGAAAATTCTGACAACATATGGATTTGTAAAGATTGTGATGGGGTCGAATATAAATAGCTTTCAGGACAGTTCTTTCCCATGTACCCACATGTTTTTGAATGGATGCACTGTAATATAATTTCGAATTGTCTTAATTCTATAGGTGAATGTACTGTATTGATTTCCCCATTCTCAAAAAAATACCTCAATTGGCATAGATTTTTCACATTCTGATTGAAGGGTATTACCATCATCTTCAAACTATTATGCTTATTGCATTGCTTCCTGATTGATTTCTGTTCAGGTGTTTGCTAATACTTCAATTATTACTTGAGAAATCCTAATGCGTAGATTAAAAAAAAAAACAGTTGAAAATCACATCCTCAAATTATATCCAGAAGTTTTCTGTTCAGGAAGTTTCTTATTTGTGTATTCAGAAAAAAAACAAATCTCACATATCTGAATTATTGAGAGAGAAGTGAATACACATATTGTCTTCATTCAGAAGTCAGCATTTTCAATATCTTGATATAAAGATTTCTTTCTGTCTTTCTACGAGCCGTACGATGCCAACAACCATTTCATACTGAAAATATTTGAATTTAAAAATGTTAAGGAAAACCTCACTTGCTTGTTATCATTCGGAACGCCTTGAGTTGAGACCCTTCAAACTTGATCTTAGGTGAGGATATGCTGAGTGCAACCTGCATTTCCATCCCGAACACTGAATGGCGATACATTAGTGTTGGCAATTATCAGTTCATTTTTCCGTTTCGAAAAGACAAACATATCTCATTCTCATGATAAATTTTTGATTACTCCAAAAATATAATGTGGGGCGTGTTCAATCTTCTCTGTAGCATTGGAAAACTTGAACTCCTTTCAAAAATTTCAAAAAGTTTTATAGTTTTTCGTCATGCGGGAATCATGTTTATTATACAAAATGAAATTTTGTAGGTAAGTACAACGGCTTAACAACAATGTAGCGAATCAATGTTGATATGGTGACTGGAATGCCATACCAAGTCTGAATGTGAATGTACCAATATTTTGAATCAACCTCATCTCATACCTATAAACACATCATTATAGGGAAAACCTAAAAATTCACCAACCTACCTATATTCTTATTCAACAAGAGCTTCATATGAACAATCTGCATGGCGAATGTGGATAGTCAAAGGAAAGAACCTAAACATTCAAGTACAAATTACTAATATTGGTTGAAAAAGATAAAATGAATTCAGGTTATATACACGCTTCAAAAGCTCAAAACCCGGTCGTTTTCATATCTCCATTCGCTGAGTGATCAGCTGATCTCGGCTCAGTCTCTACTCGCTCTACTCAATCCATGAATAAACGAATTTAGCTTGAATGAAATCATAATTTCATAGGACTAAGAATATTCTCTCATCTTGAAATTGGTCGTAGTACTCGAATGGGCGTATTTCTTCCTCATACCTCATATTTTCGTACTCATCAACCAAAAAGAATATGGCGATTATAAAGTCATGGTATATCGCTCTCATAATGATCATCATCTTGACTAAGATCCTCTTGTGACAAGGACTTGATTTAGAGATCGTTGTAGATACTTCATAATATTATGTTTGAGAATATAAAGATATGAATAGGTGGCTGGTAAATTGATGAATGGAGAAGTGATAAAATCAATGTTCTCGCACATGATATTAAAACGAGGCGTATTGATTATTTGCCAATGTTATCAAGATTTATCATCACTAACATCACCATGAGGGGTAATGAGATTCCCCTATGGAATTATTTGAAAAAGTCTCGAGTGTGCAAGAATTCATATCATTCATTCTTAGAAAGAGCTGAAAATCAGCATTAATGTCAACTGTATCGAAACAGTATCATTTGTCATAATCTTTTGTTATAATTTTTGGCATGTGATCTACTGGTCTGAAGTGGATTAGTTATATACACAACCTTTGTAGAAATATTCCAAATTTTGAGAGCACTGACCTGCCAAATACGAGGTGTGGAAAAAAGGGGATAGTGTTGATCTGAATTTGGATTTTTGATAGGCGATTCGACTCATACAAAATAGGCAGCAGTCGTATTAGAACGGAAGATAGCGTTTCGCTATAAGATAGAACACGATTAAATTTTCACAAAATTTATTGTCTTCGCGACATGTTTCGATACACTGTATCTTTTTCAAGCGAATGTATTGTAACACCAGAGTGTTTATAATACATTTTTCAAGCGAATGTATTATAAACACCAGAGTGTTTATAATACATTCGCTTGAAAAAGATACAGTGCATCGAAACATGTCGCGAAGACAATAAATTTTGTGGAAATTTAATCGTGTTCCACCTTATAGCGTAATAACTATGGATTTCCATCAAGTAAAGGCCACCTTAATCCAAAAAATAGGAAGACAGCGTAACATTTTAACATCATAACATTCATAAATCTTGATGTTCGAAATGATTGAATTAACAAATCCAGTACCAGGCAGATATTTTGAATACATGGGTGTCATCAGTGACATTTGGTAAGACTTGCGAATACAAAACATTTTGAAATGTCTAGTCCTTATGAAGTAGAAAATCTGAAGGACTCCTTGAAATGAATGGATACATATGGGTTTGGATATAATGAATGTCGTTTTCAAGCTTTTGGATTATTTTGTTATTTGATATGAACAACTAGGAAACTATAAATCTGAATCTGTTGGTGTTGTGTTTGGTGTGTCATAGTGTTCAGATTCTTGACCAAAGTTATTCAGCTCTCACATGATATTTTCCATTTCTTTCTACCCGATATCTGCATTGATTCTGCTGATGATGCATCATTTTTGAACACTCATCAGAACCATTAGAAGACTCTCGGGGCCTTCATGTATATGTCAACATGAAAATGCAAAAATATACACCCTTACATTTTTTTCGAAACAGTATCATTTGTCATGATCTTTTGTTATAATTTTCGGCATGTGATCTACTGGTCTGAAGTAGATTAGTTATATACATAACCTTTGTAGAAATATTCCAAATACTTGTTTTTCCTGGAAAACTCGAAGTAGTTGTTAATGTGAATGAATAAAAAAACATTTCATTGTGTGATGTTGACTGTTGACGAAACCGCTACACGTGTTCGCTACAATAGCTTCTTCAGGGGTGTTATGTTACTATAATCAATCCGATCTTGTGGTTCTAATGAAAACATATCTCAATAACTATTATCAAAACCTGTTAGTGATATGATGAAATTATTTTTATGTACCACCGCTAATGAATCTGTGAGATCGACACGGATTTATGAAAAAAAAATTAACGATTCATGTCCCCTTCGTCTAACTATAGCAGTATTATTGGACCATAACGAATCAACTATTCAACTATCAACTCATCCCTCCCTATATAGTTTGGGTTTGAATCACTTATCCTTGATTGGACATCTTCTGTGAATCTTACAGGACCACGTCTCGTTGGATGGACTGAAACAACTGTTAAGTTAACAATTTGTCCTATTTTCTACATATCTCTATTTCTGCTGAAATTGATGAATCAGTCGTTACAACTTTGTTCGTTTCATATGTTATAGTTATGTGACATTAGCTTCCGGTATTTTGCAGTTCATTTGATGAACTTGTCTGGTAAAACGCAAAAAACTATTAAACATCCACATAACGATCTCTTCCTTTTTCTGGCTGTGATAGTGTTTCTTGAACATTTCATGATTTCCATGTGAATGTTCAGTTATTCTTAGTATTGAATATGGAATTTCTTCGAGCATTGATGTTCATTTCAATATATCTTCCTCGTTGTCGTTATCGCAACATTTTTCAAATGTCATAGAGTCCTCGCCTGCCTGTAACTCATATAGAAGTTTCCACAATAGATCATGTATTCAGGGCATATTCGGAGTTCCCTACAGAAAAAGTATGTTAGAACGATATAATGGATCTAAACAAAGTTTTACTACTTTAGGCCTAGTGTCTCTTGGTGAAATGTCAAACGTAATGTTGAAATTTCAATGGTTCATTGTACCGAAGGTGTACCAATGATGAGTGATGTCGATATGTTTTTGAGATCAAAACACTGATCTATAGACATGATAGAAAATAAGATAATTATTGCTAAATTTTCAACGCTATCTGTTTTCGAATCGATGTTTATGAATGCGTATAAAAAGGGATGTGCTTGATTGAAGAGCATACTCAATCTAATAGTGAATCCAGAACAACATAAGAACCATCGCAGTAAAAGGTGAGAATAAAACAACTGAATTAAACTTTTTTCCACTTTACAATTATTGATATACTGAAGCAGAATGGTATATTGAGGTACTGTAAATACGCTCGAAATCGCACCAGTGATTCAAACACCAGATATCCATGAATATTACATGCTATTCTTTCATTGACATACTCGGTATAGATAGGATATATCATATAGAGTGGTTGAAATCGGGATATAACATTTCACTTTGATTCGAACAAAATGGACTATTTGAAAAATATTCTGTATGTAACCAAAATATATATTCAGAAACGTGATTATTATTGTGGGAAGAACGAACTATAAGGAACAATAGTTATTTTTGTTTTTTCTCATGTTGATTGCTATACGAAATGAGTAGCTATTTTAGATATCCTTTTTCCCAAAATGATTTTGTTTTTCATCAACTTCGCAATGTAACTTCATTCAGAGAACAAAACTCCAGTTATTTATATTTGGTGGAAAAACAGATTATTCATTGCGATAATGCAATCTAACTCAATAACTCATTCTAGTAAAGCGATAAATAAGTGCTATAAAGTATCATCTGATTCAAATTTTCATTGCACTCATCTATTTAGCTGTTCAATAAGGTTTTGGTTTTGATATAAACGTTAAAAAACATTGTATGCGATAATCACCAACACCTTGTTCTTGCTCCAAATATAATTGTCAATCGACATTGTTATATTTTCCACAATTAATTGAAGAAGAAATCCAAAAAAATTTCATTGTATTCGATTATTTTTCGCAAAGTACAAATAGTCAATATCTTGTTCCTCCACGATGAAGTCTTTCTTTATTATTCGTATTACTCATCTAATTCGAAATTTCAGATGAAGATTCCTTTGATCTCTCTTTTTATCATCAGTGCAGCCCAAGCTCTAAGTGACGAGACATCTTGGAATAACTATAAAGTGAGTATTCCTGAAGGGGACTGAAAAAAATTTATTTTATATCTATAAAATGTTCAGATTTTCTTATGAAATATTCAATTGTCACTTTTCTACAAGTAAAACGGGCTATTTCTTATTTGGATATGAAAAGTAACGAAATGTAGACTGCTATATCAAATTTTCCACTAACCACTTCTACTGTGTGTGCTTTCAGTATCAGTGAATGCAGAAGTTATATGTATACAAATATGAATTAAAATATCATCTTCGTTCAATGAACTCCCCAAACTTGCAGTTGCAGTCAATTTATCATTTGACTAAAGATGTTTCATGTTACTTTCAATTCCAATCGATACTCCGATTGGTATTATTGATAGATGTCAGATATTTTTACTCAAAAAATGTTACAGGAAACCTTTTTCAAGTCATATAAGAACATCCTAGAAGAAAAACAACGTTATAACATATTCCTCTCCAACTTGGAGAAAATCAAGAAACACAATGAGAAATACGAAAACGGAGAGTCTTCGTTCAAAATGGGGGTCAATAAATTCGCTGATCTCACCTCCGAAGAATTTTTGGAAAGAATGAAATACGGAAAGAATTCGAAACCAACCATTTTTGACAAACAAGAAGCAAAATTTGATTTTGATGGTGATCTACCAGCTGAAGTAGATTGGACCAAAAAGGGAGCAGTTACTGGAGTCAAAGACCAAGGCGAATGTGGATCTTGCTGGTCTTTCAGTACGGTGAGTTCAGTTATAATAATATATTATCTCATATTTTCCATTCATTGAAAAGTATAGCTAGTTTCATGTAGGCATGATGCATACGTGTATTTTATTTCATTCATTTTTACCTCAGATCTGGGATTTCGCAAAAACAATTTTGTTTATGATCGTAGATGAATTTTTTGAGCTTTTTGCACTATTTTCAACTTTTTTCGACTTATGATTATGCCAGTGTTGTTCAGATACCAATCGAAAGTTAACGAATTCAAAATTCAGTTGACCCGGAGAGCTGTATCAACCGCCTCTCATCTCTGAAATGGGTTCTGAGTTGAATCGTGAGACAGTTTGATGAGGGCGAATGTAAGAGAAGAAAGAGGAATTGTTTTTATTGATCATAGAATAATGACATGAAACTATTGTCGGATACTGATCACGATATAATTATTATTAGATTGATATTTTTCAAAACTGATATCAGCTTGTTGATACTTATGTATTTTGGTGTTTACTGAATTATGTAGGTTGTTTACAAAAATCGCATTTGATTTTCAGACTGGAACAGTGGAGAGTCAGAACTACATCAGAACCGGAAAACTCCTCTCCCTCAGTGAACAACAATTGGTAGACTGCGCAAGCGACTGCGCCGGTTGTAATGGATGCTATATGGACACAGCTCTGGATTACATCATTGCCAATGGAATTATGCTGGAAGGAGACTATCCATATGAAGCAACAGATGACAAATGCAGATTCAATAAATCTGACATTGCTGTTCGAGTGAAAGCATACAAATATATCAAGGCTGGTGATGAGAATGACCTCAAACGAGCCGTAGCTACTATTGGACCTGTTTCGGTTGCGATTTCTGCTTCGGATGTGTTTCAACTGTATCACTCAGGTTAGTAAATTTTTACTAACCATTTGCATATTCACAAAAGTCGTTCGTTGAAATACTCCCATTCAGTTCTGTTGATATTACTGATGTTCAACCAGAATTGGAATAAAAAAGCACCTGAATCAGTCGAGTCTCTAATTAGTCTGAAAAATTAAATATTCAGCAAAATAACCATTATTCTTTCAGGAGTCTTGGACGATAAAGAATGTGGTAATACTTTCTCTTATTTGAACCATGGAGTTCTCGCTACCGGATATGGTTCAAAGGACGGCAAGGATTACTGGATAGTGAAGAACTCCTGGGGCACCGATTGGGGAATGAATGGATATATTTGGATGAGCAGAAATAAGAAAAACCAATGTGGGATAGCGACCGATGCCGTTTTCCCGCAGATATGAAGTAATGAAGAGTTTTGCTGATTTTCTCCAAGTTCTGTGAATCATTTTTTGTTTCAATTCGAATAAATAAAAAACGATAAAATTTAGTATTTGATATTCTATCTTGATTGTAATACTACCAACTGAAGTGAAACGCATGTCGAGGCCTGTAAACCATTTTATAACACGATCCGAAAACTCTTCCTAGAGATAAGTCACCCTAACACCAAACTGATATTTTTGTACTCGACGCGCGTTTCGCTAACTAGGTTAGCATCTTCAGGGAAAGAAAATTTTATACCTCTCCGGACGATGCTCAGAGCTTCGTGAAAGAGAAATTTGAAGGAGAAGATGTGACGTAACCACCATATGATGAAGAATAAATTTGACATTGAACTATTAAGTGGGTTATTAATTATTGTTATGGAAAGAAATATTTTTTTTTGTATTCTTACAGTTTCTTATAATATTTTTTATTTGTGGAAGTATTACTGACGAACGATACCTGTTTAGTAAAATACCATCATCTTGGTTAAGAAGAACTGAATAAAACCTAACTAGATAGAGGCTACAAGATCATAACGGCTCGTCTTGTTCCTGGAATCATAAACTATGTGATGGAAGTTCAGACCTCAAGAGTGATAGCTATGTATTGATGTGAATATGTTCTGAAAATAGGCAATCTCATCAGAGATTAATCGATTCTCGAGGTTCACCTCCAGAGAAATTGTTGGATATATCAGCACGGCTATTGATCCCTATATGATGATGAATGAGAAATGTGATCTACCAAAATATCAATTTTTCCATTGATTATGTTATAAGATATCTTCAATTATCTGAAATCACACAGGAATCGGACATGTTTAGGAAGCTCACAATGAAAAAATCAAGATATCAGAAGATGAGCCATTTACATCATCAGTGCTATTACCAAATTTGTATGGGAATAATAAAAAAACAATTTCTATTTCGTAACGTAGACAAAAAAATTACCCGAGTGCTTCAAACAAGACTTTTGAAATAAAAAAAGTGAAAAATATTATAAATGCAATATACTTGATTAGAAGGCTCTACAACTCCAGGGTTAGTCATGCCTTAAGTATATTTCTTTGGTTTCAAGGTAATGGAATAACCTTTAAGATAGCGTGGGCATTCAATAACTGCAAAGTTATTGATTACACCCTAAAAATGTACTGTATGATTGAAAATTCTGATAACATATGGATTTGTAAAGATTGTGATGGGGTCGATTATAAATAACTTTCAGGCCAGTTCTTTCCCATGTACCCACTTGTATTTGAATAAATGAACTGTATTATCAGGGGTAATATAATAAGTGGTATGATTATTACCGATAATTTTTTGGAATATTAATGAATTGCAATCCCAAAGCTGAAAATACAACGAGTCCGCAGGACGAGTTGTATTTTCTTGCATTGGGATTGCCAATGAATTGATATTCCAAAAAATTATAGGCTATTAATCATACCACGAATTATATTTAGGACGACCATATATAACCCCTGTTTGAGCAAAAATTGTTGAATTGCCTGGTAATTGATTCTTTATTTCTGGCCGTATTCAAGGGAATACTCTTTTCCACTGCTTCATCTATGATACCAATCGCCATTTGTCCCCAACGATCGCTCATATTGATTAAGAAATATAAATAATCAAAACACATAGATTTGACGTTTATAATTTAAATCATTATTTTCACTTGACAGCTAGTAAAACAAAAACTAAGCAGGTTTATCACCGTGAAAATACAGCGACAAGCTATATTTTCACTGTAATTCGGATTCTATTGGCTGAATTTCAAAATTTGAAATAGACTGATTGGTTGTCAAGCAAGGAGATATATTGTCATTTTGAATTCTAAATAAGTGCTATAAAGTATCAGCTGATTCAAATTTTCATTGCACTCATCTATAAAGCTGTTCAATGAGGTTTTGGTTTTGAAATGAACGTAAAAACTCATTGTATGCGATAATCACCCACACCTTGTTCTTGTTGCAAATATAATTATTGTCAATCAACATTGTTATATCCTCTACAATTAATTGAAGGAGAAATCCAAAAAAAATTTATTGTATCCGATTTTTTTTTCGCAAAGTACAAATAGTCAATATATTGTTCCTCCACGATGAAGTCTCGCTTTATTATTTGTATTATTCATCTGTTTCGAAATTTCAGATGAAGATTCTTTTGATCTCTCTTTTTATCATCAGTGCAGCCCAAGCTTCAAGTGACGAGACATCTTGGAATAACTATAAAGTGAGTATTCCTGAGGGGGACTGAAAAAAGTTGATATTATGTCTATGATATGTTCAGATTTTCTTATAAAATACTCAATTGTCACTTTTCTACGAATAAAACGGGCTATCTTCTATTCGGATATGAAACGTGACGAGATGTGGACTGCTTCATCAAATTTTCCAGTAGCCTCTTCTACTGTGTAGGCTGAATAATTGCTTTTTGTATCAGTGAATGCAGAAGTTGTATATATACAAATATGGATTGAAATATCATCTTCGTTCAATAAACTCCCCAAACTTGCAGTTGCAGTCGATTTCTCATTTCACAAAAGATGTTTCATGTTAATTTCGATTCCAATCGATACTCCATTGGTATTATTGATAGATGGTAGATATTTTTACTCAAAAAATGTTATAGGAAACCTTTTCCAAGTCATATAAGAACATCGTAGAAGGAAAGCAACGTTATAACATATTTCTCTCCAACTTGGAGAAAATCAAGAAACACAATGAAAAATACGAAAACGGAAAGTCTTCGTTCAAAATGGGGGTCAATGAATTCGCTGATCTCACCTCCGAAGAATTCTTGGAAAGAATGAAATACGGAAAGAATTCCAAACCAACTATTCTTGACAAACAAGAGGCACAATTCGATTTTGATGGTGACTTACCAGCTGAAGTGGATTGGACCAGAAAGGGGGCAGTTACTCGAGTCAAAGACCAAGGCGATTGTGGATCTTGCTGGTCTTTCAGTACGGTGAGTTCATTGATAATAATATATTATTTAAAATTTCCCATTCATTGGAAAATATAGCTAATTTCATGTATCCATGATCCCTACGAGCATTCAATTAAATTCATTTTTACCTCAGCTCTAAGAGTTCGCAGAAACAATTTATTTTATGATCGTAGAGGTGATAGTCAGCAGGAATTTTCTGGATGAAAATTTCGAGTTATAAAAAAGGGTTCGTTCCTCGATTTTCTGAAAAAAAATGCAAAGGGCCTCCATTTTTGTCGTCTTCAAACTGCAGTAGTTTTTTAAAAGATTGCACAAAACTCATTTATCAGGAAGACACAGTTGAGTATTTTGCACTATTTTCTTGGTCATCTTTTTCTTTTAATTTAGCCAATGTATATTTTCCAGATAGCAATCGAAAGTTATAACTTTGAGATACTTTTTCCCGGTTGGAATAACGAATTCGGAGAGCTGTACAAATAACAGCATCAACCGCCTCCCATCTCTGAAATGGATTCTGAGTGAAACCCTGAGACCGTTTGACGAATGTGAAAGAAGAAAGGGGAATTGTTTTCATTGATCATAGCATAATGACATGAATGTATTGTCAGATACTGTTCACGCTATAATTATTCCCCTCAACAGTTTGATATATTTCAAAACAGATTGCAGGTTAAACGAGTAGACCGAAATTTGTGATGTTGACAGAGTTTGGTCAAGCGGCAAAGATAAGATTTTCAAATATAATATTGAAATCAGATTGTCAAACTGTGAGTCTGATATTATCCATACAAAGTTGATACAGATGACTTTTGTATTTTCGTGTTCGATGAACTCAATGTTAGGTTGCTTTCATGAACCGAATTAATTTTTCAGACTGGAGCAGTGGAAAGTCAGAACTACATCAAAACCGGAAAACTGCTATCCCTCAGTGAACAACAATTGGTGGACTGTGCGGTGAACTGCTCTGGTTGCTTGGGTTGTTATGTGGACATAGCTCTGGATTACATCATTGCTAATGGAATTATGCTGGAGGAAGACTATCCGTATGAAGCAATAGAAGACAAATGCAGATTCAATAAATCGGATATTGCTGTTCGAGTGAAAGCATACAAATATATCAGGGCTGGTGATGAGAATGACCTCAAACGGGCCGTAGCTACTAACTATTGGACCTGTTTCGGTTACGATTTTTGCCTCGGCTGCGTTTCAACTGTATCACTCAGGTTGGTGGACTTTTTCAACCATTAATTTCCATATTGACTAAATTTGTTTTCTGGAGTATTCCATTATTTGATTCTAATGTTGATATTTACGATTCACATCAGTTCTGGTAATGTAACTGTTGTTCAACTAGAATGGGAATATAAAAGCACCTGAATCAGTCGAGTCTCTAATTAGTCTGAAAAATGAAATGTTCAACAAAATAATCATTATTCTTTCAGGAATTTTGGATGATGAAAAATGTAGTAATACTTTCGATGATTTGGACCATGGAGTTCTCGTTACCGGATATGGTTCAAAGGACGGCAAGGATTACTGGATAGTGAAGAATTCCTATGGTACGGACTGGGGAATGGATGGATATATTTGGATGAGCAGAAATAAGAAAAACCAATGTGGGATAACGACCGATGCCGTTTTCCCGCAGATATGAAGTCATAATGAGTTTCTGATAATTCTCTCCACGTTCTCTGATTATTACTTTTCAGCAGGATGAATCATTTTTTGTTTCAATTCGAATAGATAATAAACAATAAAATATAATAATTGATATTCTTTCTTGATTGTAATACTACCAACTGAAGTGAAACGCATGTCGAAGCCTGTACCCTAACACCAAACCGATATTTTTGTACTCGACGCGCGTTTCGCTAACAATGTAAACATCTTCAGGAGAAAAAAATTCATACCTCTGATGAAGATGCTAAGATGTTAGCTCAGAGCTTCGTTGAAGAGAAAAGTGAACTAGAAGATGTGATGTAACCGCCATATGATGAAGAATAAATTTTACATTGAACTATTAAGTGGGTTTATTTATTATTGTTATGGAAAGACATTCTTTTTCTCAGTTCTTGCAGTTTCTAATCAAATTTGTTATATGTGAAAGTATTACTGACGAACGATACCTGTTTAGTATAATAATCACCATCATCTTGGTTAAGAAGAACTGAATGAAACCTGACTAGATAGAGGCTCCAAGTTCATAACGGCTCGTCTTGATCCAGGGATCATGAACTATGTGATGGAAGTTCAGACCTCAAGATTGGTAGCTATGTATTGATGTGAATATGTCCTGAAAATAGGAAATCCCTTTAAAGATTATTCAAGTATATTACATTACGAGGAGGATATATAGCACGAGCGAAAATTGTGAACACTAGGACTAGCCCAGTGCGGCAATTTATGAGTACAACTAGCCTCATCGTCGAGTTGCATACTGTACGTTTTCTACCCGTTTCTGCTGGTGTAGCAAAAATGACTTCGTTTTTCCACATTTTCAATGATCAACGAGACACTGGATGACAGCAAATAGGTAAAATAATTGCTTGCTTTTTGGATATAACTAGATACAGTTCCAATCCACAAACTTTTGGCAATTAATTTCCTAGAAATGTCATTTTCAATTCAATTTCACAAATAATTTGAAATGTATGTACCATTCAATGTAGTCATGAGATCAAATTTGTCAGGTCAAATGTTATATATCCCATCGTTTTGAAAAACCTATTCCGGAACGACCGCCATTAATTTAAAATACACCTGTATTCAAAATGAGCAATTACTTGACAGCTGTCAAATACGTAATGAACGGGTCAAAATAGTGGGAGTAGAAAAAAGTCATAACCAATTCTAGCCCTGCTGAATATCCAATACGATGTCGAGTTGCTTGAATCTTCAGTGTTCAAGAACATTGATGTTACTTTATATCCATGACAAAATCGAAAAACACCATATATTTCATCAGCGTTGATGGGATGATGAACTTGAAAACGAACGCACAATTGGTGTTTTTGGATCCCATGGTGAACTTTTTTTATTTTCAAGACATGCTAATCAAATAAAAATCCATCCTGAATAGATGGTGTTCTCTTACATTCGTGCAAGATATTCCAATGAAGATCTTATTATTGATGATAACGCTTATGCATAGACCTTGTTCCTTACGAACGTCAAACATCAGAAGACGAAACGTGTGCAAGAAGGGGATAATGAGACATTTCCTCTCCATGTGTGATTCCCAACACGATATGCTTAGTATGTATTAAGAAAGTGAAATTATTAGCTCAGAACGAAGAGTGACAATACTCCGGTAAACAAACGCTGTGAGAGTCCTAGCGTAGTTTTTGTATGGTCCATAATCTATCAAATTCTCACATGTGTGTGGGTGTGTGTGTGTGTGTGTGTGAGTCTACCCATTGAAATGAATATTTCCCTCATATATAAAATGTCCCATAAGAGCAATGCAATTATCGAAAACTTACAGCGGTAATTGCATTGTATCAAGTCACCATAACAACACTTTTGAAACCGTATCGGTAGACGTCAGTAAACAACACAAATAAATGTCAGATAGACTTCAAAAATAGAAAAACATTTCGCGTTTTGGTGAGTGCTCCATACAATCTATAGAGGAAAATATAAATGAACAAAAAATAACATTTCCTTTAGAATTTCTTTATTCGTGAAATGTTCCAATGAATTACATTCGTGCATAAAAATGACCAGATAATTTTGCATTCAAGCTTGATATCTCATACAAATTGCATTCGGTTATTTTCATATTTTGTAAAAAAGCCCTCGTCCTTCGGACTCGGGCACTTTCGCCAAAATATGAAAATAAACTTGCAATTTTTAGATATCACGCTTTCTTGCAAAATTATCGGTAATATTTATGCACTCGTGCAATTATAACCAAAAACAGAGTCGAAAACTTTTACTTACTTAGTTTCGATAACTATCAATTCATTAACTATTAGCTTCCACAATAACAATTCTGTGAACAATCTGGAAACTATTCATTGGTGTGGTGTACTGTTGCAGAATGGTGTATTTAAACAGTGGTGTTCGCATGGTCCTCGCGAAGTTGTTCAAACTCCACCCAGGCCAAAAAAAAATCAGATTTGTCGTCAAAGAACAAAGGCGTTTCCTCAGGAGCAATATGGTTATTCATTCCTCAAAAAATAGTGAGCTTTTTTGAGAAGAAAATCTATTCCCCATTGAGGCCTTCAATTCGATGAACCGCCATCGATATTATTTCAGAAATATAACCGTTGAAAATAACACGTACGCCACTGAACAATTGAAAAAAAGTCAATAAAAAACGGATGTGCTTGTTTCTCCATTATCCGAAATATGATTTTCTAGAAGAAATTTTCATTTTAGGAGTTATAATAATTTTTATTCAAAATGAAACCAAAATCTGGATTGACAGGCACCAATGGACACTTTTCAGCTAAGCATTATTCTAAGAGCTAACACTTCATGAACGAAGATATTCACGAAATTTTATGATACAGGTATAAGTGCAATGGAAGCAATTCCACATTGGTTATGTGCATTCCTCGCCATTTTGACATATCCGTTCTCTCCCCAGTTTGAACTCCAGGAGTTCTTCACCAGCCAGTAATCTTTACCATTTTCTGTGCCGTACCCAGTAACCACTACTGCATGGTTCGTCTGCCAATATTGGCTGGGGCAGGAGGGATCATCGTAAACACCTGAAATAAAATGGATCAGATTGATACTAATATATTGGCACAGAAGTTTGAGTTAACTGTTTACAATTTTATATTTTCCATATTCATTGCAAAATCATTTAAATCTCTCTACTGATTGTTATAATTGTCTGAATGTTATTATTTGATCAAGGTTCATTTCAGATATGTCACCATCTTTGGGCCAATTATTTGACAAGTTTCAATTCTCATAATGGATTTTCGTTTGTTTGAAATTTTTAGCATGTTTTAGTAGAGTGAAATATACAGTGTGGTCCACTAAGTCTGCAACAAATGGGAAACTTTTTTATTATCGATTTCTCAGAAAATTTTATTCCTGACAAAAGTTGGTGCATGTTCCAAAACTATACCAAATGTACCTGAAATGGCTTTATGACAATCACCATACAGGATAGACCAAAAAATATAAATTTCGTTCAAGAGTAAAGTACCCTTATTTCAGAAAATATAGAAATATGTTGAGGAGAAAAGTTGCTTAGAATCAAAAGTTATGTTCAGATACGAAGTCATGGCCTGCTATTCGATTTTTTTTTCTTTTGGAAAATTTTGAATTACCCCCGTATGATAGATATTTTTACTATTTTGATTCAATATGTATTTGAAGTAGCTACAATCAAATCGGTTTGGAGTATTTCACAAATATTTTTTATGTAGCTAGTAAAGTATTTGCCTCGTTAAAAAAAGTATTTGTGTTATTTTAGAGTTCTGTTAAATATCGTTGCAACAAACAAGAAGTTGACGGTCACCTAAAAACTACAAATCCATGTAAATTATACAAATTCACTTTAATTTGATAAGAAATACTCCAAACCGATTTGATTGCAGCTACTCCAAATACATATTGAATCAAAATAGTAAAAATATGTATCATACGGGGGTAATTCAAAATTTTCCAAAAAAAAAAAATTCGAATAGCAGGCCATGACTTCGTATCTGAACATAACTTTCAATTCTAAGCAACTTTTCTCCTCAACATATTTCTATATTTTCTGAAATAAGGGTACTTTACTCTTGAACGAAATTTATATTTTTTGGCATATCCTGTATGGTGATTGTCATAAAGCCATTTCAGGTACACTTGGTATAGTTTTGAAACATGCACCAACTTTTGTCAAGAATAAAATTTTCTGAGAAATCGATAATAAAAAAGTTTCCCATTTGTTGCAGACTTAGTGGACCACACTGTATATATATACAGAGAGAGAAAGTAGTATTTGTAAAAAGTTTTGAAAACAGAAACAGATTTGTTTTCCGAAACATCAATAAGGCTAAAAGGAACTGTTTGCAACTATTACAGCAAATTATTATAGTGGTAGATTATAAATCTGCCCTCCTACACTATTTCGATATTAATTCTCAATATTTCCAGATTGTGGTAGGTTACTAACAAACAAAAACTACAGAGAGCAAATGATAAAATGCACATTTTCCTCCTGTTTCAATCGCAATCAAAGTTATTCGTTTCAACATGAACCTCCTTCAGATGATTTTTCATAGTACCTGATTTATATGCTGAGAAACTACTTGTAACCGTAATTCTCACTGAAACGGGTCCTTTTGAAGCCACGGCTCTTTTGAGATCCTCCTCATCGTCTCGGTTTATTCGTTCGAAGCCACCTATTCTGACAGCCACCTTTGAACTGTTGTATCTGCAGGAACCACCCTTCGCTTCATAAGGGTAGTCTTTTTGCAACATCAGTCCATTATTCACGACATATTGCATAGCCTGGTCTGTCTGACCTCCTTTGCAACCAAACCATGGTAGGCAGTCCACCAGTTGCTGATCACTGAGTGAAAATAAGTTTTTTCTTTTCAGGTAGTGGTGACTTTCCACTGATCCAACCTGTGGAAGATACAAATCAATCAGATTTGGAGAATGAACATCATCCACCAAATAATAATGTGTAAGTAGATTATTACTGAGGATGTTTACATTTTTTTGAAGGAAGCTACGTATTCGATCATATGAAAGGAAATGAAAAGCGCTAAAGATGATTTGGATTTTTAAATTCTGTACATAGTAGTTTAATCGAATATCTCAAGTATATTGACGGTCTCTTAACGGAAGCTCGTTATATTGCATAATGATGATACATTTATTGAATGAATAGCTGCTCTCGAATTTTTTAGGCATGGGTTGTAGATTCTCTTGTCGTTTCGTCTACAACTGTAGCAGATAATATCGAAGGCACCTGCCTAAGTTAGAGACGGAAAATCAGGCCCAAAAACTTCAGATCGAGACTGAAAAATCAGGAAGCAGCTATCAGTTCCTTGGACCATGAAAGCCCATGTAAGATTTCATGTTTGTTGATGGTTCCATTTCAAATTGTAAATTCACCACAATATTCATAAATTCAATTGATTTATACTGAACCAATCTTCATCATTGAATTAACCCTGCATTATTTATGAGAGTGATAGTTGAAAACTCACCACACTGAAAGCCCAGCAGGATCCACATTGCTGTTGATTTTTTACTGCAGTAACTGCTCCTGCTCTAGTCCAATCAACCACAACAGGAAAATCTTCCACAGAATCAAATTCTGCTTTCTTGATATTGAAATCTGGCAATGTCGCTGGCAAATTATTCAATGTGTTCTCGAACTCCTCTGCCGTCATATCGGTAAACTGGTTGACGCCCATTTCATAGGAAGACTCGCCATTTTTGAATTTTTCGTTATGCTCCTTAATTTTTTGAAAGTTCGCTAGGAAAATGTTGTAACGCTGATTTTCCTCTTCAATGTTCTTGTAGGATTTGGAATGGGTGATCTGGAAAAAAGTTTAAACATCCATATTTTATGTTTGCTTGAATGTTGTTGACAATGTCCCTTGCTGAGTGGTAAGAGTTCAGATTTCCATTGTCTATATTATTAACTCTATCGAAACCTATTGCTTAGAAAAAATTAAAGAAGGGAAAAAACTTGAAATGAAATAGGACAATGGTTGAAATGGATTATTGGTCGAACAATAAGATCAAAGGTGTGATTGATCAAATTAGATAATGTTGTGACCTAAAACTGAGATAGCAGACTCAAAAATTTTGTAGACAAAGAAATATGTATTAATGTAAACAAATGTTGAAACCAAGTTTCAAGTTGAGTGTACTCACGTTTCGATCGCTGGTATCCGCAATCGTCTTCGGCTGATGACTGACAACATTTCGAGATGAGGTCGGTTTTAAAAACCCGAATTCCCTATGGAGGGGGAATGAGGTGATAATAATGAGGCCCACTGGTCGGTGCTTCTAATGAGGCCCGTAGATCGGTGCCACTAATAGGGCGCCCTGATTGGTTCAGTGGAAAATGGATGCATTGGCGCGAGGTTAGCCGAAGTTGGTCCAACTTTTGGATAGATAGTTTCCACACATTCAGGATTTCTACGCCGGAATGACTGAATGCATCGTGTTGAAAATTGTTGTGGAATTTTCTTCTGAACCAGTGCTCCTTCCTGTGTGTGAACTTGGCTTCATACCATTTAATGCTGTGATGATTCGTCCAAACATGCTCTGCTAATCCCGATTCCGTGTTCAATCCTCCGTTTTTGTTGAGTTCGCAAATTCTCCTCACCTTCAATGGCCTTCTGATTTCTTCTATGTAGGATTTGACGTAATCGCATGGTATCCGTTAGATGCAGGTGTTTGTTTGTGTCGCTGTTTTTATTCAGTGGTCGAGTTGTCGTGAGCTGGCTGCGTATTGAGTTATTTGATTGAGAACAGTCTTAGAATTTGTATTTTTCTACTGGGCTACTCGGAGACGTTAGTGGATTACTTGTTGGCCCAGACGAACCAAAGAAAAGCCAAGAAAACATTGGAACAACAAGTTCTATCCATCCTATACGTGAATAGACTTTCAGAGAGGATCAAGAGGATAGGAGCGAGGAAATACATCGTCGAAGTCTGATATCGATCTGGAATCACAAATCGCAATCATCTCACAAGAACACGACAACCAAATTGAACAGCGATACCAAAAACTGCATTCACCGAGTACCCTGCGAGTGCGACAAATCTTTCATAGGAGAAACCAGAATACCATTAAAAGTGAGAATGTGCAAGAAAAACACATAACGAGAAGAAACCACGAAATCGGAAAGAGCGGAACACGTTTGGACAAAATACCACAGGATTAAATGATCTGAAGACGAGGTCATACACAGGAAGGAGCACTAGTTGAAAATGAAATTAAAGGATGCAGTCAGTCATGCCATGGTAGAAATCAGGTAATTGGGAGAAGTCACCTAACTATCCAAGCTTCTCGACGAATCAAAACTTCGCTGAAACCGATCAGCGCGCCCTGTTGGCAGAACCGACCGGTGCACCCCCTTCCCTCATCATGAGGAATTGGGTTTTGATAACCGACCATACCTCTAAATGTTGTCAGTCATCACCCGAAGATGATTGCGAATACCAGCGATCGAAACGTCGTGCGTACTCTCAACTTGACACTTGGTTTCAACATTTGATTACATTAATTAATATTTCTCCATTAGATTTTTTTCATTTTGCCATTTCATTTTAAATATCCCAAATTTTTGTTATGATATTTTTTGATCAATCAATTTCTAATGTTTTTTTACAAGACGCTTCAATACAGTTAATTATATAGACAATAGAAGTCCGAACCAACATCACCCAGTAAGAAAACATATTTTCAAGAGAGAATAAAATAGTGTATATGTAAGAAATCTTGGTTATTATTGAACATCTCTTCAATATAGCAATAGAAAAACCTATAATTGTAGAAATGTATATAGATATTGACACTCACTTTAAAGTTTTTCCATATATCACTGAATGCCTCGGTTGGAACGAAAGCCACAAGAAATAAGATGATATACTTCATCTGAAAAATACATATATTAAAAAATATATACTAGTGGTGGAATTACATTTCTTACCTACCTAACGGTAGTGCATTCCATTTTTTCATTTCATTCATTACCTAAATTCTCTCAGAAATGAAATAAAATGGTACGATAAGACTTCAATGTCTACTTCTACATCTATCGAGTTGAATCAGGTACATAGAAATTCACTTCATACACATTTTGGCAATACGTTCAAATGTTTGACTGTTATATGGAAACACATTTTGGATGGATTATCTTGATTACTTTTTTTTTCAGAAGATTTTTTTATTTGATAGTAAAACACTGAGATACATTTAATCTCTCTCTATGAGTCTCAATCTCTACAATCTTCTTCTGTCGTATTTTTCACTACTTTTGAAAGAAGTTCGATTCATGATTTAGCATTCAGTACAATCCATTATTCTGGGAAGTAATTCTTACCTCAAGCTGGAATAACATTCACTGCTGCATACAGTATAGTCCTTTCCATCGAAATTATCTCAATTTATATAATTATCAAAATAGAATTTGTACTTAGATGAAAACATGTCCATCGTAATCTTGATTAATTGTTCATTTTTTTATCAATCGATCAATCGCTATTGTTGAAATTGATATACTTTTTCTCTGAATTACCAGATAACCTGAGAAGTTATTCGCCGAAAAAAATCCGGAATCATACTCGTAGGAGTGTTCAACAGAGGAAAAATATAAAAATAAATATATTTTGATGAAATTCTGGTGATGTTGCTCTCTGAATGTGTGATTACTCAAAGTGAGAAATTATTTTTTGGCTTTCTTTTTTCACGAATCGAAAGATGAAAATCATAACTTCTATGTTTTGAAAATCAATTGACAAAACACTTTGCTAGGGACAGTTTTGAAAGTAGTTCCTTAATTTTTCAATCTGCTATAGACGATACTAAATTCGAGAACAGTACATACATTTTTCAATGAAGATGCCAACTTTGTTGGCAAAACGCGCGCCTAGAAGGCTAGGATACTTATTGATTCCGTGAAAGATATCATGAAGAAACAACATCCACATTTGATATTATCGAAATATGCGAGTTACGATATTGAAATCTACGATACTGACACCAGTCCAATGGAGGCGATCGCACCTTGATTGTTAGCATTTCTTGCCATTTTGATGTACCCCCCAGGATTATCGTATACCCCTGGAATAAAGTCTTTCTCAGTTTAAAACTGCTACTGCTGAAAATCGAAAAATGTCTTGAAGATCAATGATTTTTTAAGTTATATTACATGCAAATGTTGTGTTGTTTCATTGGTGATTTCGGAGAGTGAAAATCTTGTCATATTACTACTTTTCTTCGGGTTTGAAGGCCGTCGTTCTTTGGAATTTCTTCCTAACGTTTCGCTAGAGCGAGTGGCTAGCTTCTTCAGAGGCTTACTCATCTCTCATCTACTGTTTCGATCCGATGGAGGAATCCCGATAAACAAGATTCCGCACATTTCACATTTTCTGATGGTTGATCTAGATTTTAATATAACTGACAAAACAGGCTTTGAAATATTCTTTGTGAAATTGAATGGTGTTTTCAAAAGTTGCTGTACTAATGAGCAAATTTTTATAATAAAAAAATGTATGGAAGTTAACGATATTTATATATGATCTAGGTACTCTTTAATGCAAATAATCTTCAATGATTGCTAATCTGACCATCGTTTCTGTTGCCCCGCTCCCATACATAAAAGGCATCAAATAAAAGTGACCTCAATGCACACTTTTTCATTGAAGACTGGTCAGTTAGTTTGATCATAAAAGTTCATAGTATTCCTCTCGCCAGCACTTGGTGAAAACTGGGAGAAATTCTTTATATCTTGACCTTCTCTACCGTTGCGGTGTTCATGCAATGTTTTTTTCTGTCAAGTCTTTTTTTGAAATTTTTCCGTTTCCAAAATTAATCTTCCTCAAAAGTGATGTATTTCGGTAGGCTTGCTAGAATTTAATAGAAGTATTTATTATAATAGCAAAAATGCTGATGATTATGAAGCAATTCCGTAATATTTCACGAAAACCATTATGTTTTTGATGCCAGTGAAACAATGAGAGAAAGGCTGCCTACGGGGCCGTACTATTCGAATACATGTAACAAACTTTCGTGTTTATGAGTTGAGTAGAGTTGATATATTTGACCATTATTCATGCTAGTACATTTATAGCAAGTCACAGTTACTAAATTATTTTCAACAAGTAAAACCAAGCACCTAAAACTATAATTATACGATTAAAATAACTAAAACGTTAAAAGACAACACTTGAATAATAAAAAAACAAATAGCTTTATCACAGTGACTCAGATGAATGAAGTTCCAGCGACGTCTGTAAACTCCTTTGTAGAGTAAAAACAATGTTGAAGTAGAAATCTTTTGATAGATGATTCGAAGTTCATATAGTTCAATGATTTGAAAGATGAATGAAGACAATTACACAGGTTCAAATTCAAAGAATTCATCTGACAGACTGTTAACCTGTTTTTTGAGGGGTACAGCGAATTGGCTAATCTTGTGGAGTGATAACTTATTGATATTTTTGTGTATCTCTAATAATACAATAAAAATATATAATGTTGGCAAGGGCATGATACCGAACCGAATAAAGAGAGGACGACAGTGTTCTCTGTAGCCTACGTTAGCAAGAATTCTAATTGCTTTTTTTTGACATTTGAATATACTCATTGAGTGAGTTGGATGACCTCAAATCAGATATAACAGAATGAAATAAGGAGAAAAATGCCATTCTCAACGTGAATATACCCACAATACTGCTCAGTCGTCTAAGAACGAACAGAACACTCGAGAGTTTGCAAGTTACAGCCTTATGTGACCTGACCAGCTCAGCCGATCATCTAATATGATACCCAAGAATTTGACTTGTTCTCATTGTTGAATGTTGGTATTCGATATTATAATGTTCTGGGTTTTTTTATCATTCAGTTTAAGTCTATTTCTACAGAACCAAGTACATACCAACTTCTTATTTTCCTGCTTTTCTTGAGATAAAGTTTTGAGGGATTCATTTGAGCATATTAGTGTTGTATCATCAGCGAACAGTACACATTTTAATAGTTGAATAAAATTACATAAATCATTTATATAAACTATGAAAAAGAATGGACCAAGGACAGAACCTTGTGGGACACCATAATTAATTGCTCTCAAATTCGATTTTTGCCACTTATGTCAACGCACTGATATCACCAGTCCACGTCACAAATTCGCAACAGTGACAACACTGGACTGACTCCATGTATATATAGTCTTAGTTCCTAAATTGTAGATAGTGACTCAGAGGTTGTACGGTTCATATTTGATATGAATCAGGTCAAGAAATAGAACATAAATTAGCTAGGTACTTGGGTTTCAAATCAAGTTTTACTCTGTCACTTTCTCACAACCTCTCTCAAATACCCTACGACCTAAAAATGAACGATGAATAACTATCTGCTACTACTACTAGTCTATAGGTAGGTACTGAAGAGAGGCAAAACACGTCAAACTTTTCGCAGTGCTTTTTTTCTAGCAAAATGTAGTTGCTACATTATACGAAAGAAGGGACGTACGGAGGGACAGATATCTCAAGGTGTTTATATAATGGAAAATAACTATTACCTGATACGTACATCGTGAATCTTCTCGTTACCACTATCTTGACAGCGACGGGTCATTCCAGAGCCACGGCTTTCTTGAGATCTTCCTCATCGTCTTTGTTTATCCGTTCATAGCCGCCTATTCTGACAGCCACTTTCGAGCTGCTGTATTTGCAGAAACCACTCCTTGCTTCGTAAGGGTAGTATTTTTGGGACATCACTCCAATTTTCACGATGTATTGCATATCCTCTACTTGCTGCTTTCGTTTTAAGAGTTTCAAGCCCCAGGGCTCCCAATTCTAGAATCACCATTGGTAGAATATGACACTTGTCATTTTTTAACCAATAGTAAAGTGAAAATTAGCACTCAAAAAGAAAGTTGCAACTGTCTTACCATCGAAGCAACCGAAAGATGGTATGCAGACTACTAGTTGCTGATGACTGAGTGGCAATAAGTTGGTAGTTTTTAGGTAGTGGTGACTTTCCACTGATCAGACCTGAAACAAATATTGGCTGATGAAATTGTTGTAGTACCTACTTCAATCACCAGATAGAAGTTCATTTCAGTTTTCTCTTTTACTCCTTTGATTAGTTTGATTTCATCGTTGAATAGTACGAAATAAGATAAGATAGATAAGATAAGATAATTTTATTGAACTAATGTTACATTTCAGGTTAAATGCTATTTTTCAACAGTATGACATTGCACCTAACTTCTAAAGAAGTTGTAGTGTGCCTGACTGGTAGATTTGCGTAGCAAGTAGATTTATTAACAAATCAAGAAGTATACTTTATACATGGAAATGAAAGTACCTACAGTAGATAGTTTCATGAACAGTAAAGAGAGTAGGAATATAGAAAAGGGTGTTCATAATAATAATGATAACCTATACTAATTATAAACAGACTTACAAGTATGTAGTGGTTAGGTTGGTGATTAAGAAGACCACAACAGGGCGTTTCTATTGTTCATAATATACACACACACATATGCATACATATACATATACACATATATACATACATACATATACATACATACACACACATACATACATATACATATATATTTATAAGAGTTAGCTTTAAACTTTTCATCATAGAATTGACTTGAGATTTTCTCTGTTGTCAAGTATGAATTTTTTCGTTTTCTTTCGAAATAATTTAAAATTTCTAATGCTTTTTAGGTTTTGGGGTAGCCAATTATAAATTTTTGGTCCTGTGGTACAAATAAATTTTTGGAATAGGGTTGTTTTAGTTTGGGGTGTTTTCATGTTGTCTCTTCTTCTTGTGTTAGGATCGTGTGTTGTGATGTTTGAATCTATTTTATTTTTATATACGTATTTAGAGGCGTTGAAAACATAAAGTTGGTGTAAGTCCATGAATCTTGAATCTGAGAAGAGCTGTATTGTTGAGAATCTTTTTGGTTTTGATAACATAACTTTCAAGATCCATTTTTGTGTCAATATGAGTGTTTTTATTTGGTTTTGGTAAGTACCACCCCATATGATGATACCGTACGATAAAATAGATTCGACCAGTGATCTGTATGCAATTGTGAGTATGTTTACTGGGAGGAATTTTCGTAGCTCATAAAAGGTGTATACCAGTTTTCTAAGCCTTTTTGTTAAATATTCAGAGTGGCTATCCCATTTCAGTGTATTGTTTATTATTATGCCTAGATATTTCACATTTTCAGTTTTTTCTATAGTTCTTTGACATAGACAAGTATTTATTGTGCAGTTGGAGTGATATTTCAAGGTGAGGAAATTAGGTTGGTTTACAGCACTATTTGAGAAGGTCATAAATTTGGTTTTTTGAAAGTTCAAGCTAAGTAGATTACTATCTAACCAGCACTTGATTTTATATAGACCTATCTCAGCCTGTTCTTTAGTTGCTTCCCAGGTGTGACTTGCGAAGAGTAGCACAGTATCATCAGCATATGATATAATATCGCCCGAAATATTTACTTCTAATAAGTCATTTATATATAGTATAAATAACTGAGGACCAAGAACTGTTCCTTGGGGAATACCGAATTGTATTTGTTGATTTTCGCTACAGAAGTCATTTATTTTAACCTTTTGCCTTCGATTAGTTAGGTAGTCCTTAAAAAGCTCATACACAATGCCGCGAATGCCGTACGATTCAAGTTTTTTCAAAAGCATTTCATGTGATATGCTGTCGAATGCTTTTGCCAAGTCTATGAATATTCCTATAACTTTTTTGTTCTCTTCCAGATTTACGTGGATACTTTTTGTGAAGTGGAATAGAGCGTCCTCTGTGGAAAGATTTTCCCTGAAACCAAATTGGCGGGGTGATATTATGTTATTTTTACTTAGATATTTATTCAATCTGGAGACTATGCATTTTTCTATTATATATATATATATATATATATATATATAACTGAGATTGGTCTATAATTCTTAGGTTCACCTTCATCACCACTTTTGTAGACAGGTGTTATGACTAATTGTTTCAGTGAATTTGGGAATTTTCCGGAGGTGAAAATAATATTAATTAGATGTGCTAATATTGTTGTTATGTTTTCCCTGATTTCCTTGATTGTTTTGGTATACAGTTGGTCCGTACCACAGGAGAGTTTATTTTTTAGTTTTTTTATTATGTCTGAAATTTCGTCCGTAGTTACTGGATCTAGATACATAGAGTGCATTTGATTGTTTTCAATATGAGGAGTATCTGTATAGTCTGACTGTTCGTCTTTTTTTAACAGTTCAGCCATTTTTTTCCCAATTGTCGTAAAATGTGTGTTGAAAATGTTCGCTACTTCGTTTGGTTTTGATGTTAATATATTTTGGCCATTGTACAATTCAAAATTTTCCGAGTTCATGTTTTCCGTATTTTTTATTATTTTCCATATGGCTTTCGTATCGTTTTTTGCATTAATTAATTTGGTTTTATAGTAATTTTCTTTCGTTTTTGTTAATAGTTTTGTTAGGTGATTTCGGTATGATTTATATTCATTCCACAGCTCAGTATTTTTTTCATAAGTGCATCTTTTTTTCATTTTATCTCTCTTTTTGATTGATGTGATTAGTCCCTGTGTAATCCAGGGCTTCATTTTTTTTGTGGACTCGTGTGTTTCTATAATGTGTGCATCTTATTATAGCTGATGATAACTTATTTTGAAATAGGTCGTAGGCTGTGTTTATATTGTGTTCGGCATAGACTTCGTTCCATGTTCCATTCTTGTTTTAGGATGGTATTAAGTTCGTTATGGTTAATTATTTTTGTTTGTTTGTAGATGGGTGTTACGTTCCTTTGGTAGGAGTTGTTTTTTTCAGAGATGTTAATTACAATGCTGAAATGGTCTGTTATGACGCTTTCGAGTATAATTGGAATAACTTCTATACCCCTAGAGCTATAATCCATTTTAATGAATGCATGATCAATGCAGGTCGTCGTTTCTAGAGTTACTCTAGTGGGTGATTTTATATATTGTTTGTAGCCACATGAGCTGAGAACGTTAATGTAAGAATTAGTTATTATGTTAGACTTATTCAAATCTATGTTCAGGTCTCCTATCAACATACTGAAATGGGAACCACCATGCTGTTTCAGAAAACACTCCAGTTGATCAATGAAACCCATCACATCTGTGGATGGTGGTCTGTAGATTGCAAAAATATCGTACTTTGATTTGTTGATTATCATTTTTATATGCGTGACGCTTATTTCTGAAATTTTTGTTACTGATGTTGTAAAATTCAATTTATTATTGATGAAAATACAAATACCATCATTTTGGTTCAGGTTCGAATTGTTATAATGCGTGGTGTAATTTGGTAAATTGAAATTTTCAATGTTTGGAATGTTCCAGGTTTCTGTTAATATAATAATATCGCACTGAAAGTCAAGAGATTCCAAGTACACAACAAATTCATCAAAGTTTTTTCGTAGGCTACGTATATTTTGATGTATAATATTCATTCCAAGATGTAGACTTTTCAAGGTTGATTCATTAAATTCATTACAATTCATTACAATTTGTTCGTCCACCCTGTTGTAGTCTTCTAGTTCGTCAACGTATTCTAACATTTCTCAGCAATGTTTGGTTTTATCTTAGATATCACAAGAAAAAAATGTAAGACAAGATAAGTGGAATTGAAACCAAGAAAAAAATTTTAAAAAAGGTAATTGATAAGGTTGGTGAGTTTTTACGAGTGTTCTGTTTTGGTTTGCCGTTCCAATATGAATGTATTACTTTATGATTTCAACTATTCATACTTCTGATTAAGCAAATTCTATCAATATTTTATTCGAAAGTATTCAGTTTATTGTTTTAACTTCAATTTTTTTACCGTCAATGAAACCATAAATTTTACCATTCATACTCCAGATATTTTTGTAACCATATTTCTCAGAGGCTTTCACCATCAAATCTAATTTGCATTTAGTCAGGTCTTCTTCAATATGTATTCTCGTCCCTTTGAGTTTTCTTCGGTTTTTCATTATTTCCAGTTTGTCCTCATAGTTTGATAGCTTTACAAATAATGGAAATGGAAACAATATAATTCCAGTATGAACAATAACAAAAAAATCAAGGAGGAAATGATTGAAGTACAAATATATTCATGAAAATAAAATCAGACAAGAGTCAAACGAATCATAAAAAGTATATATTCAATAATATCCATAACTGAGTAACGCACAAAGGAAATGAGTGCTAGACTGAGTGTGACAACGAAAGCTGTCTGCCATGGCCTTAGAAGCTCCGTTTTGCATGACATTTCTGTTATTCAATAACAATGATTGCATGAGAACATCGATATAGTGATAGCCTTGTCATTTTGACGTTGAAATTGGTCAATTGTTTCAACCTTCTAGATTCCACTGAAATATAACTTCAGATAATTGAAAAATATTACAATTCGACAATAGTGGGAGACTTCATAGGATGAAATGAACGCCTTGTCAACCACAGGATATTTCAGTTGATATTAATAATACAAATAGTTGGAAACCTACAACACTGATTGCCCAGTCGAAACCAAATTGTTGTTGATTTTCGACTTCAGTAACTGCTCCTGCTCCAGCCCAATCTACTTTCCCAGGCATATCTTCCACGAAATCAAGTTCTCCTTTCTTTGCGTTCATATTCGGTAATTTCTCTGGCAAATGGTTGAATGTGTTTTCGATCTCCTCCCCAGTCATATCAGTGATTTGATTATTGCCCATTTCATAGGATGACTGGCCATTTTTGAAATTTTCATTGTGCTCCTTAATTTTTCGCAAGTAAATATTGTAGCGCCGGAATTCTTCTTCGATGTTCTGATAGGGTTTCGAATGGACAATCTGGAGAAAAACATGAAAATAGTGATTGATTTTGTTTTTGAAAATAAGCATTCACTTCAACGAATAGTATAATGATAGAGTGTTCCATATAAGTTCGTGCATAGTCGTTATATCAGTTAGAAATATGAAAGTGAAGGGTGTTTGGCACCATGTCCATATTCTGATGTCAAGAACCATAAAATTGAAATGCCATAGCTCACAAACGAATGGAAAGACCGCGTTTCCAGGGTCTTGTTTATCGGTTCATATTATATGAATATGCCCAAAAACATTTTTGATACTCAGTCCCGTTATTCGAACGTTCATCTTCCCAAAATGATAACAATACATTGAATTGGAAGATATTTGAGGGCAACTCAGTAGTTATATATTACTTTACCATATTCCAGCAATAAACAGTTTCCATAAAGAATAACTGAAAATGCAATAAAAGATCGCATCTTAGATTATTATATACACATATCTGTATTTCAAATGACTAGAACACAAAAACAAATTTTCACAGAACCCTCAGGACGACCTGGAGTATTTAAGTGGAACCTGGGAGGCACAGGTCGAACATCTATTTAGATCTTATATGGACACAAAATCAAATTCAGGAATGCATTCAATACATTTTCACGTCATCTGTTTGATAATTTGATTTTTCATAAGGACAGATATTACATATTAACAGAATTATGGAACACCCATATCTTTCCAGGAAAATCAAAATACTCTGATATAGGTAGCATGATCATTATTGAGGAGAGAAGGAAAATTTGGGCAACTGATTTTTGGCTTTTCTCCAAGTGGATGCAAAAACAATACAAAACTTCTATAAAAAAAGTAACATGAGATAATTAGCAAACATTCTCTGGTAATATATGTGAATCATCCTTAGACTTTCAAGTCATCATCAAAACAAAAAAGGAAGAAATATAAAACAGCTACGCCCCTTCCTATATGACTCTGAAAGTCACTTTTTCTTGCACGATCTGTACACCAATTACTCCAAACTTGATGAAAGGATACCATTTACACGATATTTCTGAACAAATAGAGAGTAGTTTCTTGAAAACTCCATTCATTTGGATAACATTATATTCTCAAACACAGGCAAGCTATCAATGATTATTCACATCTATCAACAAATGTTTGTCAAATATTTGATTTTCTTTTTTATATAGAAGTTTTGTACTCCATTCATCCAAGTAGAGGAAGCTTGAAATCCCTTCCTTCAAGATAGTCAATGAAAAATTCTAAAGGACAGCACGAAAGCTGCACTGGTACGATTTGCTAATAATGATTGTCTCAGCTCACTTCATTGTGTTTGGAACCATTTTTTTAGTTCACGATTTTCGATCCAATCGTTGATCTTTTGTTTTGGCCAAGGGCCAAATATCCATGGATAATTAAGGTAGCACATGAGATAACGTCGTTGGGTCTGTTCACTTCCTGTCGAGAATATCCTTACGTGAGCATCTCGGCTAAGGTATGAAAATGACGTACACAAATTCGAAGATTACATAAAAACAGTTCAATTCAAACTGCTAGTGTGACTTTTCCAATGGAATATTTTCATTGGTTCGTTTATCAGGCATTACCTAGTTTAAAAAAAATATACCAACTCATGTAACTCACATACATACATCAAAAATGACCCCAGCACTTCAGGACATCCATTACTGGATTGTATCTCGAACTTAGATGAATATTGATCTCCAAAACTAATTTAGTAGTGGATTTAGTAGTGGATACTCACTTTGAAGTTCAAACAACTATCACTGAAGGCTTCAGTTGAAGCGATGGCCACAAGAAAAAGAACGAAATACCTCATCTGAAATAATATTATTCGTTGAAACAATGAAATTTAAGTTCTTTCCCTGATGAAAATAAAATAAAGTATTATTAGATGTATGATGAATACATGTAACAGAAGTTAACGATTATCAGAGTTCTCTGTGATCTCCTTCCAATTTCAATTGTTTCATTTTCTAGATTACTCATCGAGCTGATAATACGATGGAATGAATGGAAAGATGAACAAACAGCTTCCTCATTCAGAATTTGCTACCTGAAAATAGTCAATTTTTTCCTCTTGTCATTCAGTTCCACTGTCTAACAACTTTCGTGCTGATTCAAAATTTTTGTTCTATCAGGAAAATATCGAGTGATTACCATCAAAAAAGTATTGAAGAAAGTTGCGAAATCGTTACCAAGAATGTGTTCTTTCCTTTTTCATTACCACTTCCAAGTCGGAAACAATATGAATGAAAAATATACCTACTCACTTATTGGACAAAATGAATTCTTATCATACCACCACTTGAATCTACACAACAACAGACTGTAATGGCAGTTATATAAAGAACAAAAAAAATGCAATATTCTTCAAAAGCATTGTACAAGAAACATTTAGTAGTAGTACTTGCTTATTTCTCATGATTATCTCCATAAATTTCGATTCCTTCCATTGTTTGAAAGTTGAATGTTGATGTTTTTTTCAACTGTTTGTAGCGTTGCTGCATAACAAGTGACATATGACTCTCAGACAATTAGTGATTTTCACTTAAATTTCTGGGAATCACTCTAAAAAGTCCAAAACTGATCGTTCCTGTGGAAACGGTAATAAGTATCAAACAACATTACGAATAATGCATATGATACAATGGTGATATAGTTGCCCATAACCATAACATTGCCAGTTATGTGCTTTATAACGGCCTTGTATTGGAAATATCTATAATGGTTGCAAAAAATACTGTTCTGATTCTACGAAACACATATTAGATATTATTCACAAAAATGTGAGATGATAATCAACAATACAGAGTTGTATTATTTCTCACCTCGAACTATACATTTTTTCACTGCTGCATTAAGTGTGGCACTTTTTCTATTTTTATCCTGATCAATTTATAATCATTCAAAAAATAAGGACTTGAACTCAGATAAAATTATCATGTCAATCGTAATATTATAAATTGCTTTTTTATCTAACATAACCTAACCTTACAGAAATATATCGGTCACGAAATGCTGTTGAGAAAATGATTAAGTATATGTGACATATGTGCAATTAATGTACTATCCACCGACTATTATCAGAATGCTGTAACTATAAATGTTATAACTTTCAAAATTAGTAAAAATACCGTGCAAGAACATGGTGGTATTGGGAAACTAGAATATGAATAGAACATCTTCTATGAAAGAAATAAAAGCAGAAATTCTCCACAGACTCTCTTTGTTGGAATGTTTGATGACTATGTGTATATCATACATGAAGGTTTGAAAAAAAAAACAAAAAATATTATTAAAATATCTTGTGTATTCAATTTATATACAGTGCTTTTCTTTAATATCCCCCCCCACTTTTATATTTCGAACGTCAACTCAAAAAATTGAAACTTGAGATAATAAAATTGATGCATAAATACTATATTTTGGAGTAGAAAGGGAAGGGGAATGGGAAGGGGAATGAGAAGGAGGGGTCTTGTGATACATCATTTTGAAGCTCATGACGAATACTATACAAACCTAGAATATGAATTCGATATCTTCACTTATTACAAAATGGTAGAACATAATTGCTTGCACACATCGACTTTTGACTTCATAATTCGAGGAAATACGCTGAGTTCAGTACAGAAGATGCTCGAAAAGGTTGCCTCAAACGTCTTGAGATAAGAACAGCCTATCCGATATTTCATGTCGAACAGTTTCGAATACAGCATCGTCGATATTTCTACAAATATTTATTATTCTCTGCCGTACATTCAATATTGAAGCAGGTTCAGTTCAGTACATCTTCCGCCTCAAATAGCCCCATAAAAAAACCTAAAGATGTCAAATCTGGCAAGCGGGCCGGCCATTCCATTGTACCTCGATGGCCTAACCAACGACCATGGAACTATTTTCCAAATAGTTTCTTATTTGTCTAGAGTTATGTGGTGGTTGTTATGTTCGTTTTCGAGGCCGTTTCAATTAAAACGGAGACGTTATTTTCCTAGTGTTTTATTACAAAAAGGTATCAAATGGTTTACAGGTTCCTGCGTTCAATAATAATCAATAACAACTGTCCTTGTCGATATTTACTTCAGAACTAGGTTAACAGGTTACTTGACTGACATGACATTGACAGCGGGCTTCTAGATTTGAGGCGTTACCAGCTCTCATATTTGAATATATGACACGACCCTTCTAAAAAGGAAAATTATAATTTGTGAACGTCAAAATTAGAAATTGAGTTTAACAGGAGGTTTTATGACGCGACCACTCCTAGTTACAATAATATGATTATCAACATTTAAAGAGGCATTCGGACTCTTAAGGGGTTCATCTTCTGGTGCAGGATCTGGGTCAATATTGTCTCTTCCTTCATCAGGTTCTATACGAGGTGTATCATCGCGTGGAGTCGGCTGAATATAGGGTCGTAGAAATGAACGATTTCAGCGATAAAGAACATCGTCTTCTGTTTTAACAATGTAATCGTTCGGACCAGATTTATTCACGACAACTGCTGGTTTCCAAAAACGATGTTGCTTTTGCAACATAACACTTTGATCTGGGGTCAATTCATTAAGCTTTCTTGACAACCTGTCATAGTAGGCAGCTTGTTTATCTTGATTCTTTCCCAGCTTGGTACTTATTCCTGAAGTCGGGAATTTAGGCTTCAGCAAGTTTCTGTGTACCGGCAGTAACGATCTAAGTTTCCTCCCCATTAATAAATCGCAAGGAGCAGGTAGGTTTTGTTTTGGCGTCACATTATAATTGAGCACTGCAATAAATGGATCTTCTCCTTCTTTTGCGGATTTTACAAGAATCACTTTCACTGTTTGGATTGCTCGCTCAACCATTCCATTTGAACGAGGATAGTTAGGACTCGATGTGGAATGTTTGATGTGGTAATTTTTGCAAAACTTTGAGAATTCCAAAGAATTGAAAGGAGGTCCATTGTCCGAAAATATTTCAAGTGGTAATCCATGATTTGAAAAAATATTTTTCAGTGTTGTTATTACGCTTCCACTATTTTTATTGTTCAGCTTGTTAACTATGACAAATTTACTGTAATAGTCTACTGTTACGAGAAAACTTAGATTTACAAATGTTTTAAAATCAATACCAATTTTCTCCCATGGCAATTCAGAGATAGCATGTGGTGTCAATGGTTCTTTTTGATTATTCCTAGCATATTGTTGGCATAGAATACAACTTCGAACTAAGTTTCCTATATCGGAAGTGATACCAGGCCAATATATACATTCCTGTGCTATTTTCTTGCATGAAACTATACCTTGATGTGTTTTGTGAATCAGGTTTAAAAATTCCAATCTCAAGGCTGCTGGAACTAAAAGTCGTTTTTTGTAAAATAACACATTTTTGTGTAAATGAATGTCCTGTCTTATGGTCCAAAAAGATTTGAGATTTGTTAGTACATTAGCCTTGTGAGTTGGCCATCCAGTCAAAATGTAATTTTCAATGGTTTTAAATGTAATATCATTATCAATAGCTTCAATCAACCTTTTTTCATTGTCAGGGGATGTAGCAATGATGGAATTTACCTTCAAGTTTTCATCCAAGTAGGTGGTATCGATATTATGCGGATTTGGATCTCTACTAAGAGCATCTGCTACAACCATTTTTTTACCAGGAACATGAATGAGGTTGAAGCTGTATCTGAGCAGTCTTATTGCCAACCTCTGGATTCTTGGAGAGAGATCATCGAGGGGTTTCTTCAAGAGAACCAATAATGGCTTATGGTCTGTTTCCAGGGTAAATCGTTTTCCGTAAAGGTATAAATGAAACCTTTCACATCCAAACACTAATGCTAACAACTCTTTTTCTATATGGTTGTACTTTTGCTGCGTAGGAGTTAGGGACACTGAGGCAAATTCTATCGGATGACCTTCTTGAGATATCAAGGCACCTATTCCATTAGGGGTTGCATCTACAGATAATGTGGTCATTTTTGTTGTATCAAAATATGACAGTACAGGTGTACTGGACACAAGCTGTTTCAGCCTATCGAAACTTTTATTTTCATTTTCAGTCCAAACCCATTCATTTTTGGTACTCAGAAGGCGTCTTAATGGATATGTTTCGTTGGAAAGGTTGGGTATGAATTTAGAGAGGTACACAACCATACCCAAAAACCTTTGAAGTTCTTTTCTATTCTTTGGTGGACACATACTACGAATTGCTTTCGTTTCATTTTCGTCTGAAGCTATTCCATTCGAATCAATTTTGTGGCCTAAGAATCGAACCGATTTTTTATAAATTTGTGATTTTTGTAAATTGAGTGTCAAACCACTTTTCTTTATTTTGTTAAGTACAATTTCGAGAATCTGATTGTGTTCTGGTAGAGTTTTGCCAAAGACTAAGATGTCATCAAAATATGATATGACTCTAGGAACTCCCACTAAAATTTCATGGACGAATCTTTGAAAAATTTCAGGTGCTGATGAGATCCCGTATGGCAATCTTAAGTAGCGAAACCTACCCCAACTAGTCGCTATTGTACAGAGTTTCGAGCTTTCGTAATCCAGAGGAATCTGTAGAAATGCTTGAGACGCATCTAATAATGTAAAAAACTTCGCACCAGATAATTGACTAAAAAAGCAGTCAAGAGTTGGTATACTGAAATTTTCACGTTTGATGTATGCATTCAGAGAACGCGGATCCATACATAAACGAATGTCATTATTGGGTTTAGGAACTACTACTATGGGATGGACCCAATCAGCTGGTTCTGTTACAGGGGCAATTATTTTTTCCCTTACCATTTCATCTAATTTATTTTTGACTTTTTCCTTCAGTGCCAAAGGAACTTTTCTAGCAGCTGAAATTCGTGGAATGGCATCACTTTTGGGTGTGATTTTATATGATTTACATGCTTTACCAATCCCCATGAATACACTTTCATGTTTTTTGAGGATATTTTCAACCGAAATTTCTGGCTCAGTTTCATCCGAAATATTTATCGCTTTGACAGTCACTTTGTCATTATTGAACATATCCAAGCTTTGAGCAGTTTCAAGTCCCAAAATCGAGCAAGTAGTACTAGATTTAAGCACATAGAAAACAAAGTCTTTACATAGTCCCTTATAAACACAACGTAATCTTGTCTTGCCTATAATGTCTATTTTATGACCCGAGTATGAAGATAGTGTTGTTGATGTGTTCGATAGTTCCTTAGGTGAAAGTCCTATTTTCCCGAAGTCACTGCGATTTAAAATATTCACTTGACTCCCGGTGTCTACTTTCAGGTTGATTCCAACACCCGAAATGAAGACAGTCTCGAACCATTCAACCGAATTCACATTGTACTTGTTTACATTACTCGTTATAGTCCAGACGATTTGATTTTCTACACTCAGCTCATCATCGGAGTCGTTAGGTTGATTCGCGCAATCACGTCCTTGAAACTCGTTAATATCGTGAACATCTTTGGATTTACAAAATTTCCGATATTGTCCTTTCTTGTGACACCGACTGCAAGATCGAAATTACCTTACCTTCTACGTATTGTAAGCCACAATTGTTACAAAGAATACCTTTTGCCAAGGATGTGCCATGTTCGCTACCTGACCTTGATGTCGAAGTCGAAGCTCCAGATTTTTGCACTGCAGAGGGATTCCAATTTCTCCGGATGTCACTTCGATTTTTCACTACACACACGGAAACAGGTTGAGAGTTTTGGTCTTTTAATATTTCTTTTTGAGCCACTGAACTTGTTACCATTGACCGACAAATTGTTATCGCGTCCGCTAATTTCAGATCGGAATGTTCTAGCAATTTTTCTTGAATTCTCGAATCACGTATTCCTAACACCAACCTATCTCGAATAAGGGTGTCTTTCTCCTTAAACTCGCAAGTCGATGAAAGTTGCTTCAACGCTGTAACAAACTGGTCCACCATTTCACCTTGTAGCCTATCACGTTTGAAAAATTTAAAATGTTCATAAACCAAATTTTTTGTAGGCTCACAATATTCGTCGAATTTTTTCAGGATAATATCTAGCTTGTTCTTGTCCTCGTTCGCTTCAAATTCAAACGTGTTGTAAATGAGTAACCCCTCATCTCCTAGCAAAGTAAGCAAAATTGCGATTTTTACATCATCTGCCTTGCCTGTTTTTCCACTAGCCAACAAATACACATCGAACTTTTGCTTCCAGAGCTTCCAATTAGTAGCGATATCTCCTCTGAAATTCATCTGTTCTGGCGGTTTGAATTCAGACATGTTAACAGTTTTTTTATTATAGCCGCGTTATTTTCTGCACAAGTTCTCACCACACTCGTTTTTTCCTTTTCCAAACACAAGGCGTTTTGTTTCTTAAGCTGCCACCATGTTATGTTCGTTCTTGAGGCCGTTTCAATTAAAACGGAGACGTTATTTTCCTAGTGTTTAATTACAAAAAGGTATCAAATCAACTGGAGTGGTTTACAGGTTCCTGCGTTCAGTAATAATCAATAACAACTGTCCTTGTCGATATTTACTTCAGAACTAGGTTAACAGGTTACTTGACTGACATGACATTGACAGCGGGCTTCTAGATTTGAGGCGTTACCAGCTCTCATATTTGAATATATGACAGTGGTACTCCATCTTGTTGAAATAATAATATCCATTTCGAATTCATTAATATTCAGGATCAATAGTAATTGCCAGAATATTCAAATACAATTCCCCTGTTGAATTTTGTTCAATTGGCTATTTTGGAGATAGTTAACGTAGTACCTACCTACTTGTGAAATCGAAATCTAAATGAGAATAATTGAACTGAGCAATGATGTTCGTTGTACTGACATTTTGTCTTTTTTTATGAACAAAAAATAACCTATCAAACCTTATCGGGTTGTTGGGGTTGCCATATAAGAGAAAAAAAAAGGAATATTTCTAGAAATATCAGTATTAATGTGTTTGTTTTCAGGTAATCATCAAATGCCATTTTGTAGTAGGTGAAGATATTGACTTCATATTAAACAATATGTTGTGAGCTAACTCTCTGAACTTGCAGAGATTTTTTTTTTTGGGAATTTCTCTCTGTCGTGTTGGGGATTGACTCTGCCACGTTTCATGGTTTGACGGGTCCGCGAATAACCATGCTGCTCCTGAGGTATGGCGTATGAAGTTCGTAACAAGCCTCGGCATTCGGTATATATTACCAAAAATCACGTTAACTACTACTTAAACATCATATAGGATGCAGACGACTTCGTTCTAGTCTATCCAATCATTTTTAGGGCCGGTTTTGAGATAGTATTCATAAAAGGTGTACATTTTCCCCATATTCTTTCTTTGTTAATATCATCCAAAATTTTAAACAAATCTAATGTACAACTAACTAGTAGTGGAAAACTATCAGCTCTTGCGATCAATCACCAAAATAATATAATCCTACCGAGTATAACAAGAAAACGACGGTAATGCAATAATTGAATGGATAAACAAAAGAGTTACGGCCCCTGTCTGTGGTCGGATAAAAACCACTTTTTACGTGCCGGATACAAACCAACGAATTCTAGATCTGTATCATTAGACCGCATTAATTGTAATGAGCGAGCTGGCTTGAAGGGTTTTTTGTATCGTTTCCAAACGGCCTTGCAAGGCTGTTGACGTTCTGACGGAATACGAAACCAGTCTCAAATATTTTTGATATGGATTGATCGTTTTCCAGTTTGCTTCACATTGCTGTTTACCACATTCCTTTGTGATTATTGATAAATGGTATTATGTACGAAACAAAAACTTGTCTCAAATCAGAGAATCATGTTTCCCACATATAGGGTGGGTAGAAATGAGAGCAAGCAAACCCTTCTTTGGATGTCTCACCTCAAATGATGCAGTCAGAATAATATTTATGCGTTTCTTCTCAATTTGGTATTTCGCTGAAGCTTTCAATAGAAACTGAGATATATTATTTTTTATTCTCACAATTATATTGATGATAAATGTATTATTCAAGTTTCATTGAAACCATAAAACTCAATGGTTCGGATAAATATAATAACAGAGAAGGGGGTAAATGGGAAAGTATATAATAGGATATCTAGAAAAATGTCTAAAGTGGGCTGAAAACTGAAATCAAATAACACATCATTTTGATTTTAAATCTACCACAATCTGAAAAAATATGGATTAATATTGGAATATCTACAAGTTCAGAAGGGAAGACTTCTATCTACCCCGATGAGTTGTTTTTTAGATTCCAATATTAATTCCTATTTTATCAGAATGTAGTTGGTCAGAAACCTAGAAAATTTCAAAGAAAAGATTCATCCAGCACAAAACAATGACTTTCAAATTTTCGAAAAAAACTTTTTGTCCTAAGATAATTTTAATCTTGTCAAATACGTTCTGATGGCGAAAATAGAATTGCCTGTCACCAAAAAAACGAAAATCAGATACATAAGTAATGAAAACGCTGAAATCTTGATAGATTACTATTGTCATCACTACGGACTAATTTTGCATGAATGCTAATGGCAATCGAGATGAGATTTTTGTGAGGAACATATTCATTTCTTTTGAAATAGTTATACTTCATGCTCTGTGTATATCTCTTTTCGTGTCAGTTTTCGCATTTACTGCCATGTGCTGATTACAGAGAACTCAAAATTGCTCTCTGAAGTGAGAGAATATATGACACTTGTCATTAGTGCCAGTTAAGCCGTCAAGAGACGTGCTATTTACACAATTCTAATGATGAATATACAGAGAAGTCAACCTGGGAAACGACGACTCCAAAAGAAATCCCTGCCTGATATGGTCTAATAAGAACATATATTCTCGAAATATATAGAACTGGCTGTTGCCCGCAACGACGTCCGCGTGAAAGTCGAACCAAACCGTTTAGTCAGCGCACGCCGGTAAAGTATCAATATTTTTTACTGCATTTTAGTTCAATGGTGATGAAATATAGCCTGTGCCACTCCTGAATAGTTTCTGTTAGTCAAAGTATTTTCATGATCGGATCAGCATTTCCGATGACTACTCTTTACAAACAAACATAGTTAGAAAGTTCACCTGTTTATAATAGTAGTATAGATCTGATGAACTCTGAACAATATCGAAATATATTCAAGGGATGTTCGATGAATATTTTCATCCTCTTGCAGAAATTATCTGAAAAAACTTTACTACTTTTATAAATGGATGTTTTTGGGATGAATCAATTCTTTCTTCATATTTTCAAATAAAATGGAAATAGATTCAATTTCAAAAAATTCAAGGAGAGGTTATCAGTTCTCTCTTATAGCCTAGTTGAATATATATTTCATACCAACCGTTTGCTTCCTATGAAATATTTACTGAGAGCTGATAGACCGCTGAATTGGTCCATAAAATATTTTCGGAATAATAATCAGAGCATGGTTGAAGTATTACGTCATGCGTTGACTGAATGTTTTCAGAATGTTTCTATATCATGTATATTCCGAGAAAGTTCGAAATAAGACACTCCAAATATTTACAAAACGTGCATAAATAATTATGTATAATATTGCGATAATATAAAATCATTTATGTGATACTGATGAAGATTCTATGAACACATGGACCGAAGTCAGTAAAATCTGCATTCATTACCACAATATTTGAAACAGTCTATTCAATATACAGTAGTTGTAAGAACACTCATTCGGGAAATAGTCTATGAACGTTCTATGGATATTACTGGTCGCTGTGGGTATTGACGACGTCTTTTTTGTCAGTACTGTTTGTACGTCATTATTTTGTGGTGGATCAATATTTGTTCCGCAGTTTCCTGGGTTTGTAACCTACCACAATCTGGAAAAAAAGAATTAATATTGGAATCTAAGCAAGTGTAGAAGGGCAGATTTTCAATCTACCCCGAAAAGTTGCTCCCTCTATTGCAAAACAGTTCTTTCTGGATAGAACAAATCCAATTAGTCAGCAACTTCTCGTATAACTCAAACGTAGTGACATCAAATTGCAATGTAAATAGATTCAAAACTTTTCTAAGTTTGTAAATTTTCATGAAGGAATGTAAAAGAAATGTAAAATTGATTTTTTTCTGAATATTGTTTTGATTTTTTTTCAAAATAGTAAATATGTCCAGTATTTCATTTTCACCTATATTTTTTTCTTTTAATTTACCCCTTTTCTAGCTCAGTTTCGACGCCAATGAACACGAAGAACTCTTTCTCAGCGGTGCAGTTTCTCTGGATCGTAGAGCAGTTTCTTGATGTTATAAAATGTATTTTGTAGAAAGAACCAATAAAAATGTTTTTATAACCAAATCTGTTACCTACCAACTTCATTCAAATTGAATACCTTTTGTCAAATATTTTCAATAATTTCAATACATGGAATCTTTGATCATATAGTTTCTTATATTTAATGTCTCTGTACTAGGAGAAATCCAAACTTATGAATAATTATCTAATTTAATATCAGAAATCGTAAAATGCTGAAAAATATCTGCTCCGTGCAGCTAGAACACGCTCTCAGTGCAAACTAAATGAGCTACTCAAAGTGTAAACGAACTATCTTAAATTGTCTTTACGTTTACGCGGAAATTAGTCTTTCGGGGGTTATATTGTGAAGAAAATGACAAATAAAAGTTAAGGAAGATGAAACTTGCATCAAACACATGGATTTGAATGCTTCTCTGGGATTGAATCGGCAGGAAAATGATTCAGATATTGGTACCTTGGATTTTGCAGCTATGGACTATATCTCAGGAACTTTGAACTTGTTGTCTCAGGTACGTTTTCGGCTTCTGCTTCTTACAGTAATAACTCTTTTCTTTATTTAGATATTTCAGTATAAATAAAATTTTTAATTTTCTTGAAAAATTTTCACACCTTCGCGTCTCTTCTCCTTCTTGTTGTTTCTCCTGTTGCCATCCCCACACTTTCAGTTCACAATTTTTTTTTTCCACAGGCCACTCTTTATGAACTAATTTTACCTAATATTAATCACAATTGAGCTTTATATATTGAAATTTTATTTGAAAAAAGGTTCCTAAAATTATTTGATTTGATTTTAGTGACATTTTCAATCCAGATTTTTATCAGATTCCTTTCAAATTACAGTCTTTCCCAAGCTGTGTTTGTGCTCGTTTTGTTTCGTAGTCTGTTAGTGAATTCCAATGTACAGTGTGTTTCTTGAATGTCTTTAGTTTGATCTAGGTGTTCCGAAATGTTTTTGTCAGTCCGTAGTATGATTAGTATGTGATGTTTCTTCGTATTTTAGGCTGTCCAGTGTAGAGTTGTACCTGCCTTGTCTTTTGCCCTGTTCAGAAATCCAACACAACTGAGAAGTTTCCATGGAAAATCATTGGATGTTCATTTTTATGGTGGTTACTTTTGGTTAGCCGAAGTGAGGTCGACAAATAGTTGGTTCAAACTCACAATTTTACATTTCTCCTTTTCTTTTGATGAAGTTCATATCATAACAATATATATATATATATATATATATATATATATATATATATATATATATATATTCCGTTCTCAAAACTTATACACAAATTCCTGATCATATGCAAATATCTCTCGGGGGCAATCTTCGTAATTGACATTTGTGAAATATTTCAAATTTGACATAACATTTAGTCCTCCAGGAGGGGCAGCCATCTGCGATCCATATCAAGCGAATTCATAGATATGCATTTTTCACCAGACAGCATGATGAAAGCAGATTCCTTTAATTTTTGTTTCCTGCCATTGCTCTCTTTCGTCATAATTTAGTGTCGTTTCATTCTACTTTCTGACCGCACGAACAAGGAATTTGATAAATACAATTTTTTGTGTTTTTGGTTCTGTTATTTGGTTTGGTATGTGTCAGTATTGACCTGAGAGTATTTGTTGTTTCGTTGTTGTTCTTAGGATGGTAGATTACAAACCCAGAAAACTACGGAACAAATCTTCTTTTTTCATTGCGCAATCAACAGTTTGCACATCAAAACTATAGCGTTGAAACCAAGTGGTATATTGGGAATCATCGGTAATCAAACAAATTACCTGGTATGTCCAGTTCCTGCAGCGCACAGAGCAGGAACTGGTTCGCGTAAAACGAGTAATTATACCTAGTTTCAGTAAGGCCGTGAACCCTTTCATTTCAGCAACAGGTTGAAGCAGAATTCCGATCGGATTCCGTCGAAATCAACGTTGTTCCCCATCAGGAAACGTCTGTTTATAATGTGTCGAGAATTTCAAGGTGATTTGAGATAAGCGGTCGGACCAACTCCCATCTCTGTACCATAATTGACCATTAAATTATTCTGAATTGCCGGTGCTCAGATCCAATTTAGGAGATACGCAGTCACTTTCAATTTGTGGACTCTGTCATTGTTTTCTGCCGTGGGCCTCGCAATAGTTTTTTCAATTATACTTCTGCTCGAAGCCGGCTACTAATTGAAATGTTCGAGTGAATCTCGAGATAGGTATTTCTGATTATTTTTCCAGGTGACTCCCTCGTTATGAGAAACCGCTTACTTTTTTTGTTGAATGTGAACTATCATTCCTGTGAAGCCTATACATTACCAGTAGAGATAAGTTAATTCACAAATTAAAATATAATTTTTGATGACATTTATCGGACAACATTGTTTTTTGTAATATCATATAATAGTAAATGACTATAAGTCCTTTCATTGTTCGATATGCTGATCAAAGCATGAGATTATTCTTAATCATATTTTTGAGCGTATCGAGGTTGTTGAAATAAATATAATCATCGACCCAACACGTGTGGGAAGTGTAAGTTTGTTGCATAGGGCAGAAAAAAAATCTGCATTTTTTCGCTTCAACAGTTTTCATACGAATGTCAAAGTAAATTGAAGTTATGATTTTCATGAAAAAAAAATGACACAACATATATTTTTTCTTTCTTTCTTTTCTTCTCTTTTGTTATTGAAAGTATTGAAAGTAAAGTTCGTAGCATACTCTGCTAAGAGTATTTCTGCTTGCCGGATTCTTCTTGTTAAATATTTCATGAAATACGATTACTCTATGTATACTGTTGTCTGAAACATGAATTTGCTTACCGTAACATATACAATAATGGTATCACCAGACCATCCCGCAATTTAATCTAATGCAATGAGATGAAATCCAGAGATTTATGGGAAAATATATGAACATCTAGTTTTTTGACAACCATATACATTGAGAGTATTGATGATTCATAGGAATAATCTCTGGATTTGCTTGAATGTGGTTCACAAGGCCCTTCATACCTATTTTTATGAACTTTTATTCTATCGCTGAATCACTTAGCCTTATATATTTCGTGCTCTTTATTCGATTATATCCAAACAGTTCTCATCATTCTATTCGATTCATTCCAAAAGTAGTTTTGATTTTTTGATGAATAGTGAGCAATGGTTTAACCATTGCTGACTCATCTGTATCTTCCAGCAAAATTCACCACTTTTACAGATCATCAAATCTCACGAACAACTGTTATATGTGAAGAACTGAATTGATTTTTCGGACAAACTCCATTATTTTTGCAAAATGCCTATAAAAACCTGAACATTTCACATGTTCGTATTCCATAATAATTATCATCAAATTTTCCATCCTTGAATTAATGCATTACTAAAATCAAAAATTATCCAGATCCTCATAGACTCAAAATAATAAATTGCCCGTGGGTATCCGAATATTGATGCAAAATGCCAGGGGATGTTTTCTTAGGATGAATCCGTATGTTCGACCACTCCGAGCGAAATGAAATTCAGCTACCAAAATAAGTTTCCTGAAAATCAGCTGCCATAGTTTCAAATGCAGCCGCGGCCACTGATTCGTTTGCAGTTTTGCTCAGTTGCATTACAGTGGCCACAGCTGCATTCGAATGTGACAGCTGATATTCGGAAAACTTATCTTCGCTTATCTTCATTTCGTTACTACGCTGTTTTGGGAACAGAATTGACAACCCTCAAAACACTGGTGGCAATATACCAGAAATCATTTGCTGGTACTCAATTCCTTCGAAAAAAAGGTAGTTTTTCCTTCATTTCACAAAGAGAAGTGGGTTCAGACAACGCAGAACTTTTTTATATGAAAAATATTTGCCCAAATTTTTGGTTCTGTAAACTGCTGCGTGTCAAATAGGTACATCAATACACAAACTCGGCTACTCCTCCAGTTGCACACTGGTAGTACAGACCATGACGGAAGAAGAAGCACCTACTGGGAATACATTACAACACATTGAACACATATAATAGGTTTTCTATATCTCACTAGACTTCACAGAGATTGCTGGGCATATACGTCATTAGTTCTGTGCCAAGATGGATTGGATGAGCTGTACTCATGTGCATTCTCACCTAAATACTTAGATTCACGTCTCGGATTAAGTAGAAAAATATTCTTGTAACTAGGTATACAGACACTTTTGTTCAGCTATTGTTATCCCGGAAACGGTATGTCCTTAAAGATCGGGTGATTTGGTGAAAATATTTCTATTTTGGGGAACTACAATTATCTCTTTCCAGATCGAATATATTACTGGTTGTTTCTGAAATATTTGCCAAAAACTAGAATATTTGTCTTTACCTCCTCCTTCATATTTGTTATAATCTGATATGATCTAATTTTCTACGCGATGTTTCATTCATTAGATTCCACTGGCATCTTCATGTTTTTGAATACCGACTTCTTGTTTTTTTTATGTTTTAGTATTGAATTACATATGTTTGATAGTTAGGAGTATTGAGTCATCAATTTTCTCTTGTTTTATATATGATATATCACTTCTTGTTTCGATACATGGAGTTCATGTATACTGTGAAAAAAATATTGGTCCCTACGGTTTCGAGGTAGCTCTGACCGGGAATCGTAAGACAAATACAGTAATGATGAGAAAAATGTCGGGAAACATATGAAGTGTATTACATTGCTGAACTTTTTATGACAGTGGCCACAAGAATAGATGGAGGAAACTAGTATTCATGGAAGAAAAGTTGATGGAATCTTATGAACGGAGGGTTGCATTGAAAACCAATTTTACAAATATCAAACAGTATTGAAAGTTATTCTGATTTTATTTGGAGATCCATTGAATTAACTCAAACAGTATTGAAAGTTATTCTGATTTTATTTGGAGATCCATTGAATTAACTCAAACAAACAATACAGAAATGATGCAACAATTTCGAAGTAGGTACACTATATTACCTTCATGGTGGAATTAGATACAAAAAGTCGAGATTACCTAAATTCATCGAAAGAAGATATGAGCATATTCGATAGCACGGCAATTAACAGACTCCGCATGCAATTACTCTCGTCTGATTTATCAAGTCCATTAAATAAGAGAGAGTTCGAGTATCTTAGTTTCCTGATGACAAATTGAAAGCTTGCGTTGTTCACTGATCATTTGGAATAATGTTTAGCCAAACCAGTTGTCAGCAGGAAACCATACCGCCAGAAGGAACTAAAATTGTATCAGTACAGTAGCTCTAGCCCTAGCATCAAAAATCACAGCGACAAAAATTTCAACAGAGCCTCAGAAATCAATTTCGGATTGATGGTACCATCCGCAGTGTATCGCACCCCTCTCAGAGAACCATCGTCATGACTAACAACCCCGTATTCACCAACAATAAACCCATCGGGAGTGCGCTCTTCCACCCTGTACTTCCTATAGTTCCTTCCTTCAACGACGTATCCCACCTTCTGATTATCGCCATCTTTCTTGTCTGGTTTCGAAGGCACGCTGGGTTGTACCCCGTGAGCCCTTCCGTTGGTTACAACGCTAACGGCCTCGTCCACCTCATAGTTCTGTTCCGGCCTGCCGAAGACTTTCGGCAAGCGACCAGGTGTGGGAGAGGGAGGTACATAAGGCTTCTCCTGTGCCTCCCAGTTCCTTTCCGTTGTTGGCTTGCTCTGCAGATTCTTGTGCCATGGTCTTACAGGATTTCCAGACCCGGTACTGTTGGACTTGCCACTGTTCGAGTTATACACGTTGGAGTATGGACTCCTAGCACTGTTGTAATTTCTCTCGTGCCTCTCGTGAGATACTGGCTTCTCAGTTTCCACTTGAGCCTGTGGAAGTGCTTGGATGATAGAGCTATATGATACCGATCTGGCTCTGGCACCTTCACTGGGGTTGCCATGGTAGATAACGGTTTGATAAGGATGCTTGTTATCTCTGTTTTGATCCAGGAAGGTTGAAGTGGGATTGTACGCTTGGTTGGGAAGCTCTCTCACACTAGCAGGATAGCTCCTACTGAAGTCTGGCACTAAATCACTGTCTTTCGTGATGGGGTCGCTCTCTTCTACGCTGAGTTCACTTTTACTAGCTGCAGCTACTATACTGGGGTGTTCTTCGCTGGCTACGATGTTCTGATCTGGTATCGCAGTTGTCGAGGTGGGTGTAGTTTGACGAAAAGTTGTGCTATCGATATTATGAATGAGTTCTTTGTTTATTGAGCTACCTACAGAAGACGATACTCTAACTGCGACTATGATGCCGTCTTCACTATCACTAGAATCACTTGGGATAATGTTCGTATCACTAACACTTAAGTGTTCTGTGGTTTGAGCAAATATGTTTGTGCTTCTCGAAGGCCTGGTATGGGTGGTGCTGGTGGGTTCTTCTTCTAGTATGAGGATCGTGGTTGGTGCTGTGGTTGAGGTGGTTTCGCTGAAGGCTCTCCGGAGCGAGGATTCCATGAAGACTGATAGGAAGTCAGCACCAGCGAGGATGTCTTGGTCGTTGGCACCGCGCTCCTGCCTTCTTAGTGGCAGGCCTTCGATTGCCATCTCTGTTCCGTGCATAATCTGAAAAGAAACAACAATATCAGGATTTTTGAGAAGAAGTCGTTATATTACTTATTGCCGTTGAGAACCTTCTAGCAGATATGTATCCAGACGAAAAGATAAATGATTGGATATATAACTTTATTTTTCGGGAGAATACAATCATATCATAGGGGATCTGAAAATTCATTTAGATATGAGTTTCATGGTATTTCGACTCAATGGGCATGTGGGGAATTGACTGACTGTTCTTCCCAACAGAATGTATCCATTGTCATCATCAGAATAGTTATAAACAAAAAGGCGTACTCAGTATATAAACGGTTGTTCAAATCGCGAAATATCACCTTGTTGAGTATTCCTCAAATTATTTTATGGAATAGACATTTTTTCAAGGTGAGTAGTGTTTCAGCTTGCTTTATATTGCTCAATAGACGATCATAAAAATAGCATTTCACATCCCCGCTAAACCATCTTGCTGGGTGGGTAATCCGTTAATCCATTGCTCACACAAGTTTAGACTTCTGAGGGTTGACGTTCGTCAGCTGGTTAAGGAAAGCAACAATTTTACAAGTTTTTACATTCAGAGGGGTCTTCTCAAGATATCAATGGGGTGATGCGCCTAGCGCGTAGAGTACGGCGCTGATGCGAGACTGGCCACTCCGTACGAAGCCTGTCACCCCGCACCATTCTTACGACGTGTGGAGTATCAGTTCACACGCCAGGCGCGTCACTCTACATGCCGTGCAATCACACCTCTATAGAAAGAATGTTTGAATTTAGTTAAATGAAGTCATTTTTTATTGATGAAAACATAACTGAGAGGTTTGTATAAAAACGGTAAAGATGCCATTCTTCCTGAAAGAGTTCTAACAAAAATCACGGTACTTGAGATCAAACAAGACACGAGTTTTTGGTTGTTGAACACTCTTGTGATATCCGATGCCTGGCCTCAAATAATGCTATTGCATGAAAGGGTTGAGTAAGCAAAAGAGTAATATACTAGTAGGAGTATTCAAGTTTAACAAACCTTCAGAAAAACTATGATGTAGAACATTTCATTCACTTTTTTGCAAACAAATTTCATCTGATCTTCCCAACTGATGTTACGATCAATGAATATTCCGAAAATTTGAGACAAACGGGATATTGTTAATATTACTTCATTTACACGAAATCCTATCCTAAAAATTGTTCTGAAATTGTTCGTTTTCTTTAACCAGCTGACGAACGTCAACCCTCAGAAGTCGAAACTTGTGCGAGCAATGGATCAACGAGGCCTAAACTTTTAACGTGCGATTACCCAGCACGGTGGCCCGGCGGGGAATCGAACCACGGTTTTCTGCTTGAAAAGCGAATGTGCTAACCTCTACACTACCGAGATATTCAATGATTACTGTATCACCGCAGTTGATCATGACCATGATCAGAATAGGAAAATTACCACTAACGGACACAGCCTTGTCAACTTCCACGAACAATTGAAAATGTCAACAATTAAATAGCACTTGGAATAAAAGTTCTTCAATGTTGAAACTGCTTTATTGATACACTGATTCATTAAAAGTAACAAATGTAATATTGTGAGCAGTTCTAAAAGAAGATATCTTCGAGAAAGACATAAGAGCAAAAAACCAAAGATACTGGGTACCCTCTTCTTGAGGAACACCTGAGATATCTCAGTTGGAGACATTGCCACTAAGGAATAATGCTTCAGCCCTCTGTCCAGGAAAATTATCCATCAAATGATCTCATGAGGATGGGATCGAACTCCTGAAATGTATATCCATATGCATGGAAAGTAACAGGTCGAAGATGAGTTTTTCTTTAAGATATGGGGACAAAGCAGGAAGGACTTGTGATATGTCAACAATTCAGATGAATATTTGGTTACCATACCAGAAACGCTGATGAACGCACTGAACATATTTCTATACAATATGTTTGAACGATGAACAGTACATAAAGAGTTCTCATCCAACACCAGGTATTTTCTGGCTTTCTTCTCTCACATTCACATCACTCAATATTCAAGAACGATTTAATTTCTTATATAACAATTATTATGAATATTTATGTTCGCTATAAGGCTATTCAATTTCGCATTTAACGATTATTAGATTGTCAATCGCTTTGTTCATGAAAATCAAAAGAGGGTGTATCTAGCATGTTCCTAGCAAGATAGAAGACGTCCTTGTATAGCGAAGAAAAAAATTTGCATTTTGCAACTACAATCGCTTCGAGTGGGAAACGAATAGCTGTACAAGCCAGAGCCGTAGATTGGGGATATTATGAATATTCAATTAATACACTTCAGATTACTGGGACTTGATATAGATCTATTCACACGTTTGTCGGGATTCTTCCTCTTGTAATATCACCTTATCATGAAATGAAGAACCTAAACAAAAACTAAGCACTGAAAGAAAGATAATGCAGAGAATTATAATGAAAGTACATATGTTACGGAATCATCAGGGTTCGTATTGAGTTCGGAGTTTAAAAACCTTTTCGAAATCTATCGCTCAGCTGAAATACAACAAAAAGATGACTCAATGTTGATCACTGATGAAACTTCACAACGTGGATGACTGCACTGTACAACACTGTAAGTGAGAGAAGTGGATGATCAATAAGTTCTACCGTACTAACACTTCATTGGGTTCATTGCTTCCTCTTGTCTTCATCTTTGACAACTTCTCAGAAGTTTCCAAAGTAATCATTGGCAAGTGTGGCTCATGATAGGGGTTGAGATGAACAGTTGCTCGTGAGATACTACATTTACTCGACAAGGAATAGGATTCACTTCAAAAACAAATTCCTTCACTTATGTAGAGAAGCTGAAATTTTCTCCAATGTACACATTCAATTAAGATCAAAATGAGTTTTGAGTTATATTTAAGATGCAGAAAAACTCAAAGTCGTCTCCACAATTTAATATTCGAAAGATGTCAGTACGGTGATTCAGTACCTGTTTCGAACCTACATAGGTTCATCATCAGCTGAATTTACATTGAATTATGGAGAAGAAAAAATGGCAAAATCACATGGTGAAGTTCAGGACATAAAAAATTATTGTAATGACAATTAAGATTAAATTGATATTAGGGGAATTTCGGACATCCCTAATACCATAAATACATTAAAGATTGGATTCTGCATCTTAAATCTACTACACTCCACTTTGAGATACAATGGACTTCTACCACAGGTTGAGTTTTGAGTTAGTTCACAATCTGGTGAAATGATGTAGTTCTCTGCATGTTGTCAGAATTCCTTGTCATGAAGCCATAGAATGAAATGCTAGTGCACATAGTTGACCTCTTCTTTGCTTCTGGGTTGGGTTCTGGAAAAATCTACGGAAGTTTCCATCCAACAGAAACGCAAGACGGGTTACAACAAGGGATTTTCTCGCTAACCAACTATCGTATTTTCATGGAAACATATAGAAGTGGAAAAAAGTGTGACCTGAAGATAGAAGAGGTGTGGTTCGTAGCACGTGAAGCCAACAGATAAACCACCGATCACAGGAATTGGTATATGTGCAAACATTAACTTAGAGCAGGCAACATACTGGTAGAGCATTCTTGGTTTCTGTCAGCCGGATTCGGTCTCTTGACCGAGATGCTGGACTTTCGATAGCTTTGTTATGTATAACAAATACGCTTCTTACTTGAATGGTATCATCATCGAGATCTGGAATGATTTATATGCCGGTGCCATTTTTCATCATAATAAATTCACTTGTCGAAAACATAAGTCATGATGAAGTATATCTTCATTTCACCTCTACACCACTGGCATTCCAAACCAACGGTTAATGCATTATTTGCAAGCCAACTTCGATAATGATATAGGTACTTGAAACACCAGTTAAGATTCTATCAGCGACCATCATCAGAACATGAACTTCATTTTATTTATAATTAATTTTTTCTTTGATATATAATGACTGCAATTGAACGTGAGGATTCATCGAAACTGATTGGGATGATGTAATTAGACTCACAAGGAAATGTTTTGTTTTGGCAGAAAAAAACGCTTGAAGGTTAGGGGATATGAGTAGGATGTTTCGAATTGATAATTTATATGTTTAATATGTATTAATGCATTTTAAGTTTGTGGAGCGAGATAAAAGTATCATATCAAAACACAGGGTCGTATTGAGAGAAATAATTCAAAGTTTGTTCAGAATGTATTCTTTTGTTATCCAGCTGACGAACGTGAACCCTCGAGAGTCGAACTTGTGCGATTATGGGTTAACGAGGTCTTATCGTTTATCGTATGAATCCCTTCAGGGTGGTCCGGTGGGGAATCCGGTCTTCCGCTCTACAGGCGGATTGCTTACCTCTATACTACCGAGACCATGGACACAATGGAAAAATCAAATGTCGTCAGTAATAATCATGTGAAGACTACGCAGAACAGAATTCGATGTGTTATAGCTATGATATGAACCTTGGTGTAGAAGTGGAAGGCTTCAACACAGCTGCATTATCTCGTTACACCGAACTGACACAGCTCTCGCACTACACGTCTGTTTCTCTGAGTAAGTATCTCCAGGAGAAAAGATTGAATATTGATTTACATTTCTTACCATGAACTCGCTTGACGAATGCGAATGTTGGAGGGTTGATTGTATTTTCTTTATCCAGATTCCAGCAAAAAACATTAGTGTGAAATTACCCACAATTTTCATCCACAGTTTCTAACGTACGGTCGATCGCGATTGGGATACGAGCTGATTTGCACGCAGCGTTGCCAGATTTTCATGCCATTCGTTGCATGTATTAATTTCTACCGGGAATGAATATTACCGAGATTTTGTACTTTGAAGCGGGTGAGATTTATGAAGATACCGTTTCCAGTAAACTGTTGAATTTTCATTTTGTACTTTGCGTGACATATGGGAAGGATTCGAATATATATGGAATTTCATGTCGAAAATGAAAAAAAAAGATATTGTGTAAACTACGCCGAGTAAATAAGAGTAAGTCGACGCATCTTTTTTGGAATATCCTGACTGCGTTACAAAATTATGGGAATCATCGAATATGTGTGACATGTGGGACGGCCTATGATATATGGAATTTTGTGTTGAAATTGAAAAAAGGATATCTCCTAAACTACGTCGGGTAAGTCGACGCCACTTTTTATGGAACATCCTGTTAGCATAAGGAAACTATGGAAATCATCAAATTCGCGTGGCATATGGGACGGCCTTTGATATATGGAATTTTGTGTTGAAAATTAAAGAAGGGACATTTTTTAAACTACGCCGGGTAAGTCGACGCAACTTTTTATAGAACATCCTGTTAGCATAAGGAAACTATGGAAATAATCAAATTCGCGTGACATATGGGACGGCCTTTGATACATGGAATTTTGTATTGAAAATTTGAAAAAGGGATATGTCCAATATGTCACGCAAATATGATGATCCCCATAGTTTCCTTACGCTAACAGGACGTTCCATGAAAAGTTGCGTCGACTTACCCGGCCTTGTTTAGACAATACCCCTTTTTCAATTTTCAACACAAAATTCCATATATCGAAAGCCGTCCCATATGTCACGCAAATTTGATGATTCCCATAGTTTCCTTATGCTAACAGGATGTTCCATAAAAAATTGCGTCGACTTACCCGGCGTAGTTCAGAAAATATCCCCTTCTCAATTTTCAACACAAAATTCCATATATCAAAGGCCGTCCCACATGTCACGCAAATTTGATGATTCCCATAGTTTCCTTATGCTAACAGGATATTCCATGAAAAGTTGCGCCGACTTACCCGACGTAGTTTAGAAAATATCCCTTTTTTAATTTTCAACACAAAATTCCACATATCAAAGGCCGTCCAATATGTCACGGAAATTTGATGAATACCATAATTTTGTTACGCAAACAGGATATTCAAAAAAAGTAGCGTCGACCTACTCTTACTTACTCGGAGTAGTTTACACAATATTTTTTTTTTATTTTCGACATGAAATTCCATATATCCAAATCCTTCCCATATGTCACGCAAAGTACAAAATGAAAAATCAACAGTTTACTAGAAACGGTATCTTCATAAATCTCACCCGCTTCAAGGTACAAAATTTCGGTAATATTCATTTCCGGTAGAAATTAATACATGCTACGAATGTCATGAAAATCTGGCAACGCTGCGTGCAAATCAGCTTGTATCCCAATCGCGACCGACCGTACGTTAGAAACTGTGGATGAAAATTGTGGGTATAATTGAACCAAGACAGATTTCATTGGAGGAGATATTCTCTCAGTAATAGAAATAAATCATGTAATTGAAGAGAAATGCTGGACATATGAATAGACTACTGACGAAAATCAATGGAGTTCTGTGTTCCTAAGATATCAGGAAATTCAAGAATAGTAATATATATTCTCATCCCGAAATATTTCCTGAATAATTTTTCAATATTCTCAAAAGATTATTGACTTTTGGTTTCATCAGCCTCACAGTTTGGTAATTTTTTTTTATTTTATGTTTAACCCACAATGGAGTATCACCAGCATAAAATGTGGATTTAGCATGCTTCAGAGGTTCATGTTATTTGAAGAAGTATAGAGAAAAAAAGTGATATTAGTATTGATCTATGAGGTACTCTATGGTATCTTGAAGAAGTACCCGGTGTTATACAGTGATACTTTCGGAAAGGAATACACCAATGATATGGAATTCTGCCCTTCTTCTTGAAGTGCTGAAAAAGTATCTTCTAAAAATCTTCAATTCCTCAAATGAACAAAACAGTTCTACTTCTTCGTAATCAAGAGAAATGAAGAATGTAATACGTTTTTTTGCTATATTCACGATTTTTCATTATTGGATGAATAATGGTAACATCAATTTTGACGGAAAAAGATGTTACACAAATTATGTGATTTTGCCGACTCATCAAAACTGATTGAAAATTATATATAGGCGTTTCTTCTGATCGCAAGATTTAATGTGGAATTTTAGTTTTTGTATAGTTTTCTTTATGAAGATTGAGTTATAAGCGGAGGATGATTCATTATTGACATTTTTCGTGATCAAGTTAAATGGCTTAAGTACTAATGAATTCAGTTAACACGTGTCATTATGGGTATTCTTGATTAAATTGTCGAATTTGCTGAGATTTGTAACAAATTATGAAAGAATTGTTAATATAGGCTGAGGAGTAGCTGTTTCAGAGAGCCTATTTCTTTCTTTCTTATATTCCGGTATCAGGATATATCAATAATTACTCTCGAGTTGAGGTGTTTCAAACTCTCATTGTCCAAATATTCAATTGTTTTGAAATCTGTTGGTATATTATGTAGTGATGAAACGAAAAAGAGCAAATTGAAACTATTTGAATTATAATATTGAATATAAAGAAGATATGGATGAATGTGGAAAAAAGACATATCGAAATACGAACTGACAAGGTTTAATCAGTGAGGAAAATCAGAAAGAAATCTATAAAAACGTAAATAAAACTCCTTAATCCCGAAAACATGCAACATAATATATAAGAGAAAAAATCGAGATACAAAATAAGCTGTGATGGAAGCAGGAAGCAAAATGGATATTCAGAACTTATTGAATTGGAGAGAAATAAAAGTGAAAAATGGAAACAAAATGATTTTTCAAGCAATGCCTGAGTAAAATGTGATAATCAGATTTCAATCTGCAGTAGTCTACTGGTCCCACACTTTTGTTCTGTTCTATTACTTCAACTATGTGAGTTTCTTGTTTATTTCGTCACCATTTAATTGCCGAAAAAAAATTTGAACTCCGAAGAAATTATCGATTTATTGATTGAATTCTTATTCTTACCTCTCATTGATTCAGCCTTTATAGTTTCGTATATTCTGATTAACATTTTTTTTGAAACTTCTCCTAGAGATCAATTACCACGCTATAAGGTAGACACGATTAAATTTCCACAAAATTTATTGTCTTCGCGACATGTTTCGGTACGCTGTACCTTTATCAAGCGAATGTATTTAAACACTAAATTATTCTTCGCTAAAAGCTCCTTAAATATATCAGGGCCTACTCTAATTATCTATGATTCCTAGAATAATACCACTGACAATGATGATGATTCCTAACTGATGCTGATAACTGATACTGATTCCTAATAATAATTATGATATCGGACCATAGTTACTACTTATTGATTGAATAAGTTCAACAATGGGGAACTATTGAGATCCAATTGATCATTTAGCAAACAATTTGAATTTTTTAATTTATTGATTTCCAAAAATTCTAAAGAATTAAGTCTAATGCCCTTATTTTCAACATGCAGAATTTCGAAATTTTTATCGAAGTCATGGCCTTCCTCCAAAATATGATTGGCATATGATGAATGAGTTGTTTTATTTTCATAATTCATTCGATGTTCACGTATGCGGTTTTTGAATGGTCTACCTGTCTGGCCAATATATACTTTGGAGCAAGATCCACAATTCAATTTATAAACTCCTGATTTTTCATCTTTTATTGTTTTATCTTTGTTATTCTTGATAAACCTTCCCAACGTGTTATCTGTTCTATATGCTACTTTTAAATTTTGTTTATGCAAAAATGAAGCTACTTCTTTCGTAGCAGGTCCTGAATAAGTTAAGATTCTATAATTATTGTCATGGGTCCTCAAAGTGGGGTACACTTCTTGGATAGCTTTTCTATGTAGTTTTTGAGCAAGAATATTTTCTATTAATTTGACTCGATATCCATTGTTAACTGCTATTTGTTTTTTGATATTTAATTCTTTGTTGAAATTGTCCACAGAAAGAAGAATGTTTACTAATCTGTGTATCATACTATGGTATGCTGATATGTAGATGACGTTATAGTTTGTTTTAAAGGCACCAACAGACAATTAGATACATTCCATAAATATATTAACACTATTCATCCAAATATTCAATTCACAATAGAGATGGAAACAGATAATTCAATTAATTTCTTAGACTTGACAATAGGTAAAGCCAACAGCAAACACCACTTTGCTATTTTTCATAAACCTTCCCACACTGATATCACTATTCATAATAATTCGGTACATCCACATAAACATAAAATATCAGCATACCATAGTATGATACACAGATTAGTAAACATTCCTCTTTCTGTGGACAATTTCAACAAAGAATTAAATATCATAAAACAAATAGCAGTTAACAATGGATATCAAGTCAAATTAATAGAAAATATTCTTGATAAAAAACTACATAGAAAAGCTATCCAAGAAGTGTACCCCACTTTGAGGACCCATGACAATAATTATAGAATCTTAACTTATTCAGGACCTGCTACGGAAAAAGTAGCTTCATTTTTGCATAAACAAAAGTTAAGAGTAGCATATAGAACAGATAACACTTTGGGAAGGTTTATCAAGAATAACAAAGATAAAACAATAAAAGATGAAAAATCAGGAGTTTATAAATTGAATTGTGGATCTTGCTCCAAAGTATATATTGGCCAGACAGGTAGACCATTCAAAAACCGCATACGTGAACATCGTATGAATTATGAAAAGAAAACAACTCATTCATCATATGCCTATCATATTTTGGAGGAAGGCCATGACTTCGATAAAAATTTCGAAATTCTGAATGTTGAAAATAAGGGCATTAGACTTAATTATTTAGAATTTTTGGAAATCAATAAATTAAAAAATTCAAATTGTTTGCTAAATGATCAATTGGATCTCAATAGTTCTCCATTGTTGAACTTATTCAATCAATAAGTAGTAACTATGGTCCGATATCATAATTATTATTAGGAATCAGTATCAGTTATCAGCATCAGTTAGGAATCATCATCATTGTCAGTGGTATTATTCTAGGAATCATAGATAATTAGAGTAGGCCCTGATATATTTAAGGAGCTTTTAGCGAAGAATAATTTAGTGTTTAAATACATTCGCTTGATAAAGGTACAGTGTACCGAAACATGTCGCGAAGACAATAAATTTTGTGGATATTTAATCGTGTCTACCTTATAGCGTAATAACTATGGATTTCCATCAAGTAAAGGCCACCTCAGTCCAAAAGATCAATTACCATTACACCAAACTGATATTTTCTGCACTCGACGCGCGTTTCGCTAACAAGGTTAGCATCTTCAGGAGAAGATGATTGAGTAATTGATCTCTAGGAAAAGTTTCAACATTTACACCAGAAGTTCCAATCTCATTGTTTATCAAGTTTTTGTGTTAATGACAGATGGCGAAGGAGTCAAAATGTGTGGGTAGCGGTAGTTCGAAAAATTACCGCTCAACAAAATCATTATCAACCAAAATCAAACAAACAATTACTGTATTTCGTCTTATAGGATGCCGATATGCACAAAAAGTAAATAAAATGCGAAGTGCCCCTGGGTCGATGAGCTTTCAACAGGTTTGCGCTTCATGCATCTCTGAATATTATCTGCCTTGAATGCGTGTAATCGAAACATTAATCTGGAGACAGTGGCGTCCAATACCTAATATTTAATAATAGATTATACCACGAGTCAATAATGATAGCTATTATTCTCTAGGAATTTTTTCAAGGGAATAATAGTCATTATTGCGAGTAGTATACTCTACTTTATTTAAGACTTATTTATTTATCATAAATGAATGATTCTTCAGTATCATTCATCTCAATACAAATACACAAACACTACCTAGGCGGCTGACACTGACACTTTGGAGTTTGCTTATATCCAAGTTATATCATTTCCATGGTTATATTCAATTCGAGAAATTTTGTGATAGGACTACAAGAAGGAATAAAGACTATTACTATTAATCCCTTGCCATTATCCTCTAAGAGAACAACATATGGCATATATATATATATATATATATATATATATATATATATATATATATATATATATATAATGAATTTTTTCATTATCGTAGAAGATACATGAAGTTATTATATTCCAAGAGATTTCTGATCTTTTTCTGGAAAGCATCCCTATGAAACTCTTGTTTCGCTTTCCTTTATGGTTGTGGACTACTAGCCCTGTAATACAGGTGAGTATTGACGTTTATACTAGCTACATATAATCTAATATAAGTGATAATCACTGCCGACTATATTTGACACAATCAGGTTAGGTAAATATTTCGCTTCTGTGAGGTTGTTCTTTATTTTGTGGTCCTGCCATATGCCGCAATTTTAAGTTTTATTTTGCAGTATTGATTAGGCGTTGGTGAAAACAAGAAGTGCTTATAAGACCGATGAAACTACAATATTTGGTTTTCATTCAGATATGAAATTTCTATTTGATTAAAGCTTAGAGATTTCCTCAATGGCAAGTTTTGGAAAAGGATTCATTCTTACAGGCTATGTTTTTGCGTAGAAAACGAAACTTAAAGCCGAAACGTGGTGCAGCCCTTTCGTTCGGAAGTTATGGCAATGACAATATTTGAGAAAATAGTATCGAAGAAGGTGGGTGGTATCAGAAGTGAAAGGGACTCGACGATCAAAAGCACGTTGTTCCCGATTGTAGTTTCGATCGTAATATTTACAAAGAAGATGTAGAATGTATAGGTTATGTGAACTGTGAAGGGCCCATAACGTCGAGAAGAAGAGAAAACTTCACGTTTTTACTTCAGATTTGTGTTATACGCTGAAAAATGAAGCCTTAAACACCTAATATTTTCCTTATACAAAATTTTCAGATGCCACTGAGCACTGTTTTCCGAACCTCGCCAGAAGAATATTTCAGGAAACAGCTACTCATCCATCTCTTCCTTGAACGGAAAATTTTAGGGGACGAACATATCTCACAGTACTTAAGTAAACCCATTGCGCTCCTGATTTGAGATAAATAGCATTCTCACCAAAGGATAAAGGGTACTAGCTGAACATGAATCTTTTCCTTGATGAATTTAAAGGTCAGTCATTTATAAGATTCCCACAGCTCTCGCAAAGTAAATTACCCCAAATCTGCCGAGATGTTGTTATTTAGAGGAACCATTTTTTTGTATTTCGTGCAGGAATATATCATTTATAGATTAACAAAAGCGCGCTTTCGACTACACAGTCATAATCAGTGCTTACCTGAAAGTAAGTAGATATTTGGACGACTTTTGAAAAATAGTAAATTATGAATTATTCATCGCGGTTGATTTTTTTTTTCATTCACAACTCATGAAAAGGTGTTAATTAATAAATTTTACAAGAAACACAGACATAAAAGATATTTAAAAATATTTCACTGACATTTGAAAGTTTATTCCTGAACAAGATTATCCTGGATATAATGTGATAAAATCTACGGACATGAGGTCTATTGAGATGCGACAAAATGACAGTGGGAAATGAACACAGTGACATGGGATGTAGATAGAAGTTTTGTGATGATTTATAAGTGCGAAAGACAAGATCAAGACGACAGTTCACGAGAGAACCAGCCAAAGAGATGAAACTATCAATCTGAAAGAGAACCTACTACCTATATTTAGATGGATGGCTAGAAAATCAAAAGACATAATCTGGATAATGTGAATTAATCTCATGGAAGAATAATAAAATGTATGGTTATTAGATTTTCGAAGTCCAAGAGATGTTGATATGGCAGATCGTGTTCCCACGGAACATCAGTGGGCTGCTTCATAAGAGTATTAATTTTGAAATGAATGCTTATTTCGCACTGGTGCAATTGAATGTTTCTCATTGTATCAGGAAACGGTAGTTTTTCTCCAGAAATTTGTTCATAATGTTGTGTTAGAGGAGGAAAATCTGTTGGGGATCCATTGTTCTTTCTACGGCACTGGGTAACATTCTCGGAATGACCTGATGTTTAGGAAATGCGACGGTTCGCGTAACGCTATTCTCTGACATTTGCAGAAGAATGTATACTTTATGTAATACGAAATTCATCGCGTTCGCAGAATTTAAACATTCCTGCGCAGATAAAAATGGGAACGATATATGTGTCGAGATTTGAGCATGAGCGTATTTTCAGTTGAATATTTTATAGGGTTCGGTAAGCCATAAATCAGTCGCTGCAATCCTTTTGTGTATGTGAACATAGAGATACCATTTTGGTCGAGTTGGATTGATTGGTGGGTTTCTCTGTATCAACCGTCATCTGTCAAGAGAGTCAAGCCAATTGCATAATCTTGCATGAGGGAATTTGGTGAAAGGGTCCTGTTTCCTGACAGTACTGTTTCATGAGAATCTGTCTACCTAACCCAACAAGGTTAAAAGAACTTTCAAAAATGAAAATTATCATGAATCATATTGATGTCATGAATAGTCAACCTTTTCACAAAAAATATAAAGTATGGCTGGTGGCGAGCGATCGCCCAGGTATAGACTCTCCCCCTTACCGGCCCCTTACCGGCCTGGGTCGTACCTATAATTAGTAATTAGTAGCGAATGGAACATTACTTTTTTGTAATTTCTTTTTATTCAGCATTATAGGTAGTAGTATAGTTCTGTAATATGTTATATAATGATATACTTATCCAAAAATAAATTTTAATCAGTCACTATCTGATTTGCTTCTGTTTAAACGTCTGTGAATTTTTCGTTTTCCCAATATTTCCGCTCTATATCTAATACATGTCGGCAACACTTTTGCCATTCCTCAGAAATGATTTGATCAAACTCGTGCTCCGCCAGCTTCCTCACATCTTCCAACACTTTTTTTCAATTCTTTATTTAACGTCGGTCTATTACCGCTACCAAGGCCAATCACCGACGCTGGTAAGGACACTCGCCCCAACCGAAAATTTTGTCGAACCATCTTGTATTCCAACCAGAGGAAGGGATCTTTTACGAGCCAAACATCCATGGACACGGGACCGCCGGTTTTACGTCCCCTCCGAAGGACGGCATATCCTCAATATATCATGTCCTCATTCATATATTGCCTGCGAGCTAGGATATGCTATTTTACTGCAGTTGTATGGGCTTTTGACGTGGTATTTCCCTGCATCAGGTCACCCATTCGAGTACTAACTGCGCTTGGCGATGCTTAACTTGAGATATCGAATGACTTCCAGTAAACCTGAAGAGCTGGGCCGTGCCCATCTTCCAACTTGAGAGGGTACGTTCTTTTGGGAAACGTTGTTTTTGATAGTAGCCCGAATGAGTTCAATGGGATTCAAATCCGGATAGTAGGGTGGAAGTCGCAAAACGTTATGCCGTGATCAAGCAGAATCTCATCAAATTTGTATCTGATATGATGATTTTTATTTTCCTATATCAACTCGTATAATTCGAGTTTGAGCATGTTAGGGATGAACGTAGTGCTTTTTTTTGTGTAGCCATTTCATCATGTCAGACTTCCTAGAATTTTATTGGGGGTTGTACTAATTTGAATGTTATGATATGAAAGATTATCGGTCACGAATATCAAATTCACAGATAAATTTGGGATTAACTTTCTTGTAACCATTCATTTTAAATAATCGTTTGGTGGATTCATCCGTTCAGTTCTCAGAATGTTCAAATGTCCATTTTCTCTACTGAAATGTTTCTATTATTATCAGTCCTTCGTTATTTGAAATCTATTTCCATGAGAATTCTACGAAGGGATATTTCGGAGCCACAATTCTCAAAACGTCATTCATTTTGTGTTGCAACTTTTTTACCGTAATATGACATCCTTCCGTCTTATGAAAGTCGTAAATAAATAATTCGTCTAATATTGGAATACTCATACTCGGGAATATCAGTTACTGGTGCTCTTCTAGGCCGCTTCTCTCTTGGGGTGGGAAAATTTACTCACCCGTTATTTGCAGACATTAATTGCTCCAATTCTTCAACCACTCTTTCAATGGTTCTTATTGAAATATCTGATAGAAAATGAAGATTTGTGATTAATAAGTTATTTCTTAAATTTGTTTGTTACCTGTAGTAAGAGAAGCTTTATTTTCCAAATTCGATAACGTTTCCGACTCTTAATTAACACTTTGAGAATAATTGAACACTTCAAAAATAATTTCACTTGCCTGACTATTGATGACTGCAAGGCGATGACATTTTCCAGAAACAACACAAATTATTCAGATAATGCCAAATGCCAACATTATTCAAACAGAATTCGAGGACAAGTAACATTGAAAATGAGTTTGTGCGCATGAGGGCTGGCTTGCATTCACGTTTGGCGCTTGCTGCATTTTTGTGTGAGCTGAAACAGTTTAAATCCGATATACGATGATTTTTTAACATCTATGCAAACATTTACTCTATCACCAAACTGAAAACATTCGACATCGACGTGAGTTATGCTAACCAAGCATTGTCAGAAGAAGTTTATATCGAACATACAGATCATTTTCACTGATATTCCTTACATATTATCAGAACCCCCGTTTTTTTTTTATTTTTGCTGTTGCCGTTTGTTCTTGAAAAAAATCAACAGATAAAAAGTGCAAATAAATGAATCACTAAATCGTATATAATAGTAGATTATATCACGAATCAATAATAATATACATTATTGCGGGTAGTATACTCTACTTCAATCACGACTGAATTATTCATCACAAACAAATGATTTTTCAGTTTCATTCATCTCAAAACAAAGAAAAACCTACGCGTTTGACAATGACACTTTGGAGTTTGTTTATATCGTTTCCATTGCAATATTCGATTCGAGAAATTTTGTGATAGGATCACAAGAGGAAATGAAGGTTATGACTATTAATCCCTGGCTATTATTCCTTAATGGAGTAATATATGGTATTATACTACAGGAACCATAAGAATAATACTTAGATTATGTATTAGTCGTGAATATAGAACATTAAACTCAGTCGATGAATAAGCAAATGCATCAGTCCTCAAGGGCATTGAATAAGGCAAACAATATTATCACTCATTTAATTTCTTCTTCAATACACCACTCACACATGTATCAGACTTGATTATAACCTGCTGGAATGAATGTTTCACTTCCTGACAAAAAAAGTGAATAGTCGGTTAAACACACAATCAACCTATTGATTAACTCATTATATCAAATAATTGTAACTAATAATATTGAGAACACCCCGGGCGTCATTCTTTTATCGTTCCCCGTTATGATTGGTCGAGAAAACAGTTGTCCATTCCTTGCCATGCCAACCAAGATTACGCAATTGAATATGGAAATGATTTATGTTGCATTGTACAAAGTGATAATCTTGATCAATGCTTGGACTTATGGTTATAAATATGGCGTTTTCATGTCAGTTGTATACGCCCAGTGAAAATAAAATAAGTCTCGTTGAGAAGTCGGTATTACTCCACAGAAATGATGACATATGATAGAAGAAATGTGTTTGCAGATATTGATGAAATATTAAACAATTTTCTGAGATGATAGATTCGCTAAATCGGTGGTCGAAAGATGTGACCGAAATTTCATACCTTGGGCTTCCAACATACAAATCACCTGAAACTTTCTCTGATACTGATATTTCATTGATCAATTTTCTTCTCCTGAAGATGCTAACCTTGTTGGCGAAACGCTCGTCGGGTGCAAATAATATTAGTTCGATGTTGGGGTAATAGATATCTACAAAAAAAATTAACTTTTTTACCAGAGGTTCTAATCTCATCGTTTATTTATACAAATCACCAAGAAACATGATTTGATGTTGTATATTGCTCTTGGAGATACTTTTCTAATATATTCGACAAAAAAAAATTTCAATGAATTTTTTATTTCCATAAACCCTTTTATTATTCAACTGCCACTTACTTGAATGTTGTTGATAATGTTATTATATTCATACCCAATTTTTTTCGGTTTTTCATGTGTTATTTCAAAATTTTTATTCAGTTCCCCCATCTAACTTTTATTTGCTGTCGGACTGATACCTGTGACTAAGCCATCGTCGACATAAAAATCAATGATAATTGTTCCTCGATGAAGAAGAACATGGATCCGCTTCATATACAGAAAATCTATTTTTCGTCAGTAAACTGAATTTCCATTTCAATTCACCAGGGGCTTATTTCATTCCATACAAGCTATATAAATTACCTCCGACAAAATCACCATGTGAAAATGTATTTGGATATGTTTTCGTCTCTACCTCGTTCACTAAAAATATTCATTTGCAAGAAAATGTTCACCAGACCCCACGTTTCATTTTTCATAGGGGATTCATATTCTTCACACACCGCATTTTTCCAGTTCTCTTATTTCTAATCTTCATCGACCTTCAAATTTTCGTGATCAGCTATCTTACCACAATGGAGTATGATTCTGGGCACATAACCTGCTGTGAATTACCATTGGAGATACTTTTTCAGTGAATTCGATAACAGATAGTTCAATTAATTTTTATTTTCCATAAACTGTTTTATTTTCGAATTGTTACGTCACTATATCAACATTGGATATCATAACTAAATATGTACAAATATGAAATGAAAACAGTCATTTTAAGAGAAACAGTCAATCATCAGGTAATGTTGGATCTGATGAATCATCAATATGTTAGCCATAGAGCAGTTTTTGTTTTATAATTGAATCAGAACTGATATTTCCATCTTCATATCTAAAAATCAATCAGGCGTGATGTATATGGAACTATAAGGAACTCGAATTATAGACCGAACAGCAGTGATAGACTTCTCAGCCCCAATTTCACAATCTGCCTTCGAAAGAGGAAATATTTGATTCTGAACTGCAAAAAAATGTACGTGCATGCTGCTTGGTAATTCATGTTGAACCCAAAATTTTCGAATGTTGAAGCACACTGTAAACATATTGTTAATCTCTCTACTGAGCATGAAAAATTTCCCGAAATCTCAAAAATGGCTATTGTCTCTCCTGTGCCTATACGAGGAGACAAAAACCTGTACGATAACTTCGGGCCAATTAGTCTATTCTCAAGTATTCCTAAGGTCTTTGAGTTCGATATCAAAAATCTGTTATTGTCTTCACAAACTTCTTTCCCAAAATCAACAATGATCAATTAAAAGTAAAAGCACAAAGTCAGTACTCTACCAATATAACAACCATAATAATGAATGCACTGGATGGCAAATTAAGTATTTGCGGTTTATTTATGTATAGACTTTTCAAATGTCTTTGATTATGGAAACCACGATCTGTTACTACGGAAATTGGAAGAATATGTAGTGAGGAATGTTGCTTTGAATTTGATGAGGTTCAAAGCGTAAAGATTATTGTTGAAGTTAGCAATTTGGCTAAGATAAAACATGGGGTACCACAGGATTCAATTCTTGGGCCTTTGCTATTTCTAATTTATGCTAATGATTTGATCAATAATTCTCATGGCATGACGACAACTCAAGTGATAACATCTGCGGACGACACAAATTATCATCAGACTGCATGATGTAGCAAATTCAGTAGATTGCACCCTAATTGTATATGAAAAGGTGAAAATATGGTCTATAAATGATAACCTTGAACATCACACATCAAAAAAATACGCTTATGAAATTCACAATGAGCAATGTTCAAGAGAATTTTTTGCCATATAAAAACGAAGATCGACAAATTGAATCTTATGCAACCACCAAAATGTTAGCTATAACTCTCAAACTCTGGATTATAAACTTACATGGTCTTCCCACATAGATACTCTTTGGAATAATTGACTGATTTCTGTAGTGGAAAAGTCTTATTCAGTCTATATTACGCAACCGATTTGCATATCTATGTTATATTTCTTCTTTTCAAAAACACTTTTTAAAAAACACTTTTATTTGGAAATAATATAAGTACAAGAACAGTTACTTGGTTGAAACGAATATATCTACTTTTATATATCGAGTGACTCTACTGAATGAAGTTAACAGACAGAATGACAATCTGACCTCGCAGGGTCCTATTTATAAGCTATTTGTCGGCTTTGTCAGCAACAGACGTGTGAAACAAAGTATCTTCAAGGTTCTGCTGACTCTGCTGACTCGAACTCTGGGAAGCGGTTATCTCTGGTAATATGATACCTGTGAGACGTCTAACTCACGATATAACAACTCCCTTTATCGAGAAAAAGTTGGTGCTTTGCAGCAACTTTTGTTAAACAACATTTTTATTGAAATTGGTCGTTAATTGAATGTCTTCTTCGATGGGGTCTTCTAGACGGACGGTAGGTCTTCTTCTAGGGATGAATCTAGCGAGGGTTCTTGCTGAAATTCTCGTTCTCGGCGGTCTCGGTGGTGGATCGTCGGTGGATGAAGCGATGCCAATTGCGATAGAGCTTCTGCGACGGCATTTGCAGAAAACATACAGGATCACTAGTAGGATGATGCATGTAATCGTGACATACGTGAACCACGATATGTGTTTGTTCACGAAAGGCTCGTTTATGAGTTTATCCAATTCTTCTGAGTACTGGTTGAGCTTATGTTCGGCGATGTTGAGATCCTCGGTATTTATTTTGCTTAGTTTGATAGGCTTGAGTTCCGGGAGTTTTGATTTCTCCGGTAGATGATCACAACATTGGTACGGGATTTGAATGGCGTAGTTGCTATGCGTTATAATTGGATATCTCTCGACGAGATATTGTGAATGGACTCTTGTGTTTCCGATGAACGCGTTGCACTCGGGTTGGAGTTTTAGAACTGAGTTCGTTTCGATGATTTTGGTAGTTACTTCGCGATTAGAACACTTTATTGTAACAGGTAAAGAGTTCGAAATCGAAATCAACCAGGTATTTTGTGAAATCACTTGAACGTTATAGTCTTTCGCGTAAATCACTGTTGATTGGCAGGATTTGGGTATAGTAATTTTTTGTTTGAGAAGTTGGGCTTCGCAAATCGCGTTACTGTCTATAGGATACGGAAGTATTCCGGAACAGATTTTCACATCAAGTCTGATTGGTTTACAATTATCAAGGTTTTGAAGGGAGATGTACAACATTGAATCATCATCTCGTGCAACGAATTTTTGAAATGTTAATAAAATGTGATGAAGTCCTGTTCGAACATCTGGTATTGGTATCGGATACAGATGATATAAAGTATATGTTTCAGGTTCCACAAGTGGAATTCTCAAAACGAATACTACTTGATGATCTCTCTGATATGCTTGTAATTCAATAATGTCCAAATACTGAGCGATATTGTTAAGGTTCGCTGATAATGGCAAATTGTTTTTATTTAGAGTTTGCGATACTTCCTGAAGTGAGTGAAGTAGATTTCTTGATGTTATGATTGAACTATGTATTATTTTCAATCGTGCAAAGGTGATTGAATTGATAATATCTTCAATGAAAGTTTCAAGGAACAAATAGCTTTCCATGAGTGATTCGCAAATTTCTAAAGTTTTTATTTGTGCTTCGTAGAATGACATCGTATCTGAAATTTCTACCAATGATTTTTCTATTTCCGTGATATCTTGGTTGAATGTTTCTTCATCGATTTGTAGCTTCTGGATGGTTGAATTGAAGTTTTTGATCACGGATGTTGTAACCGATATTTGATTCTTCAAAAGGCTTTCTAATTGATGTTCGTCTCGATTAATTTTATTGATACAATCTGAAAAGTATTCACCGTCAGATGCATCGAGATTTCCTGTTATTGATTTCCAAGTACTAATGCCGTTTATTAGTCCGCGTTTTGTTCGTTTATCGAAATGTTCAGTGTCTGCGAAGATTTCTCTATATTTTATTTGGAGTGAGTCTGATATTTGACTAAGGAGGCTGATATGAGTTTTTACTTGGGCTTTGAAGGCGAAAATTCGAGGATCATTTTTGTCTAGAAAATAGATCAAGTTTTCCAAAATTCTATCATTATTATCTAGTGCATCTTTGATGGATGTCAGGTCTTTGTAGACGAGAAGCGTCCACTTTTCGTTTGATATTTTGAGGGTTCCTTCCTCGTTGAAGAAGACTCCAATTGAATTATTGATTGGTTCTACTATGTACTGAGTGTTGATTGTTGGTGACAGCAGGACTATCCTGAAAGAAGTTAATTCTCATGATATGGTTTCAAACGATCGAAATTGACTTTAGTTTTATTTCGAGTTTTCCAGTTTACTAACATTGCAGAATTTGGGTATATTTCAATTATTTCAAAGGGGCCATTAAACTTATTTTCGAGTTTATTACTTATTTGGGATTCTTTCACGTATACTTTATCTCCAACTTTATATTCGGGGATATTTTCGGAAACGTTCCTGTCAAATCTGATTTTGGCTTTTTCTTTTTGTTTATCTGCTTTTGCTCTTGCTAATTTATAAAAATATGACATTCGATTGTTGAGATCTCCGACATATTTTGATAATAATTCTTTTTGGTTATATGTAATTTCGGGGGATCTGCTGGCCGTATGTCCGAATACTAGTTCGTATGGTGTGAAACCAGTTGTTTTATTCCGTGTATGATTGTAGCAAATAACTGCGTACGGTAAAACAGTTAAAGGATGTTCTTCGGGGTTTTCGGCCTGATGCGCTCGAATCATTTCAGCAAAAGTTGCATGAAATCGTTGGATGGATCCGTTGGATTGGGGATGATTAACGCTGGAATAACTGAGTTTAATATCATAGAGCGTACATAGGTCTTTCATTAATTGACTTGTGAATTCTCTACCATAGTCGCAATGTATTCTAAGTGGTGTGCCATAATGTTGAAAATAGAGTAAAAGAGTATTTACTACTGATCTGGAGGATTTATCTTCTATCGCGTATGCCTGGGTGAATTTCGTTAATTCGTCCCTTATTGTTAATGCGTAATATTTAGTGGGAATTTCGAAAATGTCTACATTAATTCTTTCGAAACAGGTTTTGGGTGTTTCTGTAATTACAAGAGGTGAACTAAGGTTTTTTCGACAAACTTTAACTTTTTGACAAATTTCACAACTTTTCACGAAATTTTCTACATCTTTCGCAAGACCTTGCCAATTGTATTTTTGTCTGATTCGTCTGACCGTTTCATTTATGCCACGATGTAAGTTGGTCTTTCCTCGATGATTATGGTCGAGAATCAAAGGGATCTGATCGGGGTCAGGGGTTTGAGTGATATTTTGACAGACTTTAAGTTAAATGTCTTTGTCGGCGAATACAAATGAAAATATTTCTAATATTGGTAATTCTAGATTATTTTCAATTGAATAGGTTTTCGTCAGATCAAACAAATTCTGATATTTGTATATAATATAGAACAGGTGTTCTACTACTGCGTCAGGGTCGAAGGGAAGAGGTACGATAAAGTATTTCCTATCTTTGACAGATTTACTGGATAAAATATTAATTTTATTACTGGAAAATTCGGAATGTTCTTCGAAAATATCTTCAATAATTGTATAATGCATTTGTTCTAATTTATTTTGCCAAAAGAATGTTATTATATTCTTATGGTGTTTATCGAGAAGTTGGGAATTGTCGAATTCTATTTTAGAGTAATCGATGATTGATTTCGTCTTGTATAAATCCGCTAGTCTGTTGAATTCGTCTGCGATGGTTTCGACAGATATTTCTTCTTCAGGATTATCGTTATGGTTGTCGTCTGGATTTGAGTCTAGTGTATTTTCGTTTTTCTCATTTTCGTCTTGGTTGGATGCTAGTATGGAAATTTTATTTTGAAATGTTGCGCATTCTTTGAAGTGATTTATTTTAATCCGGGAAAAAGCATCGGCATTTTTATTTATTTTACCGGGTTTACATTCAATTTGGTAATCGTACTCTTCTAGTTTGAGTCGCCAGCGTGCCAGTCTACTTCCGGGGTCTTTAATTGAAAAGAGCTAGGTGAGAGGCCTGTGGTCTGTGATTAGTTTAAATCTACGTCCGAATAAATAGGGGCGGAAGTGTTTCACAGCCCAAACAATGGCAAGAAGTTCTCTCTCAATTGTTGAATACTTCGATTCGGCATTACAGAGGGTTCTAGATGCGTATGCTATCGGAAGATCTTTTCCGATGGGACCTTGTGACAAAATAGCACCAATTGCGAACGCACTGGCATCAGTGGTGAGCAAAAATGGTTCTTCGAAGTTAGGATATATAAGAATCGGGCTTGATATTAAAGCGTTCTTGAGTTGATCAAAAGATTGCCTACATTCGGTGTCAAAATTGAAAGTCACGTCCTTTTGCAATAACCTTGTTAATGGTTTAGACGTTTTTGCAAAATTATGAATAAATCGTCGATAATAACCGGCTAAACCTAAAGAGGATTTGATTTCTTTTTGGTTTTTTGGTTCTGGAAAATTCTTTATGCATTCGATTTTTGCGGGGTTTGGTTTGACTCCTTCTTGTGTGATGACATGTCCTAGATAAGCGACTTCTTTTCTCAAGAATTCGCACTTATCCGGTTGAATTTTTAGGTTAGCTTTTCGAAGTCTTTTGAATACTTCGGTCAGCCTCGCTATGTGCTCGTGGATGGTTGGAGAATAAACGATAATATCGTCCATGTATACTAGACATCTTTCGTTTTGTATACCGAGAAGGATATTATCCATGACTCGTTGGAACGTGGATGGGGCGTTTTTCAATCCAAATGGCATTCGAACAAATTCTTAATGACCATTGTCGACGGAAAAAGCTGTTTTAGGAATGTCCTTAGGTTCGATTTCAATCTGGTGAAATCCTGATGCAAGATCAAGCGTGGTGAAATATTGACATTTGCCAAGCTGATCAAGAAGGTCTGATATATTTGGTAGTGGGTATTTATCGTCTACCGTTAGTTCGTTTAATTTCCTATAGTCGATCACGACTCTCCACTTCTGCTTTCCAGAAGCGTCTAATTTTTTGGGTACCACCCAAACAGGTGATGACCAGGGAGAGGTCGATGGTTGAATAATGCCTTGGTCAAGCATTTTAGAGATTTGTGTCTTTCCTTCCTCTTTATGTACCTGTGGGTACCGGTAGGATTTGGTAAAGGCGGGTCGTGCATCTTTTGTTTCAATGCTATGCTTAATTTCGTTAGTAAATGTAAGGTTGTCACCTTCTAGGTAGAAAATGTCCTTAAATTGAAGACATAGATTGGTAATCATTTCGTGTTCTTCATCATTCAAATGATCAATTCTCAGCTGATTTTTTATTTCTTCAGTTCGATCAATAGGCGGGTTATTCGGGTTACACGTCGCGTTAAAATTTAAAATTGTTTCGTTTTTCAGAAGAGGTTCTAGTTCTATGTCAGAAAAATCAATTTTTTTTGGAATGGCGTTGGTGTTCACGATGGAAGTGTAGAACATACCATTTTTGTCAATTTTTACTATCGCGTTGGGGATTCTTACTTTTTCTTTCTCTTTCGCTAACAGTATAGCGTCGGTGTTACTGAGATCGCATTTCAATTTGAAAACTCTTTCCATGCGCGGTTCTATTTCTATCTGGTTATATACTTCAGAGTTAGTGGGTTCTGAAACGTCTTCTGTGACTTTGAATAGGGGGACTGTCTTGAAGTTGGTTATTAGTTGTTTGTTTTTCAGATCAATAATGCAGTTGTAATGTTCTAAGAAATCTGAACCAAGCAAGCCATCAAAGTCAATGTCCAAGTTATAGATGTAAACTTTGTGGGGATCATTTTGTTTGAAATTTATCAGAGTGGATTCATTCACAATGATTTTTTGATCAGTGATGCCCTGTATTGTGACATTTTCAGGAAACCTATGCGGATACTTTTTGCAAGTTTCTGGTTTGAAAATTGATATACCTGCGCCTGTGTCAATTAAAATTTTATAAGTGTTCGAAGAGTCTTTAATGTAATTTAAGTTTTTCGAGTTGACGGAGAGCAGAGAGCTCACATGAAGGTTTGTTCTGGGAAGTTGAGATTCGGATTGTAGTCTTGGATGTTCAAAGACTGGATTTGGGATTGAATCTCTAATGTGGGGTCTATCGATTGATTGTTCGGTGGGTGATTGGTATTTGGAAGTGAAAGAAAATCCTGATATGTTGAAGGATCTTCGGGGAATTGTGTTTGGTCTGATTGAGTGTTTTGATCATTAGTCGTATAGTGATCATAATCGTACTCGGATGGATAGTTATAGTCTGTTTGATTATAATAATAATCAGTATAGTAATCCTGATTATCAGTCGTATGACAATCTTGGGTTTCGTACGTCATAAAATGTCCTCTTTGTTGTTGGTTAAAGTTTATTGGGAAATTGGGGTTCCTTTGGATTACAGGTGGTCGGTATTGATTTTGATTGTTTGTAAATTGGTTTCGAACTTGGTTTTGGTTAGGTTGCGGTCTATTATTTTGGGGATTTGATTGAGAGTTTGTTGGTCTTGAAATATTTTGGTTTGGTTGAGTACTCATTTGTCTCGGAAAGTTTTGATTGAAACTCTGAGAAGTGAATTGAGGTCTCAGTTGTCTCATTCTGCATTCATTTGACAAATGACCAATGCGACCACACGTATGACAAGTTTTTTGGTTAATGGGCTGATTTCTTCTCATTGTTTGTTGAGGACGAGGTTGATTGATTTTTTCATTTTTCTGGTTTTCGAAATAGGAAAGCTGCATTTCCCTTCTGATTCTAATATGTGCTTCAAGCAAATCCGCTGGATTAGAGGCACGGATTACTTGACCGATACGTGGTTCAAGTCCTGTTAGAAGTGAATTTAATGCCATAGTTTCTATTAATGAAGATTGTGCGTGTTTCTGTTCTGCAGTAAGAACAGACTTCTGTATGCAAGCATGCATTTTCGCGTTATGTACTTGAAGGCGGTTGAAAAATATTATAGGCGATTCGTTTTGAAGTTGTTTTATGCGTTGAAGATCATGAATTAATGATGTCAAGTCACGAGAGTCTCCAAAATATAAATTTAGTAAATGTTTTATTTCGGGATGAGTTGAAGGGTTTCTAGAACTTATCAGTTGCGCTGCCCTACCTCTAAGCTTGTTTTTAATGTGAATCACTAATAGAGCTCTTTGATCTTGTATTGACATATTGTATGCACAATCGCACGCATTTAAAAATGTGTTCAAAAATATTTGATCACCTTCAAATTCAGGCACTATCGAAAATATTTCTGATAATTTATAAGGTTCAATCGCTTCAGGTGCATTGTTTTCATTATTATTGTTCTCCATTTTGTATGGACTTTATCAAACAGTACAAACAATGGATAATCGAACAGTAATTTCACACACTTTTTGATAATTGATCGTACAATTATCGGATATTGTTTTTAGCTAGTAAATAATCACGCTGTATGATTATTGATTGATTGGAAGGATATGTTTTATATTCAGATGATTCAATATCGACTTACAATACTAGGATTTTCATTCCGATGTGATTCGTCTTGTTCTCGAAGTCGTTCAGCCAGGGTTCTAGCAACGTTGTCAGATCCTACTACGACTGCGCCAATTGTTATATTTCTTCTTTTCAAAAACAATTTAAAAAAAAAACACTTGTATTTGGAAATAATATAAGTACAAGAACAGTTACTTGGTTGAAACGAATATATCTACTTTTATATATCGAGTGACTCTACTGAATGAAATTAACAGACAGAATGACAATCTGACCTCGCAGGGTCCTATTTATAAGCTATTTGTCGGCTTTGTCAGCAACAGACGTGTGAAACAAAGTATCTAGAAGGTTCTGCTGACTCTGCTGACTCGAACTCTGGGAAGCGGTTATCTCTGGTAATATGATACCTGTGAGACGTCTAACTCACGATATAACACATATATTTTCTACCCAGCAACATTGTTATATTACCCGTTCTAGAGATTTTTTGATGCCCAACACTCACGACCTTATTCTAGAGAAGTGTTCTTCATTTCGGCCCTAAATTTCAAAACAAGCTGGATGACTCAGTTGAAAAGTTAAAGAATAGATTGAAAAATAAATTTACTTGAAAAAAATTGAGACACACTTGATGACTTCTACCCATCTATCCATGTATTTATTTATGTATATATAGTGTAATAATCTATATTCTATGAAAATTCGTGAAATGATAACAGATCAAGGTGAACAAATTGCGTTGTTCTTATTCCAAAGGTATTCTTGACGCATTCATAAATTGAAGCAAGCTTGTTAACGGTTTCAGTAGTCCAATTGGAATACCATCTTCATCACTTTCGATAATTACATGGTGCTATCAAGACAATTTAAATTATAATTAGATGTCGCAGGAAAAAATAAAAGTGGAATGTGGCATTGGTGTTCGTTTATATAATCTATCTCCCAAGTAGCAAAAACGGATCGATAATAACATAATTTGTAGCAGGACCGGTTCATCATAATAACAATAATAAAAAACCGAGGTTCACTCTTATGGAAATAGATCTGCTGTGTCATCTATCCTCAAAAAAAAATGGTCACGTTCGATTTTTTGAGAACAGGTATTATAAAAAAGGTTGGCGAATTTGGAAACCTCGATTATACGACAATTGTATTGATAAACTGTAAGATTGAAACCCTAAGACCAAACTGATATTTTTGCTCGCCATCCCATTGATGAATGAGTATCATCTCTTCTCCCGAAGATGCTTACATTGTTAGCGAAACGCGCGTTGAGGTTCTGATATGATTTATTCATGTGATAGTAAACGCAGGGGTTTATTCGTGAATAGTAGGATTTCAATTTGAGATCCCAGCGTAACATTGGAGAAAATTGCGACTGGTCTTTACCCCTTTTTCATTCCTAATCAAAATTAGGACTTCAATATTGTTTGAAAATTCAAAACTTTAGGTATTTGGTGAAGGATTGTTATTCTCTTAAGTGATTTTTCATATTTGAACGTTATTCATGATATGTGCTTAATAACATATTAATTATATAATTGTAATCATATTCCGTAATTTCGAAATAACATCACAGCGCCACTTTGACCAAGACTTCAACTGAAATCCACCTTTTTGGCATTGAAACTATTATTCAAAAGGCGTATCGCTTCTCATGAAATCCCAATAGTCGATCCATAAATTGATCAGTGCCAAAGCACCGCCATAATTAACAACTGCTGTGACGAATCCGACATTGCCTACCGGCGGCAATAAACAACTGTACAAGCAATAATTACTCTTTATCGTCTGTCATTGGAATCATAACGAGTACTAGTCTGTCACGACAGTTCTAGGTAAGAATTCATTAGTATGCAAGGGGGGAAATGGGAACGAATAAAATTTAATTGTGCTACCTCTGGCGCCCAGTGTTGCCAATCCAATGAAGTTGGTTTGCGCGAGGTTCAAAACTCGCAAAATCCCATCAATAAGTGTGAAACTTGAATCCAAAGGAAGTTACGAACCAGGCATCCCATATACTTGTCAAATGGATCAATTTGGCGGCATCTGCTACCCAGGAACTATCGTTTGTAAAACTGGTGTGCCCTCAGTGTTTTTCATCCTTTATTAGATCATAGATACACGAATTTTACACTAGTTTGAAAACGAATCGGTTTGTTTATTGATTGCCTCCCAGAGATTACGTGATATGGAATGCCAGATATTTCTATCGGAATCTATCAACACATACACACTTTACTAGAAAGATAAAAATACTTGACTTTGGGTATATGTATCTGGCCACTGCCCATGAAACCCACAAACTCACAAACAACAACATTAACCTGAAAAATGCAGTTCGAACGAGGAAGGGAATGTCTCCTGTAACGGGTTTCTGTTTGGAAAACATGCACTCACCGCAAATTATAGCAGCGATTGCTTGAAAACACTGGAAATTAATATTTTATTTGAAACCGTTTAACGGATGTCACCGCAGTCTCTCATGACTGTGACAGAAGCGGTTAGTTTTGAAACATTTAATTAAGAATTTTCTTAGTTTCGGGCCATACTCTATTCGTATCATTAGGTGTTTTTGTATCTTTCACTGTCCTTCCGAATGACAATGGGCTGGTATTGGACATAGATCGATCAGTTTATAGTACACAGAACATGAAAGGGCAGAAGAGGTGATCTGGCTAATCCGTCAGAACAGAAGTTCAACAATGATTGGTAATCTGAGGTAAGATTACTTATTTGAAGCGGAGTAATGATGTGTTGAATCCCCAAGAGCTGAAAACGCATAACAACTGCGCGAAGATACTGGAAATACGCAGATATAGCGTATTTGGCAACACTGGTGGCGCCATCGGAGAGTTCAAGGGAATGCTAGCGAAACAAACATAACCTCGCCCATCCTGAATCGCTGTAGAGCCATAATTTCGACCCACACTCAAACGGTTTATAGGCATGTGTCGCATTAAAGCGCGAGCACATAGAAAAACTGGGTGTAGTTCCTGTCGGTATCTGAAATCCGATACGATCGTATCAACACTTTATTTACCCTTGACAGAGCAGTTAATCGCATGCGTTGGGGTGGAATAATATGTGATTGGACGAGAGACTGTGTACGTGGTTGAGTTTACGATGAGTTAATATTTTATTGCTCTTTTGTTTTCCATACTGAGTGGAACCAATACCTCAATCTTGTCAATGAGAGAACATATAACCAGAACTGGAGTGACTCAAAGATCTGTTTGGAGGCCTCTTCAGTTTATTGTGTATATAAATGACTTCATCAATCACATCCGCGTCAGGCCACCGTGCTGGCTAGTCACACGTTAAAAAATGAAGGCCTTGTTAATACATTGCTTTCAGAAGTTTCGACTTCTAAGAGTTGACGTTCGTCAGCTCGTTACTGGAACGAACAATTTTGCAACCATTTTTTTAGACAATGAAAATCCTTGTTTCAATATGACATTGAAACAAGGATAAAAATCTGAGTTAGCCTCAGAAACTTATTAATTCAGACGTACCTCTTTGCAGAATAATAAGAAAAATATATTGCCGTAATGCAGAGGTGAGCAATTTTTTGAGAGAGAAATTCATACGATCAAGAATTATTCATAAGATCACTTCCATTACCTTCAAATGGGCATTGTTCATGAATGGATTTCATGACGCTCCCAAAAATGTCAATATTGCCATTTTTTATAAATGCAATTCGTCTAACTAGAGGTATCACAATTCACCTCTAATATTCATAAAAGTGTTTGGCATGCCAATGATATCTCATAATTTTACGTTATGTTTCACGAGGATTACTGCAAATAATCTTTGGATTGGTTACTGAAATGTTAACGGCATTTCCAACAATAAAAATGGGAAGGCGTTAAGCGACGAGAGCGCTGAATCCTGTACTTGAGAAAGTGGCTAATAAAACGTTGAACGTGCTATTGTGGGAAAATAGAGTATTAGTTATTATATGAGAGGTTAGGTTCTTGAGGAAGAAACGCTTCTTTCAGTTGTAAATGTGGGGTGAAGATATTTATTATGAGGTATGGATTTCAGCACAGAAGTTTTGTAATATTTACACAATACAAATGTGATTTTTCTCAAAATCTGTTGAATGTTTTAATTTAAGAAATCTTGTTTCGGAATGGACTTCTGAACTATGTAAACCATCATATTTTTGAGATCTTGCCTCAACTCGGATTCACTTATTTGAATCTCACATAAAGTGACACATGCTGAATTTTATATTTTCCTGCTCTCAATTGTCACAGAATGTTGAATGGACGTCGAGAAAAAATTGGACGTACATTATGGTGAGAGGAGCAAGTTTTGTATTCCCCCTATTTTATTCGGAGGAGGAAAAGCCGAAAAATAGTTCCTTGAACTTGATTGTCTCCACAAATATACTCAAGTTTCTAAAAGGAGTAATAGTCATTTTCAACGCCTACATATCGACTGATCGCCTAAATAGAGTCTCGAGAAATTTATGGTTTACAGAACCAATAGCAATAAATAAAAATTAATAACTCAATCGAGATGTAGGTACAATAATGATTGAGTTTAATGTGGGTATCGAAATTGATTTATAAAATGGGTGGAATATTGTACACCTTGAGTCACGATTGTTTATCGGGATTCTAATTATTTCTGATTTGAATATGGGATTACAGTTTGAAATATGAATTATCATGTGCTGATTATTCCCTGTAGAAAATGAAAATATGGATATATAAATTTGTTTTATAATTGAGTTACTTTTCGTCCATGAATAAACAAACACTCATTAGTGAGTGCAAAAATATTACACCTCTTCATTTTCACTCCATTGGTATAAGTGAATCCATATTCATTTTTCATTCATTAAAGTATTTGTCACACTCATAATAATAACTAAGTTTTGTTTAGGAGTATCCAAACAATCCAAAACATTCATTCTGTTGTATTTTTTTTCAATAACTTCATGATGGAATACAGAAAATGAAAAAAATATCCGCAACTGATCAGCGCATTTTTTAGTTTTTACCCCTACCACCTACATTACTTAGATATGGAATATCGTCTTAGAGCGCTTCGGCACCCTAGATAATTTGTCGACCCTTGCCCACATAAAGGCTCTATCTTCTGGGCGCACTCGTAAAAGTGTTTAACAAAGAAATGATATAAATTTATACGAAATATTAAAAAAACATATATCACCCCTAATTTGAATTCAACCAGTGAAGGCGACGGTATATTAAATAATTCTGTACTCTCACATCTCCCCATATAAAATTTTCAAGACATATAAGTGTTGTTTTGGCACACTGCGAACTGCCGAATGTCTCATCAGTTACATTGGACATGACTTATGAACACAATACATTTCGAATTGCCGAATGTCAATGATGACACCAATGTCACAATGGCATTGGATTTGTGAATGCAAAGCTGTTTTTTCTGGTTTAACCGCATTCAAGTTTGATTTCGAACCGCTTTCAATCGTGACGTAAACATTCATGTACTCAAGAAAACATACCATTTTGAAACTAAATGATAAAAGTGCCAAAATAAACCGAACCGTTCTTATAGAAGCTTTCAAAACATAACGAACCGTATTCATTTTTGACGTCACTGATTCAACAACAAAATGTTTGGTTTCAAAACGCATTAAACACGGTTCTTCAAGAAAAAACAGCTCAAGTCTTTTGTGATTCCTTAATAGCCTGTTTCGACGATGAAAGTTTGTCGCTGCGACTCCAGAAAATTGCATGCGTTCATGCAAGTTTCTCGAGTTGCATGAATCTTTTTTGGTGCGATAAATTGCAACGACTTAGTTATTTCTATGGTGAATTTGTTGCCGCAAACCACAAATATGTGGTGGCATCATTGTGAAGAATATTGATTTTGAACATTTCAATTATTTTTCGAGACTTGAGGAATCAAGTTGAGTAATAAGGTGATTCAATAACAATATCAATTATTAGAAATGAATGAAATTATATATCAGTTGTGATAATGTAGACGTTCATCTTGGTAACATTCAGTACTATTTTTTAATATTGGCATTATTGGCAATGCAAATTGACAGCTACATGAAATTACTCGCAGCGACAAGTCGCCGCGAGAAGTTGCAGCGACAAAATTGCATCATCGAAAGGGGGTGTAATTAAGATTTTTACTAGGGTTGCAGACCTCTCTACAAGTAGAATAGAGTCGATTGTTACAGTGGTAATGTACGATGTACAGCAACAAATTGTTAGAGTCTTGAAAATTAAAATCTCTTCACTGCAGAATCATAAGTACAGACAAATATATACATCTTTTTCAAAGTGAGGACATTAAACATTTTCATTTGCATCTCTGTTTATAAATCTGCAATTCTCTTATGCAATTGAGTTGTCACCAAGTACATTTTGCTCTTGACAACGGAAAATTGAATATTTTACTGCTATCCTCGCATGATCCTTCACACTGAACTACATTTTACAACGATTACATGCATACTTCTGTTACCTCACATACCATTAGCGTTATACAACACATTCCTGCCTGTTTATGTGTAGAGGTTGAGAGATCTATTTCTAAGTCTGCTAAATTTTCAGAGCGGGTGATTGAAAAATATTCCAGAATACTGATTTTGAAACAAATTCGAAAAAATTCCGGAATGATGATCACGGTTCTGACAAAACAAATTTGGAAACACATTTTTCTGTTTTCATATGTTTTCACCAACTGATAATGGTTGTAACAATGATTTGGAAGCATTTCTGATACTGATAATTAGTGTTAGAGGTGGCTGAAAAATAAATATGAAGCTTTCAACAAACGTCTGCCAATATGTTATTCAACTTCGTAAAAGTGGGAATTTATATATTCGTTACGTGCTGAAAGATGATGAAACATCCATTAACTATTGCTACGTATAAAACTTGTATTCGATTTTGCTTCATTATGAAGTATCGCCGGCCAAAAAAAGGTGCAAGTCTTAATTAGTACTGCATATTTTCTCTTCTGAGGAAAATGAAAAGAAATAATGTTTGAATAAATACTGACGCTGATTTTTCAACTTTCTTGGTCTCCTGAACAATCATATACTCTATTATATCCACTCTGTTATTATAACATCACGAACAATGATAAAGTTGAAAAAATGGTGGAGTCGCAGGGGAAAGGCTTCCTCAATTATAATAGTATTGTATCTCAGAGTATAATTTTCAGTCACGTTTCATGATGAACTGGATGGATACATAGGAAATAATCCGCAAAGTTACTCTCACCCTGAGTTAACTGGTAAAAATGGTTCGATGACCTGAGATTGAAGCATTTCTCTGCTTTTCTGCCCTTATTACCAACAAATACCTCCAAAAACGAGTATATTGTACCACTCAGGATCACAATATGAGAGTAGAAAACTATTACAATCTTCGCCCTTTTGGAAAAGCCATATCATTTTCATTAATTTTTAATATTGATGACATATAACGCCTGATTTCAAACTCTTCGGATATATCATGTTTGTAATAAGGGCAGGAAGGCAGTAAAATGCGTTAATTTCGGGTTATTCAACGAATTTGCGATTCAAATAACAGTGGATATTTTCCCCGTTATTATTTGTTCTATACATACAACCAATTCAATATAGGACTAGACTTGAAATTCAAGTCTGGGGAGGTTTCGAAATTCATAGATACCGTCATAATCTCTACGAATCTAATATTTTATTCTGGATATACGTTCTTCTGAAGGAGCATGCAAAAATCAGGACAGGGTGCCATAGGATTTTGTTATATCATATGCGTTCTCACCTTGATATGGTTTATTTCGATATAATTACGCAAATTATTATTGCAGTTCATTTGGATGTTCTACCGTATTCGACTCTGTTTATTCAACTTCTTTAATAGAAGTTTAGTAGTCCCCTTTTTGTTTTTAATCGGAGTGAAAAAAGCCAGAGTATTATTCCTAGAACTCTATTTCCTCTATGAAAACAATCAAGTTTCAAAATTCCTAATTTTTGGTTAGCTTAAAATTTTCACTATTTTTTATCGAAGGAAAGAACAGAAATAAAATCATCGAGTATTGCTAATGCAAAACTCAAACTCACTTAACTGAAATATTAGGATCAATCTACAGCTTGTAAAATATCTAAAGAGACCTGAGATTTTGTGGAAAAAGTATGGCAGAATCACTTCTATATTTGCTAAGCCTCAGACTTGATCATATTACTATCTATATTTGAGTCATTGACTGGAAAATAACTCAAAATACCCCGCATACTGATATTAATTGCCGAACTAGTTGCTGCACAAACAATACCAAGCATGGTATGTTTCTGAAAATGGATGTTGAAACTAGCTAACCATGTACTATTGTTTGCAAATTAATATCAATTAAATTGAGCTTTTGAATGGAAGTCTATAAACAACAGTCAAGCTCAACCTGGTACTCTGAATGCAAAAGTGCAGTTCTCTCAGATCTTTCCGCCGTGCGCTGTATTGTCATATTCTTATGAGAACGTGGATAATGTAAATGAACATCATAAGAGTCATGAAAAAAGTATGTGCCTCGATAAAGAATAGGAAAAAATCAAAGTCAAGAGAATGAATTATATGTCTCTTTCGAAGGAATATCCTCCATTGTTACTTTTGTTATTTTATATTTGTAACCTGCTACATGATGAAAAAGTAAACAGTCAAATTGAACCTTCACGAGGGTGTGTTGGTTTTCGCCAATCAGTATCTGAAACATTGATATTGTTGACGTTTCAGTGAGGATAATATGTTCCCATTATCAAAACTCCTATTCCAATTTACAAAAAATGTAATTCTAACACTTCCACTATGGAAATTTTGAATATTGTTTACGGAATTCAGAAATCCCGTATATCTATCACAATTATTTGACGGTTTTGTTGCGAACTTCAGGTATTCAAAGCTAGTGCATTATTATTGCACGAAAACTTCAACTGAATTTGTATAATTCAAACGTGTTATTCAATAAGCTAGAACTGCTAGTTGTATTCATTCAAACTTTGCGATCGATATTAATAATTATGAATTTCTAATGAAAAAATGAATATAAATTGCAAATTAGTGTGAGGGTTTAAAATATTTCAGATTTTATCAATCATAACATATCTCATTCAAGGTGTATTTCTATCGGACTAGAAAAGGTGAAAGGTGAACTCAATTTGTGCTGCTTTTGTAGCTTAATATTTCAATATCCTGTTTGCATATATTTTTTTTACCAACACCTTTGTACATTTCCTGTAATTGGGTGAATACCTGTAGGAAATAAAGTGCTATCTATCTATCTATCTATTTTGTTGTGCTGTAGCAGAATAAAGCGAAGAAACGATTTTTCATTTCATTATGTAGTATTACAGTTTGGTCTAAAAAAATCTAGGATGAATTTTCAATAATTTTCAGTGTTCATTAGTACTTCAATATATTCAATAATTTTTCGATTCATGATATGAGACATGTCATAACGACTTCAATTCTAAATGACCTAAAAAAGTTTGTAATATGATAACGGCCGATAACTGTTATCGATAATAGGCGCATTTGTTTCAAAACCTTTAACTGAATATTGGACCATGATCACCGATTCATAATTCGTTTGTTCACTGTCATACGTTCAGCTGATCAGTGATGAATCGGAAGCGAATTGATATCACAGCTTGTTTTGACAATAGCAAACTATGTCTGAATGTTTCAGTTCACATACACACATCAACTATCACAGATATCAACATTATTTAAATCACCTGGATATATTAATTGAATCGTGTTTTTGACCAATGCATGAAATATCAATTCCATTCCTGATGCTTTTTCATCGAAGGGGACCTTACAATATCAATAATTTTTATAATGATGGAAAAAAAAATGATAGCCCCCACACGACTCAATGAAGCTGGCTTTACACGATAAACATTATTGAAACAATATCCTCAATATCATTTCCATCAAAATTATTGTTTCAATATAATACTCCTCGCATGTTCAGTGTATTGATCAATATCGATATTTGCACAATAATATTGACAGTGTTAGACACACTGACAATTTGAGCAATATGTATATTCAAATTTTCGAAATTGTATTTTAGTCGAGTACAGTAGTCGTGATGTTTTCGTAAGTAACTCCATCAGATTCCAACGCCCCTTCGAATAGTATTTGCGAAATATTCACTTCCACCACCACCATCTACTAGAACACTTGATGTGCGTCTTACATATTGAATATATTATATCAATGCCATCGAAACAACAAGAAATAAACAGGTAGGGCAACCTTTTGAGATGTGATTCTCAGAAACTTATTCAATATATATGATAAGAATTTTTATTCGAAGTGAAAAAATAAACTGTTGTGTGTACCAAGACCATACTATTATAAGGGGGGCGAGTCGCAACACATATATCGAGGGGGCGGCCATCGAAAATTGTTGGTCTCCAATAAATACATATCAATAGGTATATTGAATTTCATGTCGCAAAATAAAAATTTTCGGTGGCACCATTGCGAAGAATGGTAAATTTGAATAACTCAATTAATTTTCGACCCTGAAGAATTCAAGTGAAATAATGAGGTGATTTCATCACAATTATTAAAAATGGATAAAATAAGATATCAGTTGTGTAGTATGTAGGCGTTCATCTTGGTAACATTCAGTGCTATTTTTTGATATTGGCAACGCAAACTGACACATATATGACATCTAATTTAATCAAATTGTAGCGAAAAATTGTATCGACGAAAAAGGCAAAAAGGCTCTTATCGAATGGCATTAATAAAGTTGATTTCGAAGTGTATAGGTATATTAAACAATGTGATCTTTTACAACTTCTCTCTGTATCACTTTCTGCTCGGCTCATTGGCCCCATAGGTGGACTAGCAGGGTACCAAATCCATTAATAATAATCAGTGATCAGTTTTATCTCCTCTCTATCTGAGAACTGGTCCACCTAAGCTGTTTCAAGAACACGTCAACGATTAACAAATACTAATGATGACCAGAAGCACTTTGCTTGAATTATCTCGATCCAGTTTCCGTCGCATTCTCGCAACCATGGTGCGAATAACAAATGAATCTCTCGAAGATTATGAACTCGTGAGTACTCATCGACGTCTATGATGCCGTCATGAATATTGATGAGGAAACAAGTTTCAGGGCATCGGATAAAGGATCAGATTATTAAAAAAAATTGATCATCTGAAATTCTCGAGCACGTCAGATTAAGTTAGGGTGAGTTAGTTACATCCTGAAACGTGTATATTCCAGTAATCTGACAATTCGAGAGTTACCTGAAGAAGGAGGAGGGCTACAAAGTTGTGGAAAAAAACGTCATCTCGACATTCTCGATCGTGGCTAATTTTATTTTTATTTTGAAGGGAATAATTCAAGAAAAATATATAATCTGCCGCTTTGCACAAGCCGAAATAATGGAAATTCATCAATACTTAAAGTTTAATGCGTGCAGCTACGTGATGCCAATATTCCCCCCTCCACGTTTCTCTTTCTCTCTCACTCTTTCTATATCTATTGCTCTCTCACTCCGTCCCCACTCTGGTTTCTGTGCCATGATGCCATGACAGTTGATCACACTCGTTGGTGGCATGATATTGTTCACAACGAATATCCAACGTTTTAAAATTTTGAAAATTCAATTGCTTATGATTATTTTCTTATAAATACAAGTTTTCTACTGAAAAAATCATACACTTTTTTCATTTGCATGCTTTTTGCTGAGTTTTTCAATTGAGTTCAATGAGTAAAGAATTTTTTTTCAAATTGGCAGAATAGGCAAATCCCTCCAGATAATCATCAGATTATAAGACTGCAACGTCTAGGCCGTAAAGATGAACCAAATATATCTCAATCTGACGCGCTCGTGTACTTCAAAATGACGATTTTTTTTTCACATTCTAATAACGGCCGCGAGTCTGCATCACATCCAAACCGTCACATTTTTATATATCTTATTTAGATTCACTTAACATCCCCTCAGAAAATCTGACGCGCTCGAGAATTTTTTTTTTCATTTTCAACCCTCACGTACGACTACCCCCACCATGGAAACAATCAGATTAACATACGTACATTTTTAAAAATTTGTAGGACATAGATGATATCAATATCTGACGCGCTCGAGTACGTCCATGCAATAGATTTTTTTGTATTTTTGAAAATTTATAGTCGCTCCCCCTACCGATGAAAAGGAATACATTATATAACATTTTCTTCTTTTTATCATCTAAGCTTCGCAACCCAATAGGTCTTTTTGTCGTTCGAGTAAATCCCGATTTAGCATCGTGCGCTCTCCTACTATAATGAGCGAAGATAACAAATAAGGGGACTGGATTTGCAGAAGAACCGTTTTTGAATACGTCTCTCAGTCCGTTGGATGCTCAAGGTGTGGCACTTCCTTCCAATTATTCTGAATGACCAGGCGATGATTTGATTTTCATATTCATTATATTCGCGGAATGTGGTATGCTATAGTTAAATAAATGCAAAGAAGATAATTATTCGTATTCTGAAATCTTGCCAGAAGAATTCCATTGGACAACTGCCTTCAATTAACAAAAATCAACTCTTACCAGTGCCATAATTTGTTTTGCTCATTCTGGTATATTTTTTCTCAGCTGGGTTTATACCATAAAAGAAGATAGTCAACATCAATCTTGACCGTTGTGACAAGTTACAGTTCGTCGCATCAAACATCTCTTGTAAAATAGAGGTGACGAATCAAAGAATTGTTGCATATAGCCTTCCAAAATACTTTATATATAATAATATAATAATATAATAATAATAATATATAATATAATAATAATGTTTATTCACTAGTAAAATCAGCAACAATACTTACATAGAAAGAGAGTAAATAAACAGAAGAGAGATCACGAAGCTCTAGTGAAAACACTATCGCTTGTATGTGATGAGGAAAAAAAGATTACACCTAATTTTGACAGACATACAATTAATAAATTCAAAATAATTCAATAATTCAATTTGATTTTTTTTTAAAGTAGATTTGTCGTGTTGAAGGTTTATAGTCACATTTGGGATATTTTGCTCTGTTCGGGTAGGTGTCACATTTGGGTTAATTACATAATTTGATAATAATATACATATATCTTCAAATATAAATATAAATACACAAAGATGAGGACTATTACAAGTATATATAAAATATTTCATTTCTATATTTTACTATAGCTTCAGTCTCAGAATTTGGTTGACAAAATCATGAAATAACTTTCTTTCAGACAGTAAGATCCAATTCTTAATTTTTTTTTTGTATATGTATGAACTACCTATGTTCCTGATGGCTTCGGGTAACATATTGTAAAGACGTGGTCCGAGATAATTTGAACATCGTTGCCCTATTGTTTTTTCTGATCGTGGAAGCTTAAGCTTTTTATTCCTGGTGTCATATTTGTGCTCAACTATTTCCGTAGGGATTTTGTTTTTTTTCACCTTGAGCAATAAATTTAGGCAGTACAGCTGTCTCACATCGCACACTTTGGCATCTTTGAATAGACTGTCACTGGAATATGTTAAGACTTTTCCATATATTATTTTAAGAATCCATTTCTGTATAACATTCAACTTTTCCAAGTAACAGTCATTTACTACCCCCCATCCTATGATCCCGTAAGACAGCTGTGACTGCACCAATCCATAATATAAAACTTCGAGATGGGAAATGTCTAAAAAGTTTTTCAAATATTTGAATTTGTATAACAGGCCTCTCAGTTTCCTGACTACATTTTGGATTTGTATATCCCACTTGAGATGTTGTTCAATTTCAATTCCCAAATATCTGAAGGATTGTTTTTCAGGAATTTCAGAGTTCATTCCGAAACATAGTGGTCCCATATCAGGTAAGTTATTAGAGTAAGAAACAAATGGTAGGTACTTTGTCTTGTCTAAGTTTAGAGTGAGTTTATTATACCTGAACCATCTGTCTATTTTTAAAAAGTCGGTTTCTGCTTTCACTTTTAAGCTTGCCCAAGAATCCGATTCATAAAAGATTGCAGTATCGTCAGCAAAACTGAGAATATTTCCCTCTGTTTCCAGGCTAAGAAGGCTATTCATGTAAATTATAAATAAAAGTGGACCCAGGACTGTTCCTTTATCGGGAGTAATTACACAAGTGCTTCAAAATTACCGATAATTTTCCATGAAAGCATGTTGTCTTAAAACTGCATGAGTTTATTTTTATATTTTGTCGAAAGAGCCCGATTCCGAAGGAGGAGGGCTATTTTAGCAAAATATGAAAATAACCGAATGCAGTTTTTTTACTGACAACATGCTTGAATGAAAAATTATCGGGTTTATTTTGATGCACGAGTGTATTTCGTTAGAATATTTCCGGAGTTGAAACAACGACGTTTAAAATTCAGTATTTATGCCTGTCAAGATGACAAATGTACATTTTAATAATCTTTACTCTAGATACACGGCCCGATCGGGTATTTTTCGATACCTACCAGGTATTTACCAGCCCGAAAATGTCCCGCAGGGAATTTATCGCTGTAATTGATCGAAAATGTTCCGCTCCATATGGGATTTTCAACATAAGATGGAAATATTCGATATAAATAGTACTGATCAACATTGAGGAGTATAAAAGTAATATTACCTCAGATGAGACATGTATTAATTTGAGAAGAAAAATGAGAAATTTTTGTGTCCTGAAGATGCTGACTTTGCCAGGGAAACGCGTATCCAGTGCAAGTGATATCATTTTGGTGTTAGTGTAAAAAGTTTCAACTTCAAAAACAATTGCATAGCTCTGTTTCAGTTATAGTTTATCCAAGCTGGGTTTTTCTGCTATGGATTCGTTTATCAGATTCTTTGTGTCCCAGCAACTGAGCAGAGCTAAGTTGGACCTGTTGGTGATTACAGATCGGACAGTCGGAGCTCTGGTTTATCGTTCAATACAGAAACATTTGAAAGTTGATTAAGGTCACTTCGTCTATTGCCGCATCGCCTTTGACAATGTCTACCGCAATTGTAGACGAAACATATGTCCAGAAACCTGCAGGCCATGGCGAACAAACCCAAAAGCCGCTGTCACTGACACTGAGCGTGAGAGCCTATAGTGAATACAATTTAAAACTGTTGTCATTCATGACGACATAAAATCAACGCAGTAGCACTAATCCATAGATGGAAATGCATCGAAACGTTTACGTTGAATTTCAATTGTTGTACCTGATTTTATTTTCTTAGGCATTCGGTTGGCAGCACTCTTTTTGTAACCACACGTTATTTAAAATTTGTTATTCATCAGTTGATAATTGTTTTTCTAAAGTGTTGTCTTGACGTCGTTTTGGGAGTTCAAATCAGGTATTGCGATCAAAAACCGTAAATTTCGATTATTTTATAGCAAGTATCAGTTTCAACCTCTTCCTTGATATGCCAAAAGAATTAAAAACTAGCGCATCCAAGAATTGATGACATTATTAGTTATTTCTAATGAGAATAAAAAAAAAATGACCCTTTACTTCATCCCTTACCGGCTGCAGGTTATCTAGGAACAACGTTGTGAATTGTATTGGTAATCTACAGTTAAATATTCATTTTCAACATTTAGCAGCAGCTTCGAAGTCTAGTATGTATATTGTCAGTGCGATGTCTCGAAAGACTAAAGATAACGAAGCCCTCAAATCACCTCGAACGTTTCACAACCTCCAAGAGGTTTAAAATACATTACTGGTGTACAATCGGCCAGTAAGCTCGTGCGTGAAAGTTACTGGGGTGTATGAATTCACTAGTAATAAATGTCGTCTTATTGCATTCGATTTCCAGGAGAATAAACATTATTTCTGATATTATCATTCGAGTTTTGATCAGATCTTCATTTGCCAAGGAATCCAAACGCGGCGATACGAACCAGTGGTTCGGTCTATGAAGCATAATATGCCGTATTTGATGTGGAATTTAATGCTTCGAAAACCCAGGCTTGTCTCTTCTCAAGGAAAGCTGATCTATCATCATCAAATATTCAGATGTCAGGAGTAACTATTCCTACAAAATCAAATATCTCGATGTTAGGAATTACGATCAGTGATAATCTCTCATGTGAGATCGATCGCTGAAAGTGCTTCCCAGAAACTTGGATTTCTATTTCGTGCGAAGAAATACTTCACTTCTTGCCAGCTTTTACTGATCTACAAGGCTCAGATACGACGACCTGTCATGGAATACAGTTCTCATGTGTGGAGTTCGGCACCAAAACATTCATTGAGGCTTCTCGATTCCATTCAGAGAAATGCGATTCGTCTTGTTGGTGATTCTTCGCTCACAGACTCGCTCACTTCATTGAAACATCGTAGAAGGGTCGGAGACTTGTCTCTCTTCTATAGATACTTTCAGGGTCGATGCTCTTCCGAATTGTTATCAATCGTTTCCCGCTTGGCAGTATCTACACGGATGACTCGACAAGTACAGAATTCCCACCCCTTTGTTGTGAATTTGGAAACTTGTCGAATCTCTCTTGCTCAGGGATCTTTTTTCAATAGAACAGCTAAGGTTTGGAACTCCTTGCCAAGAGAGGTTTTTCTTGAGGCTTGCAAACTTCAAGAATTCAAAGTTGAAGTTGATTTGTATCTCCTGTCCCTTGATTCACGCGGTATTCTTTGAACATCACAGGGCTTCCCTTTCATGTGAATCTGCATATAAAAAAAAACAGCATTATGCACCAAATAACATTCAAGAATATCAATGAATGTGTGGAACCTTTTCCAGTGATTCTAAACCCAGATATGTTCATACCACCGTATACCGAAACTCACAGAAGTTCATTTAGAATGAAAAAGGGAATGACATTGTGAAAAATATAGTTGGGAGGTGATATTTTGGGGAATGTAAGGAAGAAACTAATTTCGAAAGCATGTACAGGAAAAACCAGAAAAATATATTGGTTTACATCTCTATTTTTTTAAACCCAGATATCGCGTATTGAATGAGTTCTGGGACACCCGGTATACCCGAAGTTCCAGGCATCGCACTTTGAAAGATGAGACCCCATTAACTCCCAGCTCGCGTGAAATTGGGTTACGAGTTGCAGTTCGTTAGGAACAGCACAATCAATCTCGGACTGCATGGTATCTGGCATCACTCTGTTACAATCACCGTTACATCACAGTCACGGACTGTACAGGTTTCAATAGGAGCGAAAAATGGATTCCGTCACGACAATAGAGAATGCCTGCAACGTCGCCATCATCGGAGTGGACTTGACTCGTATAAAATGAGGTTTCGACCTTGCCAAGGCCACGTCATATTCCTTGCCGAAATCGGTCTGGTCAAATGTGGTCAGGAGAGATATCAATCGGCACAAACGTTTATCTGATCTCGATATTTAGTTTGCGGTTTCGTAATCGAATATTATGTTGTTAAATAGATTTCATCTAAAGGGGTCCACTCACGATGTGGTGTGATTTTGATTAAGTTCTTTCCAATCGTATCATACCAATTCACCATTGATATCGTATTTAGAGTACCACTCAAGTATCAGATTCCATTGATAATTCTCAATAATAGTAAAATTCCTTTCATCTAGTAGAAGAAAGTTTTTTTATATGCAGATTCACACGAAAGGGAAGCCCTGTAATGTTCAAAGAACACCGCATGAATCAAGGGACAGGAGATACGAATCAACATTCACTTTGCATTTTTGAAGTTTGTAAGCCTCAGGAAAAACCTCTTTCGGCAAAGGGTTCCAAATCTCAGCGGTTCTATGAGAATTAAAATAAAATATCGGATCTAGGAATCACGTTTTCCCATACAAAGTTTAACCCCGTTTTCCACCCTCGTAAGGGTAGAATTTCGGACACCTCTTTTTTATCGGATGCCTACGTCATACGAAGATTTTTTTTTTTAAATTTGAAGTAGATTGGATCGAGGCATCACCTTGTCCCATACAAATTTGGCGCCCGTTTTTCACCCTCTCAGAGGTGGAATTTCCGAAAACACTGTGAAACGGAATAAAAAGTATACTATGTCCGTTTCCTGGTTTTATGCTTCGTCCCAACCAATTTTCAGCAAAATCGGTTAAGCCGTTCTTGAGTTATAAGTAGTGTAAATAACCCAAATTTCTTTTACATACATAGAAGATAAAGACAAAAATCAAAAATCATTATATTCGTATAAAAAATCCAGCTGAATTCATTCTTCTTTATGAGTGCCAAATTAGCGTAAAAACGCGTTTTCATTTTTCTCCAGCACCTAACATTTAAAAATTTTCTCCCCCCGTTTTCCATACCCCTCGGTCGGGGGCCCCTTTACAGGTTTTGCTGAGGGCCTCAAATGGTCCCAGTCCGGGCCTGAACCCACCTGTAAATTTCCACAGAATACTCAAAATATCATGGTCTCTTCGTGAAATGATAGTACGGAATTTTCGTATCGGACTAAGTATCAGGAAAAATTTTAAATTTTATTTAAATTTAAATGAAAAATTTATTCACTCTTATATAATATAGAACAATCAAAATGTTCGAAATATTGTATATATTACAATATATCGTTTCGAAATGGAGCAAATTCAAAAAAAAAACTCCACAACTCTACGAATTATAAACGAACGACTATTTCAAATTTGAGAATTTTCAATTGCATTGAGTTGCTAAGTGTTTTAGTACGTCCTGGACATGATTTTGGTTTCAGTTCAGCTATTAATCATAAGATGAATATTATACCATGTTTGGATGGTATAATGAACTTGGAGACCTGTCGAACCTCTCTTGCTCAGGGATCTTTTTTTAATAGAACAGCTGAACTTTGGAATTCCTTGCTGAGAGAGGTTTTTCCCGAGGCTTACAAACTTCAAGAATTCAAAGTTAAAGTTAATTTGTATCTCCTGTCCCTTGATTCTCATGGTGTTCTTTGAACATCACAGGACTTCTCTTTCGTGTGAATCTGCATCTATAAAAAAATAGTCAGTGAACGATACCAATCGTGAATTTTTGTGATGCAACTAAAGTGAAGGAACTCACCCCTCAACCTTGCAGATTTACCTCTTGCTCATATATAAGGTACTATTTCAAAAAAAATCTGTCCAGTCTATAATCAGAAATTCCTCAAATTTCACTCCCCGATCTTGGAAAATACCACAAGTTTCGAGTCAACGATTAGTTGCGAGATACAATCTCTTCATGGCCACTTGGCTACGTCACAAATGCGAATTTTGCTAGAAACTTGAAAGTATTGTCATTCCGTTAAAAAATTCCGGGCCGAGAAAAATGTGCCAGTTTCATAATATCTAGAGTATACTTAACGTTAATGATCTTGTAACATAATAGAATAAATGCGTCGATTCGGACATATGAATGGCTGAATTTAATATCTCTAGTATCAGTTGAAACAGTTTCCACAGCTGAAATATATATTGTTTTACAATGAACTCCTAATGAGTGCTGATTATGAAGAAATAACAATTGCACTATTGAACACAGTAGTGAGTGAACTGCACAATATTCAAAAACAATGTGAACAGGGTAATAACTTGCATCTGGATGAACATTCTGGGCCGTCATCAAATAAATAATTCGACATCATCACAACTCCGGATGATATCAGTTCAAACTCATCTTCATCAACAGTTATTATTATGGAGTTCTCTACAATGGCACACGTTCAATTGTGAGACAGGAGTTACGATATCACTTAGGCAAATGGTGCGATAAATATAAATGATATTGACAGTTATTGCAAACAAATTACGATAATAACAGCACCTTAGTATCTTGAGCGGTGGTAAACACCTCTGTCAAGAAATTCAAGGAGCCGATCATAAGTTGTCGGTCAGAGGCAGTATAATGGGTGGTTACTTCAAGGTTAGGTACTTCACCTGCAGCGAACACTGAAAATAACCTTGCCTAATGAATATATTCCTTTTTCCACCCATTCATTTTCAATCAATCATTAATTATCGATTTTGTTCTGTGCCAACTTTCATAGATTCGTTTTCCCATCCAGCCAAAATATTGATGGAACAGAAGAAAGCATTTCGTTTACCCTTTAACCTGAAATTGAACTATCCAGATCTGTTCAAATTCGAGTTCATGCATGAAACTTTCAAACCGACACGAGTTTATGAATTGGTTGAATTGGGGCAGAGTTGTCTTGTCCAGTGTCTTACTGAGGTTGGAATAAAGAAAAATTGGAAGAAATAGAAAAATCCCAACTTTACTGCAAGCAGTGATTTCAACAATCTGCCAAAGGCACGTTTGATGGGCTGTATGTTCATAAAACATTAATGTACAAGTGTGCCTTGCGTCACCCCCAACTTTGAATTTTTGAGTACGGACCCATATTTTTTTAGTTTTTATCCAGCAACATTTTTTATTTCGAAATATCGAATCTCTTGGATATTCTTGAGAGTTTCTGCAATAACAATTAATCGTCATGGCTACTACTATCTTCAGTTCAATACTTGAGTCTCTCTAACTGGAACGTCATATTTGAAAAAACTCGAGGACGCATCATTTATAATTGAAAAAGCTCCAAGTACCTAATGATCATCATTTCAAAAGTGAATAATTCAATTTGTTAATTCAAATTTCAGTGTTTTTTTTTCGTTCAATTCAGTCACTTTTTTCACAGAACCTACATGAAGTGTTCATAATTTTCATTTACGTTCTCTGGATGAACTTCAGAGTATCTGTATGCAGGTATAATTTTAATTTTTGTTCAAAACTACATATACACTTCATCTTTTCAATGGAACATACAGTGCAAATCAAAAAAGAATATAAATATATGTATATAAGGTATGTCAGGAAAATCTTCTGGATCTGGAATCTGAAAAACAGAATGAAAATACAGGTCCATATTTGAAAATTCAAAATTTGGGGACACAAAGCGACGGCAAAGTATAAACAGGGTTTGAGATCTTACCAATTGAAGAGGACACTATCATAAATAGAATTTCGAAATCCTATATTTTTGATTATATATCCGATATCAAAAGAGCTATGATATTTTTTCGTCATTCAATAAAGGCAGATTCATGCAACGATCATTATAATTACATTAACATCACACTATCATTAAATTTTTACTAAGAAAATGTTGCCGTTCATACAACACTCATTACCTTATAAAACTGTTGTTGAAAACTTAATGTTTTTCATCTTAAGAATGTTCATATTGCCGAACTGCTGCTATTAAAGCACCTTGATCCGTTATATTGCTGAATACTTATAATATAAACACAATAATAAACATAACATAACCTAAAACCGTCAAATGACACGTCACTGCACATGCGCAATTGTTGTTTTCACTAAGATTCGTAATGTAATGAAAATAAAGTTAAAAGTTGCCAACTTCTTAGTGCGACTAATGTTAATGTAATGTACTAATGTGTTGCATGAACGCTGCCACTATAAAATGGGTTTTCAACAGTTCCTAATGATAATGTAATTTTAATGTAATTATAATGACTGTTGTATGAACCGGCCTTTAGACAATGATTAAAATCACTAGGAGAGGTGTGAGTATGTTTCAGTGTTTGTGACATAAATTTCTTACAAATAATGAATCTTTTTTTTATAACCCCCACCACTGAAGACGAAATTGCTAGCATTATTAGAAATCTGATGAACTCTTATAATAGGGATGTTTATGATATAAGCATCAGATAAAAATGTATGTAATGAACTTTCACCTATATTATGTTTCATTCTCAATAAATGTCTAGAACAAAAAATATTTCCAGATGAGATGAAGGTTGCCAAGTTGGTTCCTATTCCTAAAACAAACAATAAAAGCGATGTGAATATATTCAGGCCTATTTCCGTTTTGCCTGTTTTTTCGAAAATCTATGAAAGTTTACTCAAGCATAGGGTTGTCTCTTATTTCGAGGGAAAACAGCTCTTTGCTAGCGAACAGTATGGCTATCGCACTGAGAAATCAACAACCAAAGCACTAATATCCATTTTAGAAAAAATCACAACAGTGATGGACAAAAATAAATTTTGCTCTGCTAGCATGTTAGATCTATCAAAAGCTTTCGATTGCGTAACACATGATTATGTTTTGAATAAATTACAGTTCTATGGAGTTAGAGGTGAAGTACTCGAACTATTCGATTCTTATTTGAGCCGAAGGCAGCAAAGAGTTGTTTTGTCCTCTGGTGAAAAATCGGACTTCTCTTCCTTAGATGTAGGGGTTCCCCGCAGGGTTCCATCTTGGGACCGATATTTTTCATAGTGTTCATTAATGATTTTGTCAAAATATTCGAAAGCATATTCGGTTATTTTATATGCAGACGATGCAACAATTCTAAATATAGGCCAAAACATCTCGGAGTTAGAGAGGAGTAATCATGAAACACTAGCGAAAGCCACAAACTGGTTCACAGCGAATAATTTGGAATTGAATACTGATAAAACCAATCAGATACTCTTTGGAAATCAAACAAAATTGAGTAGTGTGGAATTATTGGGTGTTCAGATTGATACAAAATTGAATTGGAAAAACCATATTGAGCAATCAGCTGTAAAACTAAATGAAGTAATTTATCAGATCAGGAAACTAGTGGAATTTACCACACTCGAGACCACTTTAACATACTACTATAGTAACTTCTATACAATTTTTTCTTATGCGATTCTGCTTTGGGGTAACCCCACAGATATTTGCAGAATTTTTAAATTACAAAAAAGGTAGTTTGGATTATGGCGCATGCGCGTTTTACTGAACATTGTAAACCTCTATTCAAGAAATTTAATATTTTAACTCTACCCTCAGTTTTCATTCTCCAGTGTTTATTGCACGCCAAAGAAGGTGAACATTCCCTGGCCTCAAATTCATCATATCATTCTTATGATACCAGAAATAAAGATTCATTAAGTATTCCCTACCATAGGCATAAGAGAACTCAACAACCAAATAATCACACAGCCTTGAAACTTTATAATAAACTTCCCACTGAACTGAAAACTGCTTCGATCAAGAGTTTCAAAGCGACAATAAAGACCATTTTATTAAACAATGCATTCTATAGTATCGACGAATTCTTTGACTTTTTCTTTCAACTTTTTCAACGAATGTGTATTTACCTTTTATCATATTTTAAAATTTTATGATTGTATTTTTTTCTTTTTGACTTGCTATAATTATACAGTTATGTATGAAACATAGTGAAATAAATATAAATATGAATGGAATAAGCCTTCCAGCCTAATTTAACAAACTTTTTTCCTCCTAATTCCATGATAACCATGCATTGGAATAACCCTGTATAATACGAGAATATGCACTACTACTAATTATTCTCATAGTCAGATGAGCTCCACAAGACAGAAACAAGTGATTTATCTGTTTCTATATTCATTCGTGTTATAATCATCTTTGTGGTAAATACATAATTATTTTCTAACAGGATAAGGTGAACATCAATAGTAACACCGCATGACGTGAACACTATTTTCATGACAAAGACGACAATGGATAAAAGATAATGGATTGAAATAATTACTTTCATATTCGATAACCTTAGAATTGAATGAATGGTATGTCCTAGATAAGTGTAGGTGCATTCTTAAAGTAAATGGGCGTAAATAAACACCAGAGTAAACTAACTATCCACATTCGTATGTATTGCAAAACTCCTGGAATATTATTATTTCTCTGTTAAAGGACCTTCGATTTGGTAGTAATTTCAGTTTGGTGTTTTGAGAATCACAGGTAGTATCACACGTCTGTGCAATGAAAAACTGGGAATTTGAAGTGAAGTGAATACCCGATACCTGATACCGAATTCTAGATTTGGCAGTATCGGTTCAACTATGCGCATTTTTCTCACTAGTTCACTTGAAGAGCAGATATATTTTCTGTAGAGTCAGATATTTATGTAGTTCTGTTTGCTTGCATTTCAAGAAAGTCTCACCTTCTCTGCCTCTTTTTGAGTTATTTCGAGAGTGAACGAGTTTGCCACCACTACAATCCAGAAACTGGAGATATATCTACTTATTTTAATAAGTGATGCAACAAAATTTAATTTTCCAACTCTCCCTAAAATACGACTGATAGGCCATTTGGGTCATAAGACGTTTTCTTGTATTTGGTACTTTCATAGAAATGACGTGGTAATCTCGGGGTAAATTATTTTCTGTCAAATCTAATTATGGGAAAATGCAAATATGTGAAGAATATCAAATGTAGATAAAGTTATGAACGCATTTTCGTTGAAATGGCAAAAGTTTTCGATATGGTGAGCCAAAAATACTTCTGAACACACGAGAGTAGTATCGACAGTATTTCGAAAGATTCCACTAGATGTAATACCAGTAAACCAACGCGTAGTCAATATGGAGAGTTCGGGAGTAATTATTGATTAGGGTGTTTCCCAGGAAATCGCACCTTTACAATGTGTGTTTCAACGACATTTTCAGGATTTCCAGGCAAGGTAGCGTCATAAACTTTGCTGATGATACGACAATCATCCATGATAACAAAACCTAAGTGATAAAGTTGAGAAAGGCTTTCAAAAATATAGTGACTCACTCTGAGAGCAAACTCTTCATAACTTGTTGGTTAAACTCTTTTTTTTTCGCAAATAGCTAGGAAATTTTGACATTCTTGTCAAAATTCATTCAACAAAAAGTTAAGATTTCCTAACTGGGGAATGATATTTCATAACTGATGAGTGTCATACATAATGATTGAAAACAGTTTCCATAGTAACCCAAGTAACTTTATTATGTATTTCAAAGCACCATTTATTTGTGAATGGAATTATTCGCGATTTTCTTCAAAACTTATAAATATTTGTGGAATTCTAAACGATTTGCGGAAAAATAGTATGTTTGTTCACCTCGTAGAAAAAGCCTCATTCCTAGATTCTGTGTTGCTAAGTCGAGGCGCAGTCGTCTAGAAATGGTCGGATTTTCCTACCTGGAAAACAATTTACTATTTTTAGAGTTGTCTTGCCACAGAGATACATACCCTGCCTACAAAACAAGTACAACAATTCAAGAAAGAGCGGATTCAAATTACATCAACCCCTCTCATCAAATTTCAAGAAATGGTCATCGAAAATCTTCAAATGGAACTATCACACAATGCTGGAAAGCTAAAAGCTAGGCAAAAAGTCTGTATGAGGAATTCAAACTGTACACGTTTATCTGAAACGAGATACCTGAAAGTAAACTCTGGATATATGAGCACCGTAACCCCAGGCCCACATCGTTTTGATAGTGAAACAGTAATATTTGGAATCTCATTTGACTTCTACCTGTTTTTTGTCCTGATTCTCTGTTTGTTTTATTCGTGTATCAATGCGATTTTCTTGCCTTTGTATTATTTCGTAGATATGTATAACTTTTACGTCGATTGGCCTGAAGTCAAAATGGTTCTGAAGGCATACAATTTAGGGAAATTCCGAATCATCTGAACACCATAGTGAAAATGATTACAGCATTGATGGTTTTGTTATGTATAGAAATTATTTCGAGATATTTGATCTCGAAGGGCTATCATGGTACGATAAGTGATATTTTGCTATCGTTCAGACTGAAATTCTTACATCTTCATTCTCTTCAGAGCTTGAAAATCCTGAAATTTACGGCGTTATACATCTTTTCTCCTTGCAAATTCCTCGAAATTAGCAATAAACACTCTCTTGAATCACGAACCCATTTAAACTGATAATGACTGAAGTTATCACAATTGCAGACGTAAAAACTAAAAGCATTCCTTGATATAATTATATTTATGTTCTGTTTGTGATGCATTAATTATTGCATTATATCCAACACTTCTTCTTGGCGTGTAACCTTGTCCCAGCAATATGGAAGGAAAAGTTATGAACGATGTTCCATATGGTACGCCCATATTATTTTTGGGAAAATATTTCTGTTTTCAGTCGTACACTGCATTTGGTCGAATAAAAATGAAGATTACATACAAATATTTATTTCCATATACTTTACAGTAATGGATTATGTCGAAAATAAGTACCCCAATTTAATGACAACAAGAACTTTGAAAAAGTTGATATACAGTGAACAATGAACATGCGTAATTAGTAAACAAACTGGATGCGAAGTCAGAGACATTCATTGAATAAAATAATTTTATGATTGAAATAACTTTGAGGGGTTTTTTCAATTTATGATTATTGTTTTCTTTTTCTGAGTCAATTGGCAGTTCATCATATAATTCAATTGGTACTACAACGAGACTGTTAGCTATCATGGTCAGTCTGTGCTTAGGCAAAATCCAGGCTCTCTCTGAGACCATATTTATCGTCTCTAGAAACAATATAGTCCGGAAGGTTATTTTTGACTTGCATCATTGACGTAAGAATGAATAGGAAGGGAAATTTGGAGAATGTTTTCTCAGAAGAAAAGGTATACGGTTTAAATGATATGATTTTGATTATTCTCTTCTGGGTTCCTAAGAGCTCATCAGTCCTGACACATCTGAACTTCGTCGGTTATTCTTCCAGTGCGACGAAAAATATTCGTAGGCAAATGGCTTATGAGTTGAATATCTGCAGAATATATAAATATATAGCTCGAGAGATATCTGCACAAATCTCAGAATACGGTCTGTTTACCCGTTTCATTTCATACAGTAACTCATTTTATAACCATTTATGCTTCGCACAAAATACAGTCCAGAGTTGTTTGAAATTAAATCGAATATAGGTCACAGTCAGGTGAAATCAATTATATTGAAAGGCATATGATCACACCTCCGATTTGGGATGACTCCGAAGTTATTCATTGTAAGGGGAAGTAGGAGAGGTCATAGAGAGCATTAGGAGATATTGAATGAAACGCTTCATCCAACATTGTCAATTATAAGTTACACTCACGGAGAACTTACTTTACAGTGCTTTTTCAAAGAGAATAAACTCGTATTTTTTTGCAATGGAAACCCTATATCTCCTGGAGTAACATTAAATTTACGATAGTAGTTATAAAGTCGGCATTGAACGGCCTTCGCGACATGTTGAGCCAAAACAGCTGAAGGCGCATCATCAAAATGTCCCCGGCAATGCAGACAGAACAGATAAAACTACCGATAACTTGGGATTTGTGTCAGGTTAAAGTAACTTACAGCAATAAAGTATTTACGGAGTGAACGGATTCTGCATTACAGTAATAATTATTTACCTTCAGTGCCAATTTGTTTTATTTCGATTTTTGATTCAATTTTGTTATCATCTAGATATTTACAATTTTCTCATAATGAGCTCATGAAAAGAGAGGTGTTATGGGGGAGATTCCATTGGTTACTGGAACCTTTAACAAAATCTCTTCTCCTCAATAATATAACCAAAGCAATGGGGATCGTATCGTCTCTGAGAAAGGTTAAAATAGGACTTTTGTGAGATCAGTAGATCATACTTACATTGATTTTATGGTTATGTTACCCTATAAATATATTATTGGAGCTCTTCAGTTCAGTTCAATACAGGGTGTTCGAACTTACAATGGAGATGCACGTTGATATCTCAGAATCTTGACGTATTGAATGAAATATCAAAATCTTCTCCTTCTCACCATCAGTTTAACATTCGAGAATGAATATGTGCCCCTAACTAGATAAGTCTATTCTTCTCGATAACGGCCAGTCCTATGAAATGCAACGAGGGCACAAAGTTGAGTCACCATTGGAATTTTTCAAATTTTACATTTTCTCAACCTCATTTCAACATCACTGACTTATTATTGAAAACATTTTCTCTAAAAAATTATATGGCATAATATTCTTCGAATATACCAGCTTTCAATTCTCAGTGGCACCCTAAATATCTACAGAAACGTTCAATTTCGTTTTGACTTCCAACATCCCATATCTCTTAGCATGTGTCATTACAGGAATTCTTCATCTTGAAGTGTTACAAGGAATCAATTTTCGAATTCAATCATAGTTTTCACGAAACGCACTATATTTGCCGCACCCGTCACAAAAATAACTATCACCCCAATCACCTATTCAGGAAGTGTTTCCATAGTAGAATGTGTCATTATGATGATATACCGTGTTCTGTGATGATTTTCGTGAAATGTTTGTTTATATCATGATTTCCGAACCGTGCAATTTGCAATTTCTTGTTAAGTACCCCCATACATATTTACGATGTTGGCCTTGCTAACCTGTTCATGATTTACGGTCCATATCACTTAATTAAAAACAACTGAATTGCGTGTTTAGCAGGTTGAATAAATCATCTCTTGAAATAAAAGTATACTTCATCGACCAAAGATAATGCATCTCCAGACATTTCTTTTAAAACGTGGCGTCTACTTGCATAGATTCTGTGCAAAAAACGGGGATCAAGCAGTACTGAAGCCGACTATGAAAATAGAATCAAAAAAAGGTTTGGGGGATGAAATTATGAAAGAGCAGATATTGAATTAACAGAAATACAAAGAGGTCTGTATATACAGTTACCAAGCGGTATTTTTATAAATAATTTGGCAAGAGAAGTTCTCACATTCAGTGTGGATCTGATAGCCGATACCGCAAAAAAAGTTTGAACACGACACATAAAAAATACAGTTATTTTATTGTTGTTATGAAGTGACAAATACTTTCAGTTCTTACTTATCGAATAGGAATACAATTGACTCAAATTCGGACTTGGAGGTTCAGAATTAAAAAAATAGAATATCATTAGACGAAATGTACTTATTTCTTACCTATTTTCAGGTTGGAAAATGACCAATTATCAATAAAAAAAAGTATATCGAAAAAAGCCCCTTCATATATCATACTTGAAGCAGAAAATTCCCAAATTCTACATTGACATGATGTATGATATTCTCAATAAATGACGAAAAATATACTTTTGATGGAAGCTTGTTGCAGTTAATTTGAAATGTCTACTTCGGACAAAAAAATTTATTGAAATCAACCTTGCAAATGGTTATTTTTGGTACAGCTTAACCAATCCATTTTGGCACAAACTCAGATACTTTCCCAGTTGCACACTGGTAGTGTAGATCATGACGAAAGAAAAAACACCTTCTAGGAAAGAATTTCAACACAGTGCACACATATAATAAGTGCTTTTTCATCTTAGTACACTCCACAGAGTTCGCTGGGCATTTACGTCATTATTTTTGTGCCAAGATGGATTGAACAAGCTGTACATCATATTTTTCGAATTATTGGAATGAATACCAACCACATAAAAAAATAAATAACCTCAATTTTAGATGAACGATTATTGTGTTATCCGTTATGGTATTTGACCCTAGTTCAACTCCGTCAGTGAGACTCATAAAAATGGCTATATAAATTGACAGATTTGGAGACAAAAGCAAATGTGGTTGTCTATGGAAAATTTCTTCGAAAAATCTTCTCTTTCATAGATCAGCTACCCTGAATGCACAAGAAGACAGTATTGATCAATTTATTTCCAAGCAATACTTGTTAAAATCAACGACATATGTGGTACACACTAGTCAACACTTGGCAGCTCAATCATTTCCACACACATTGCCTTTTCCAATCATTACTCATTGAATTATTTACCGGACTCCGCTCCAATTTGAATGTCACTATAAACGGATCAGCTACGAACAAAACGCATTGATAATCAAACTTATGAGTTGAAAGGCATAATAGGTGTGTCTTCCTATATGTCCGCGTAATCCTGTTTGGTGGGAAACGTTGCGGTTTCGATATTGATTTATAATTGATAACTGATTGTTCATTTATCTTAACGACATATCGATATTAATATCGATCAATCATCGTTCCATATGGTAAATGTATAATCGTATACGTTTTTTGCGACTAAACTTTATGTCTCAATCAACATTCTATGGCGTGAGTAAAATTAATCTTAAAAATAATGAGATGTAATTCATTCTGGAAGTGGTCCAAGAAGAAGGTGAACGAGAACCGTTTTTTATTTTTGGACTAGAGGAATCCATATTTTGATCATGTGGAGGAATGCTGTCCAAATAGCAAAATGTTTAGAAGGAAAAATATCTGTACTCAATGACAGACTACTTCAAGATATTTTTTGTGCAATTTGAAGACCGCTTTGAGAATAATAAAAAAAATGTGAATGAACAATCAGTGCTAATCAACTCGAAACAGACTGATATGGATATTTTCACGAATCAAAGAAAACTTTGAAATCCCTTCCCTAAACACTACACTAAATTTTCCTACAGAGATGGTGTACCTTGGTGTCATCTTCGCCAACTTCTATCTGGAATACAAAGATTTTCATTACCACCTCGTTCGGACCATCGAAGAAACCCGGCGCCCTAACCACAAATTCGCCATATCGATTTACATAACCAATTAAAACCAATGTTGGCTTACTGGCTTAAAACCAATGTTGGCTTACTGGCTATCATCTGGGTGTCTGACACCTATCAAAAAGCAGCCATTGAAAGATTAGACCAGATTGAAACTGGAATCATAGAATAATCTTCCATAAATATGGAGCAGGCTGAAACTTGGGAGATGCTCGCAAATTCTGCCCAGGTGAATAACAAAAATCGTGAAGGATCAGAAAGCGGACTCAAACTCCTACTACACCAGGTAGGGAAGACCTGTCACAGCGAGCACATCGAACGGGAAAGCCGTATAGTGGAAGACCAAAGATTCAATCACTCACTACACCAAGTGAAGAAGACCTCTGACAGCAAACGATTTATATCGGGGTTTGCAGCTATTTCTGCAAGTAGTCCGAAGACGATTCTTGTTCACGACCTGTTCATTTGTTACGGCTTCGACGGACGATGTGCTCGCTGTTAGAGTATCTTCCTATTGCTGTAGTAGAAGTTTGAGTTTTTGATTATCCAGCAAATGGTGTTTCGCCTTAGAGATTACACCATCTGTACGAGATACAGACTTTTGTTTCGTAAGGAACAGACCGTTCGATATGTTTTGTGTTCGCAAGCCCAACCAAGTATCACTGAGGCTGGTCGAAACAGCTGTCTGGCACTGGATTCGTTCATTATTACGAACATCAGAATTTTATTATTAATGACCAGTTTTATTTTATCCTCTGTAATATGAGGAAGACGTCCGTGAGGATAAGGAAATCCCAATGAAGTTGATCCGCATTATTGGGATTCTAAAGGAAACGGTTCCTCCTAACTTTTAGTGTTTTGTATAGGAGGCGTGCACAAACATTTTGAAGTTTTGTAGGTGTCAACTAACCTTAAATTCATTACATTTTCAGGATTTGTTTCTTCGAATTTTCTATTGATTGACTAGTTATTGTCTATTGTAAGCTGAAAATACATAAAACATTATTTTGCATCTTGAGAGTACTTACCTATTATAAAAGTCATTTACAGCGATTTATGAATAATCCTCCCAAACTTTTTCTCGAATGAAAAGCTTTGTAATCATCACAAAATTTCTACAAATGGATTCCAGCATTTGATGGCATGCATGAAACGTCAGAGTCTGGGATGTGCTCGCTTTCAATTAGGCATTCCAGATCAGGTGATGTCTAGGGAGCAAACAATAAACAAACCGATTAGTTTTCGAACCAGTTTAAAATTCGTCCCAGACAGAATTTCTCAAAGAAAAAGTCCGCACAAGTAATTTTAACACTATTTTTCCTGTGACCACCTATTTTAATAAACAATATGTAAGTATCAGATCGTGTATATGTAATATACGCTACAATATGAATTTACCTTAACAGCAACCTGACAGGTGAAAGTCCCTAGAGGTGTACCTGCGTCGGCCAGAATCTTGCTTCAATGTAATGATTTTTGTAATAAATACTGTGTGAACTGTGAACACACGATTTGTATATTGAGTTGCCTGACTAATCTCAAGTTTTTTTTTGTGAAATGAACAAATACCGATGATTAACGTAAAATTCCGTTAATCGGGCTCCGCCTCGAAAATAAAAAAAATTTGGTTAAACTTACGTATCTTGGCCTCCGGAACAAAAAAGTCAAATGAAATTTGGGATACGGCCCCCCAAAGACATGAAATCGGGGTTTTAGGCCTATATTTGTTCCTCAGCAAATTCCACTCGAAATTCCTTCTTCTTTCTATCAGCACAATATACACATTCTATATATCCTTCTCCATCACTTTATAACCGAATTATAAGCATTTTTCACTACAAAATTCTAAAATGTATCTTCATAGGAATTCGAGGTTAGCAAAACAGTTGAACGCGCGATTTTCATTTTGGAGTTTTGTAGTGAAAAATGAAAAAATGCCTATGATTCGGTTGGAAAGTGATGAAGAAGGTGGTATGTAATGGGTATATTGTGCTGATAGAAAGAACAAGTAGTTTCGAGCGGAATTTGGTGAGGAAAAAAAATTTCATTTGATTTTTTTGTTCAGGAGGCCAAAATACGTAAGTTCAACCTAAAATTTTTTATTTTCGAGGCGGAGCTCGATCAACGGGATTTTACCAACGTTTATTTGAAAATATGACAATAAGTATGACTTATAATACATTTTTTTTCTTTTCTTTATTTTTTATGAATAATTAGTTACCTATCAGCCCAGTTTTTATATAAAAAATAATAATAGGGAAGAGCAATTGATAATTGCATCTGTAAATCTTGCAGGATTCGAAGTTTTTACGGCTTATTGACAGCCGTGCGGAAAGTTACTTTCCTCACGAGTCAGAATAAAGGTCACTTTCCATAGGTTATGTGTCACTGTGGTTGTAGGAAAATAATATTTCCTTAGTGTAAGGAAAGTATCTGGAATGCCTAAATTCATTTTTGTTTTTTGAGGTTATGTTGCCTGCCAGAGAGCGTTCGAGTGCAGTCGGTTCAGCAAAGGAGCCGCCTCTGACGCAAACTAGAGCAGACCCGACGACCTTGCCACGCCGTTAAACTTCCGCAGCGAGGGAGTGCGCCCACCGTGTCATGTGCCACTGTCGTGCTCGACATACGAACGACCGCTCATTAGCGACGTTGCCAGATCACTCGGATTCACCCGAAAAGTGGGTAAATCTTGAGTGTATTGGAATGAAGGCCTAATTAGGCTCAAGATATTTCAATGAATATACTGATGAATTTTTCTGAATTCTTGAATTATTTGTATTATGTATTGATGATAATAATCAGAAGAAATTCTAATACAATAGGTAGTAAACTTGTACTGAAACTTTGACCAAAGCATATATGAAAAATTGTAAAATTTGGTAGGTAAATACAAAAGGACACAAAATTATATTTTGCATATTGGAAAAAATAAACGATTCCACCTACTATGAGAAACCAATATATTTTCTCACCTCACACATCACAAACTTGTTTGCTACTCAGTCAAGTAAAAAATGCCAAACTTTGTATCGTATCGTAAGTTCTCGTACATTTTTTTTACTCTCACTCAAGAAGCAGATAATTATCTTCAATGGATGTGAATGTTTGCTATGCTCCGCAACATATATTTGAAAAATAATGATGAATATTTATCATCGAGAAGTGTGAAGATTGCTAATTGATTTTTCGAGAGACCTCGACTCAACAACAAAACCCAACTAGTAGTCTATTTCTCACGTCCAAGAATTGCATCTAATGAATGATATAATACCTTGAGCGATAATTAGTCTTTCGAATCAGAGATATATGAGATATTGAGCATTGAAATGGCTCAAATGAAAGTAATTGCATTAAAACTAACGCTATTAGTATACTCGTATTCAAAATACAGTCCATTGATTGGATTTCCTTCACGCTCCTGAAATGAGTGATGTCATAATTTTTTGCAATATACATAGTTCCAATGCCATCTCATTCCGTCTTGATACCAACTATGTCCGAAAAATTATGAAGTATTGGTATTTAATAACGAATTGTTCATTAGGCACTTTTCCTATTCGTCATGCAATTTTGGAATAAACTATCTTTACCTTATAGTACTGAATATATTCGAACTGAAATTGAATTTTCCAATAGTTACAAGATCATCAACTGAAACGTCTCGTTGGAAATATCTCCAATGAATCGAGCAGAATAATAAAAATATCGGGTGATAGAAAAATCCGTCACACAATTTCTGGCAGAAACTGAGCCTTGGGATTTGGGATATCAACTATACACAGTTGTCTATTTATGCTGTCGATATTCATACAGTGCGGTTGTAATAAACATTCATATAATAGACCGCGGACATATCTGACAGACGACAGTATAAATAATAGTAGTAAATCCAGCCTGCTGGACAAACAAACGGATCTACAAATGCTTATTGAGCATTTGTGTCATATTTCAAAATATGAATAATTATCCTCTTGCTGTCGAGAGACGTGAATTGTGTATTCAAGCAACTAGAAGAGCAGATTTGAGTACTGATAAGTCTAAATGGGCAACGATATATCATTGCATTTTGTATCTCAGAATTGCAATTATAATCTCATTAAATTACCATTGTTTTTTATGGAAATACGATATGGTTGTCCAGCAGACTGATGCATGTGACGTCATATGTCCGCGGTCTATAACAGTTAAGACAACGTGAACAAGATGTCCTGACCCGTTTGAGAATAGGACATACCCACCTCACTTCATCATAGTTATTATGAGGCAGAAGATCAGTAATATACCGTGTGTCACAGACTCATGGTACACCCCCGTTTTCTCCTTTGTTTTTCTAGCTATATTTTTGAGATTCGGAACATCGAATGAGCTCACTGAACAGCATTTCTCGACATATCTGAAAGAAAAAAACAACTTCCAATTTTTCCGGAAATGACATCAACTTTCGATTCTTGAATGGGACACCCTGTATATTATTACATGATCGGCTAGGGATGATCATGAGGAATCCAACGATACCAGGTTTGATGATGTTATCTCCAATGACTGCGGAGATATCGCCATTTATATTATCCATAAGCTCAACGAGTAGGAGAGAGAAACTTTACTGGCGGGTCAATCCAATTCTCTCTCCCACTCATTGAGCTTATAATATGGAAAATATAAATGGCGATATCTCCGCAGTCATTGGAGATAACATCATCAAACCTGGCATCGTTGGATTCCTCATGATCATCCCTAGCCGATCATGTAACAATATACAGGGTGTCCCATTCAAGAATCGAAAGTTGATGTCATTTCCGGAAAAATTGGAAGTTGTTTTTTTCTTTCAGATATGTCGAGAAATGCTGTTCAGTGAGCTTATTCGATGTTCCGAATCTCAAAAATATAGCTAGAAAAACAAAGGAGAAAACGGGGGTGTACCATGAGTCTGTGACACACGGTATAATGTTTGCCATAGTGAAGGAGTATATCATATTTTGATTGACTGACCAGCTTACGAATATACCTCAGACGAACACTAAACATGCCCAATACAATAAAAAAGAACTTATCGGATGATACGACCCGAATTGAAAATAATAAGGGTACAAAAAATGTGGATTTATTGTCTGCACGGTCCATAAAGTGAACTTCATGCTCACATGGGCTTCAAAGTGAACTTTATGCCCGCACAGGCATAAAATACTCTATCAAGTAGTTAGCAACTAAGCAATAAAAACACAACAACGAACTAGTATGACATAAAAAGTATTTCCACATATACGTACCTTTGGACTTATGTGTGGTAGAGATACATTCCAAATATTCAATACTGTGTGAAAGGCAAATTTAATGAAATCCAGCTACTCTTTCAAAACAGATTTTTAGTTTGATAAGCGAGTTGTTGGAGATGTACTTTTCATAAGTTTTGACTAGACGTGGATAATAATTCAATTCCTAGCTGTTCAGTTCACTTACTGTGAACCTTAAGAGTGTGGGAATGCTAGAGTATTGCCAAGGTGACCTATTTGCTCAATTTTTAGGAACTGAAGCAATTTTACAACGTCCAATTCATTTTCGAAACACCAACTTTGTGTAATTGCGATTTTAACAATTAATAATATAATTAGAGTATTATATAAATTAGCATTACGAAACATGCGAACAATAGTAATTATACGTATCGAAACAATTTTTCCCGTTAAGATTTGAATGTGTGAGTACGTTGATCATAACCAACAATTTAAAACGGAGGACGACGTAAATGTTATATAATTTGATATTTAAATCTTGTTGATCGTTTCGTTTATTTTTTCTGTAGGAGGTGATTGTCACATACCTACATATAATTCGAGACGGATATAGATAACGGCATAAAAACATAATTCCAAATGATCCGCATTGTTGTGTTGTGAAGACATCTTTGATTCTTCATCGGATATGTACCTGCATGTCAATCAAGCACGATTTAGAAGGATGAAAAAAGAAAGCAAGGACATGGATCCTCCTCCTTTCAGCCTTCATTGTGAGATTTTTTTCCAGAACAATATTCATTATATCAATACGTAAATATAATAACAATATTAATAACGTGTCATTATTCACACTAAGTTGCTCAATTGTAAAAACCCAATCTCGAATACATTATATATTTGTGCCTGCTGTTTTATGTAATCATTTTCGATAGTGTTGAGTTATGATAAAAATAAATACAAATAATAGTATATATAAATCACACAAAAATGAGTACAGTTTGTGTATATAGAGCTGAAATTGGAGAATTCCAATATGTGATTTGAAATCAAAATTAAAAATAACCATATGAAATATATCATCAATTTATTTATATATCCAACACATGATAGTTATGACTGTCGTTATTAATGTCATTTTAGACACACTAGTGTGTTACTTGATAGTTTACTGACATTGATGACAGTCATAACTGTGTGTGTGTGTTAGGTTACCTAAGTCACCTGAGTATTTTCAACATAACACAGTAGTATCAAAAATAACTATATTTTAGTAACAAAACAGGTATATGCTTAATTACATGCAACATTCATAATATAAATACAATTATGTACAGTGCACAATTTTGAGATTAGGAGTGTTGAAGTACTTAGTCAAGAGAGTATTACCAACCAAACTATGCAGAATGGATACACTCATTGCATATTACATAAAATTATCATTAATAAGAGAGTAGTGAATATTCTTGATTTGAAAGAGTTTCATTCGCAAATATGTAGCTTTTTAATCTCATAGGATTGACATCGAGTAATCCAAAATTGGTCATTCATAAGAAATCTATAGTTGTTTGCATTTTCTTTTCTACTGTGAGACATCATGAAGCATTTCTTCAAATTGGAATGTAACTTATTCTCAACTGACCAACTGAATATTTCATGAATATCTTTCTGTATACTACATAATCATCAACATCATTTTATGGAGAAGATTTTGAAGTCGTCAGCATATAGAAGCCAATTGGATTCAACTACTTAGAACACGTCGGCGTATCATCTCCATTCAACCTGTCTTCTCTCGTAAAAGGCTTTGAGCATCGGGAAAGTCTTACAAAACCTCTTATATTTGCCATTGGTCATGTGATATTTCAAAAAATGTTGATGGATGATTCCAAATTAATAATTAATATTTGGACCAACAAAATAATCGAAAAATAACTATTTGAATAGATTTTTTTGAACATATTTAAGATGTGTATATGAATTTTTTGGTTGTACAACATCAGTTCTATTTACCCATGTGTACGTTTCTATACTTCAGCAAAGATTGAACTAATTTAAATTCAGAAATCGACTATAGAGCCAACAACTGACAAGAATAATTTGACTAATTTGGTTCGGCAACTTTTTCCGATTGAAAAACATAAATTCCAGTGATCTATTCAAATTATTTACAAGCTATTTTTAATTAAATTAATAGTTCGTATAAAGCAGGTGTGGTGCGACCTTTACCTGCGTAGTTGTTCAACTTCATTAACACCCATTCATTTTTGTTACGTCGAGGAAACAAGAACGAAGAAAAACTATCCAGACAACCAGAATATCCACATACATACTGAGATTATCATAGAAAATATTTGCATCTGTTTAATTTTTTCTGAATAGTCACTTTTTTCTCTCTTTCTCTTTCTGAATGTAGAAATATTGGAAGGCAAGCATAGCTCACGGCAGTCAACCACGACAGGCTAGTCAACCCCATTTAGTATTTGATTAGCCATACTGTTTTCAGATATGTGGATAATAACCTCTTTCAAGTACTTCCTGAACATGGATTTTTTTCCTTGATAGGTATACAGGACAGACAACTAAAGCATGCTCGAAGCTTTCTTCTTCTCTATCATTCCTTGACTGTTAGACCCTGTCTCTGCATCTGAATAGTTCATGAGTCCTTCGTCAGGAATGCATTTGATGATTTCATTTTATAGTTGGAGCTTATCTCTAAAGACCCTCCCAAATGTTTTTGTCTGTTTTCACATCGGGGTATCTCGACAGATTGCAGTTCGTGATATCAAGAAAGGAAGAGGCAGTTTGAACTTATATGTTATACTAGCTCATTCACTGTTTTCAATTCCAAATGAGACACTTCGTAAAACACGTCAACCCCAAACATCAAAACCCTAAATCAGAAATATGATTATGATATTATTACGTCCATTCTCGAATAAGGAATGAGAACATAGGAAAAATTTTTAATGCTGAATCATGCATGTATATAGGTTACTCCTTCGGAAAGAAAAAAAAACAAAATCTCTGAAAATATTCAAACTTTCCTGTTATAATGAGTTCTCACACAACTTCTTTATAGTTAGTAATATGAATCATTTACATTTTCAATGGTCATTTTGAAACATGCAAGCTACTGCATTTTCAAGCAAGAAGAGACATAGTGAACGTATCACTCGATCTAGAAAGACAGGATAAAAGAGAACATAAACGTCTAATAAAAAATGAATGCAGACATAAATAATTGCCTGATTATCATTTATTTTCACTGAAACAGGTTTATTCGCACCTTCATAATACTGTGCAGCGTCAAATCAGATGATAAAACGAATACAGGTAGTGGTTTTTCTGGCTGTAATAACAATAAAAACCAAGGCATAGAATGCACGGTCTGCCATTTGCTTCTTTCCTGAAGGCTCGTGATGGCCATTCATGACATCAAAGAGAGATGAAAATATGTTAACTTGCGCACTGATAAAAAAATATTGAGAAGATATTGAAGTATTGAAGAGTATTTATTGTTATTCTTCTATTGAGGTTACTGTGGGATGCCGATATATTTCCCGACTTGTTTTTGAAAAATATAAATATATGCCCGATAAACCTATACTGTGTATCTATATTCAGAAAATAAAAGTGAGTACAACGTGATTATAACGTTACTTATGCTGACCATGTATACAGAAATCCTATTTTCCTTATAACTTTCCTCAAGCTTTCATATCCACCTCTATAATTATATTCGTTTTTAAATTTATAATGTATTCGACGCAACGAAGCAACTTTTTTCTCTGTCAAAATCATCTAAGGTAGTCTTAGGATGTGACACTGACTTCTTTTTTGGTGTCGAAAATGCAGGGCTCTGACCATTCTGTACCTTCTCCACTTCCTTTGCTATCCTGTAGACAGTGCGTTTACTCACTTCACTAGCAAGAGAAAATCTTTCATGATGGTTTTGGAGTGCTTCATCTGTGATGGGTTGGTTTGCTTCAGCTTCTATACGCATGAAATTCAAAAGATTGCCTACAATTTCACGACTTTGTCCGCGTAGCACTTTCCCGCTTTATTCTCGACATAAATGCCATAGCGAAATTGGGAAATAGTTTTATAATTAATCATTACAACAATAGGTTATGACAACCAATATCTTCACGATTAATTTTTTCGATCTCAGCCACCTTCAAATAATTTAAAATGTTTTTCAGGCAGAACCCACAACACAACGAACAAAACGAAACGAAAATCTCCGATTCAAATGGGACAATGCCGTAAAATTAAAGATTATAATGCTTTACGGCGACTTTGTTATGACTCATTTTACGACGACTTGCTTTCAAATATATGTTTCAATACGAACTTTAACTTCAGAATATAGAAATAAGTATCTCATATTGTTCCATTATTCATTTGATATGTTCAGCATAACGTAACACGATTCAAGAGGGAAACATCATTTATAATTATTCTCATAATTATTTATCATTCATTGAATCTATCTTACAATCCACGAATTGATCTTGTGAATTCTACACAAATAGTGCGTGAATTCAATCATGTGCCTGTGCCACTTCGTAATTTATCACATTGGGTCCCGTCGCCGTTTGTTCAGCCAGTCCTTTCGAGCCGAATTCATTTCTACTTTTGTCACGATCTGTACCTATAAAAACGTATCAGTGCGCAACTGGAGAGGCGGAGTTACTGTGCCAACCAGAAATGGATAAGCTGTACGTAGAATTTCATCAATGCATTACCCATCGGTAACAAGTGATAATGCTGACCAAGATGCAAATATTCCTGGTGCGATTTCCGATTCGATAATGTTTCGTCAAAAACTCTAGACACGATCAATCATATCGACGGAATTTACTACGATTGCCAGTAGATGGTGCAAGAATCGAATTTTGTCTTCTTTCGACATTTGCATGCCAGTATATTCGAATTTTGCTCGAAATTCTCCAGAATTTTACTGTTCCTTTCAACCAGCTGTTTTTCCCTTCCAGTTCAGTTCTCTACCGTAGTTTTCTTAGTTATTTGTCTTATATTTGCCGTTGCTCGAGTGTTGTTTTAAATAGTGTTTCATAATGGATATCAAACGCTGTTGTCTTATTTGTGGACAAAATAATCAATCACCTATATCAAGTTTCGATGGTTAGTATAAAACATTCAAAACACGTATATCCAACTTCAACTGGTCAACATGAAGCGAGATTATTCTGACGCTGATAAAAACAAAGTTCATCTTTCTCAGTTTTTACCTTGGAAGGAGTTATATTTGTGTTACTTGTTGATTGATTTTCAGAATTCCCCAGTTTGAATTTAAAATCATAGAATAAAAGTTCTTTCGGGAGAGTGTTTTCAAATGGTCTTCTAGTACATCGATGGCTTGCACTACAGCACTCTTCCTAATGAATTAAAATTACTCAAGATGATCTGGACTGGAGAGGCCAATTCAATTCGAATCAAACACTACAATGCTCAATAAACTCTATATTAACGTATTATTTTTTCCATGTAGTCCAACTCCACTACTTTTAACGTTGGTACCGATATAACGAAAATTCTCATCAAATCTGAAAACTTTCAGCACCGAATACTAAGAATTTCTATGAATTTTGATAAAAATTTCTCTTAACATATACAGAGAATATGAAGCAAATACATCTATCTGTAATATATGTGTCAGGATGCATATCTGTGTTTACGTTTAAACAAAAAAAGACAAAGATCAAAAATATAGCAATATCTTCGGTGAGAACTCGTGCAATTTTGACAGAACTCCTGTATCTTCATCTTTCATTATGTAGAGTGTTGAAAAAAGAAAGTTACACGATGACTCTGCACGAGTTCTTCAAGAGAATTCCCTAATAGAAATTTCGTCAGACTTCATAATATATCGGTTGTATTCGGGTTCACATCAAAAACAGTTCAGGAACGGTTCGAAATAGTTGGACTGTTGAGGCGTGAAGGGTTTGTCGCGAATATATCTACATTAATTGGGTGGGTGACTATTTTTGATTGTCCTAGAACAGTATTTATTGCGAACCCGAATACGGCTACTATGTGTCTAGAGTTGCTGCTTGACGCCATCTGTAAAAAAATTTCAAGAATGTGAATTTCCCTGGATGTTATTATCAAGTCAGCCATAGGTCTAGCGTTTTTTGACGAAAACTTTAACATTGTACTGAGTCATTTCAGTCATTTCACCAGGAATATATGCATCTTGATGCTGACTAAAATCAGAAAATACCGATGACCTGTGGAGCGAGGCGTTCGATAGGTTTACCTTTGAAATTGGAATACGGAAAATATGGAAGTTGATCGCGGCACGCCTGGCGAGGAACATCGCAATTGACACTTTCTCAGCAGCCCCGAGATGTTTTATATCATCAAGGCCATTGCGGGCATTAAGTTCACTTTATGGCCCATGAAGACACAAAAACATACTGGTTCGATATTATGTTTTTATCGCTTATTAACCAACTACATTACAGTGTACTTAAGGCCCATGCGGGCATATAGTTCACATTTCAGCTCGTGTGGCCATAAAGTGACATTTTGTTACCTGCCAGCAGAGATACAATTTCAAATGTCTCCCGTCGCAGAATAAAGTTGTTTATATCCTATTTGTATTGCTCAGTTACCAAATTTATGGCCGCATTTATGAAGACATAAAAACAAACTAGTTCGTTGAGTATGCGTTATGTTTTCATCGCTCAGAAAACAACTACATGACACTGTACTTTAGGCCCATGCGGGCATATAGTTCACATTTCGACCCGTGTGGCCATAAAGAGAAATTTTTGAACGCATTTATGGAGACACGAAACTTTTCTGCATGTTAGCGTTTCGATTTATACTGTTTTTTCAGCAACCTCAGTATCTAATTGAAATCGAATAGAATCATTGGTTTTTCGCAAATATGTATATTTTTATTCAATAAAGAACTACATGAATGTTGGTGTGCACTACAGGAATAAATAGATGTATATGCCATCGGGCAGAATATCTCGGCTTTGTAAGTTAGTCTTCCTGATGGCATATACCGTGTGTCACAGACTCTGGGTACACCCCCGTTTTCTCCTTTGCTTCTTTAGCTATATTTCGGAAATTTGGAACATTGAATATGCTCACTGAGCAGCATTTCTCGACATATCTGAAAGAAAAAAACAACTTCCAATTTTTCCGGAAATGGCATCAACTTTCGATTCTTGAATGGGACACCCTGTATATTGTTACATGATCGTTTAGGGATGATCATGAGGAATCCAACGATACCAGGTTTGATGATGTTATCTCCAATGACTGCGGAGATATCGCCATTTATTTTATTCATAAGCTCAATGAGTGGGAGAGAGAATTGGATTGACCCGCCAGAAAAAGTTTCTCTCTCCTACTCGTTGAGCTTATGGATAAAATAAATGGCGATATCTCCGCAGTCATTGGAGATAATATCATCAAACCTGGTATTGTTGGATTCCTCATGATCATCCCTAGCCGATCATGTAACAATATACAGGGTGTCCCATTCAAGAATCGAAAGTTGATGTCATTTCCGGAAAAATTGGAAGTTATTTTTTCCTTTCAGATATGTCGAGAAATGCTGTTCAGTGAGCATAGTCAATGTTCCGAATTTCAAAAATATATCTAGAAAAACAAAGGAGAAAACGGGGGTGTACTATGAGGCTGTGACACACGGTATATTGTTACGAATCCGCTAGCGCTCTCCTAGCGCTCTCCTAACGCCGGCCCTGACGAGATCGTAAACGCAGATGAGGGACCGCGTCGTAGCGTCGTCATTTTCCAGGAACTGTTGGTTGCCGCCTGGAGAATTCGAGACACGTCATCGGGGCTTCTCTCGAGGATTCTCGATAGGTACGCAGGTATATATACGGAAGAGACTTCGTCGCAGGCAGAGTTAGTTAGTCAAAGAGTTGGTTATTCGGAAGTTTGTATTCGGAGCTAAGTGGAGCGAGTTTAGTAGAGCTAAGTGGGGAGAGTTTTGTAATTGATAAGTGCAAGTAGTCGAAGTGTAGAATTTTTAGTACAGAGAGTTTTAGTACCGAGCATTGCAGAGTTATCGGAGCGATTTAAGTGATTGTGTTGTATTGTATTGTGATAGAGAGTTATAATAAAAGTAGTTTAGTGTTGTTTGGTGTTTTAATAAACGAACCCAGGGATATATCGTAGCAGTAGTGTCAGAAGTTGAATTTTGAAAGGAATTATCGTGACAATATTCAATTTATAAAACAGAGAAATAAAAATTTTCCATTATATTTGCAGATGTCAAATATCGAATTCAGCCTTTTGAAGGGTGGTATCGTTTGAACGATGTCGTGAAAAAAGAGGCACTCAGAAATGTTTTCGAGTGATTTAAAATCTGCAGTCGATGCTGATTCAACTGGTTTTGAGAGTTAAATAATGAATTGAAAAAATACGCTTAATCTCAATTTCGATTTCGAGACAAGCCACACTCTGAACTTATTCCGATAATCCTGTTTTCTGTTGGCTGGAAACGACATGAAGAAATTATTCGAGAATATGCTTCGAGATTAGGAATGTCTGTTCGATCATACTGAGGACCTAATGATCGCAAATCACAGAGTTCATTCGGATAATATTAATGGTCCATTTATCTCGTGCATCCTGTATACGAAACGCGATCAACTGCATAATGGATCATAATCGTATGCAAATTTTGAAATCATTACTCACCGCCTCTGACCTACCGCATGCAGTCCCGACGATCTCAGGTGAAAAATTCGAGTAGGAGTAGTTAGATAATGCTCAAAAAGTACGGGACATAATCATTCCAAGAATGCAATTGCTTTCTCTTACCCAAGGAACAGCGGCGACCTTCACGCTTTTGATTATTTTTGGTTTTGGTATGCGTTTCGTGTTTTTGTCAGTGGCCCAAATCGTTCGGCATTGTCGTGAAACGAATTGCGCGTGGGTCGATACGATTTGATGTTTTTTGGATTCGAAGGAGTTTGGGAAATAATTAGGATGTCACGATTTTCGATTGAGGTATTGTCACGAGGAAGTTTGCATTCCTGTATTGTTTGAAAGACATTATTCTGCGGTGGATGTATTTTTCCCCGTTTTTTGAGTTGTTGACATACCATAATCTACAGGAATACTGAATTGATATCGAAATCTAAATGAAACACATCATGATTGTCAGCAACCTCTCATATATTTCAAATAATCCAATCAAATAAACCGTGACCATGACTCTATTAAAAAATGTTGGAATGCATTTGGGAGTTGCAATTATGAATTTGGGAAGCTTTCAACTAGTAGAGACCACAGTTTCAATTTGATTGAAAAACAATTGATAGGTCAGCAACAATCTAATTTGTTACTAAAAACAGTGTCCCACTAGATTGTTATTTCTTGCCCTACGGATAATCGTAGAGCAATGAACGAAACGGTTTTGGATAATCAAAGAGTTGAACTACAAACTACCTTTTTCGGAAAATCGATTTTTGCAATGTGATACCTTCAAAAATGGCGTCAAAAAAGCAACGTTATTCAAACTAAAAAACAATGAGGAATTAATGGTCGTATCAAAATGCCACAAAATGCATTGGGAAGCTAAGATTTTTCTACGAATTTTACCAACCTGACATTTGTTCCAAGATAATTACGAACCGAGATAACACTTCTTTTATTTAATTCCCACTCCCTTTGTTTATTTGTATGAAGCAACGAGCCCTTCATTAGTGCACAGAGAAAGAGTCATATTATCCATAAAAACCAGCAAAATTTGTTTCTCATTGTTTTTTAGTTTGAATAACGTTGTTTTTTTGGCGCCATTTTTGAAGGTATCACACTGCAAAAATCGATTTTCCAAAAATGATAGTTTGTAGTTCAACTCTTTGACTATCCAAAACCGTTTCGTTCATTGCTCTACGATTATCCGTAGGGCAAGAAATAACAATCTAGTGGGACACTTTCTTCAGTAACAAATTAGATTGTTGCTAACCTATCAATTGTTTTTCAACCAAATTGAAACTGTGGACTCTACTAGTTGAAAGCTTCCCAAATTGACAGTTGCAACACCCAAATGCCTTTCAACATTTTTTAATGGCGTAATGAAAAAAACGCCTTTTTTTTATTCCGAGCGCAATATTTAAGCAGCAAATCAGAATATCGACATCTGGACAACGCTAATCGATAGACTTTTCAATAAACTACAACTTTCAATTCAACTTTTTTTCGATCCGACCAATAGTTTTCATTATATAAGCAAAAACAAAAAAAAATAATGATTTCCGGCATTCAACCGCTAATTGTTGCTAAACGCACGGACAGAATCTGGCGCAAACTTAAGGGGATAATAAGGACACCTGTGTCTGCCGGAATCCACAGCTACTTTTCGGGTAGGCAAAAATTTTACGAAAAAAGTTTATTTGATTGGACAAAAATGTGAATATAAAAAAATAGAAGAACTAACATTCAGAAATGTACTTGTCGTTGAGTCATTGTGGACCAGCAACTGAATATTATCAGATACAGTGCGTTTCCTTTCAGTAATATTGGTTCTTGTTTCCTCAAGGGTTATATACAGAGTGCCCAAAGTTTCATAGGTGAAAATGTGTGCATACCCATAATTTTCAAACGATTCATCAGAAAATGACTTAAGTGAATGATAAATTAGGTGTGCACGTATTTCACTCGATTAATAAGTTTGATGACAGTAATAGTCACACGAATAGCCCGTTATATAAGAAGGACAGAACAATCAAAATCTTCGAAATCCTAAGATTACAGTTGAGAGAATATTACATTTGACTGGTCTTCAGGGAAAATACATCCTGACTCATCTTCCTTTGATTATTGTTATTAATTATCTGACAACTGTTTGTCAAGAATGAATGCATCACTGATAAAATTATCAGAATACTTACAAAATTCGATATATACGGAATGAAACTGTTCTTTGTTGTTAGAATGAATTGCATATAACTGACTCTGAGGTTATATTGACCTCGGTCGAACTCATCATCATGTGTTAGATTCTCGATATCAGCCTTATGTCGCAAGTAACTATTTTGATAGTTGGCCGTAGAAACTCATGGAAATTCCTTTGAGTGCAAGTTCATGGTTTTTCAGAAGTTGATTGAGGTCCAATATTAATTTTATTCAATCTTATATTCTCATCAGAGATACATACCGATCGAAAAAAAGTTATTCATTTTATTTCCATGTTTCGATTTACAAATGCAAATATGTTACAGATTGTATCAGCGAAATTATGTTTGGTATTCAAAACAATCGTATCTGAACACTCTGAATCTCAATCTTCGATCAAGGAGTTATACAGTAGTTGCAAACAGGCAGAGTGTTCGGCCCAAAACGGCAGTGTCTCTGCATTGTGTTTTGTTTTATTCTCAAACTAATATATATTTGAGTTTTTCCATTTTATTTCCTTACTTCCATTTTTGACAGAGTTATAGTTCTCTCGATAATAATATCGTACTGAGGTGGGTGAAAGGGCACGACAGGAGCAAAGGTAACCGCATTACTGACTCTTAGGCCAGGATGGGGGCTGGACTGAAAATATTGGGACCAGGTGACACCCATGGCTTGACGACTTCGACAATTGCGGGAGTAGCCAAACGTTACACCCAAAGGATGCAGTTTTGCCAGGATCACCCTGGGCGACCCTGGGAAGCTGGATCCGAATAAATATTTGGCGATGACCAGAAGAACCCACGTTTAACAGTGGGATTTCTGACTAGACACTGTCAACTAAGGAAACACCTCCATATATTGGGGCTAGTGGACACACCTCTATGCAGGATATGTGAACAGAAAGATGAAACTGTCAGGCATGTCTTATATGAATGTCTGGAGCTATCGTCGATAAGAGAGTGTGTGTTCGGTGAGTCTTGGCCTACACCTGCCGATATTAAGGAGATGTCCCCTGGTGACCTGTTCTCCTTCCTGGATGAGGCAGGATGGACAATGTCCTAGGAGGGCGACTCCTTGGGAGGATGTACAATTGGCCATATTGTGGCCTAAGTGCTGTGGGTCTACACTCACCCTCCCCACTCTACAGATACAGATACAGTTCTCTCTCTTTCATTGGGGACTGGTTATGTCGGCGTATTAGGCCCATTGCAAAAATAAAAAATCTTGCAACTGCTACTTTTAATCTACCAATTGACAGATTTGATCCGCCAAACGCGACTTTTAATCTGTCAATTGACACCTTTTTCAAAGTGAATTGGAGACAATGAATTGAATTCACTGAGAACGAAATTTAATTCGCAATTCTGTCCAACTCTGGTTTTGCCAATCCCCTTTACTATTGAAATCGAGTTCATTTTCTATAATGTGAATCAAAATTGTTCAAATAATAAAAACGTTCGATGTCGGAAAACTTTGAATCGGTACGAATTGGTAAAATTCCAACCACTGCTTGTATGATGATAATATGACGTTGTTTCAACCGAATAATTTGAAAATTATTTGATACAGTCAAAAAGGGTTTAGGGGCTTTGAAGAAATCAGGACAAGAAGTCTATATATGGGATTCGCTTTTGAATCACTTTATAGATAATCAACTCAATTTACATAGTAAAGGGAATTGGCAAAAGAGTGATCAAGCAATAGTTTTCCAACAATGAAAAATTCTTGGATTTTCTGGAACCAGAGTCAGACTAAATTGTGAATCAAATCCATTTGAAATGAATTGAACTCATTTTCAGTCAATTCAATTCTTGGCTTCAATTCATTTTGGTGAAAAGTGTACATTGACAGATTGAAAGTCGCAATTGCCAGATTAGATCTGTCACTTGACACAATCGATCTGTCAATTGACATATTAAAAGTCGGAATTGCCAGATCGTAACTGTCAGAATCTGGCCCTTGTCACCAAGTGATACAATGGATATAATTATCATAAAGTACTATTGCAAAAGGTAGTGGTTTCATCTATTGGTCTTTGCAATTCATTTCAAGGAGTTGAATAATCAACAATGGAAGTTTGAATTACCATAGCTTGGCAGGCAACTTTGTCAACCAGATTCAAAAAGAGGAATCTACTCATTCAAAAACCGTCGTTCATTTCAACATTTGTTCATATTGATTCGTATTCCTTCATTTTAATTTGTTTGATGGTACTATTCCATGCTCAACATTATAATTTTTTCGTCACCATACTAATCTTTTGGATCAAATGAATTATTAATTTTTATTCTTTGACCAAAATAATTTCAATCTTTTTATTTGGATTCGTGTGCCTATTTAAATCCTTTTTGCTCAATTTTATTATTCCTTATGTATTGGTTCAGATGTTTTTCCATTTCATACCTTTTTTATAATAGGTTTCAATAATATACTCAGATAAATGTTAATGAATGAAATATCCTGTGCATATTCTGCAGGCAATATCATAGAAATATTCATTATAGACTTCTCATGAATATTTTGTGTATGTGAATATTTCATTAATGTTATATAAAATATGTGATATTTATGTTCACTTTAATTCACGAGAAAATATTCTATGAACATCTGGTGCTGTATGGGTGAACCCATAATTAGAATGTTGAACTTTTCAATTCGAAACCATTCTAAGGAGGCTTCTATTGTCGAAAGATATCATAAAAAAATGTGCGCTATAAATCAAGATTACTTTCTCGGTCTGTCCTGCAATTGTGGAATACAGGGGAGTGGCTTCTTGATCGTTTGAAATTCAAAATCGCGATCCACCTTGCAACTGCATGCTCGATAAAAGTGAAAAATCGTAACTAACTAGACGATTACCATTCCGTATTCAACCATTTTCAGTTTACCGGCTCTCTTCGCATAATCATTTATGGTTCATTGCCGGCCTCCGCATGAAGTCATTTCACTATTTTGTAAAGGATTTTACGCAATTATGTCCGAACTAGATCGTTAAATGTTTACAATAACACTGGGTGATTTATGGGTATTTTTTTACTTTACGAAAGTGGGAGAAATATTGTTATCGTTAGTAGAATCCAAAAGCTCAAATGTATATTTTAGTGCAGAACTCCACTCATGGAGAAATTATTGCGAAACATCTCATATGAATAAATAAATAAATATACTTTTCTTGCCCAACAGATTTACATCCAATTCTAGGACAACAACGTAATTATTTCCATAGCAATGTATTTCAATACAAAAATGATCAAATCAAAAGTGAAACGAAAAGATCTCAAACTAAGCTAATCGTAGTGTCTTCTAGATTACTAATTTGTGTCATGAATTCTGAGAAGGAAATGCTAAAGATGTCACAGTTTGATCCAATTTCGTTGAAGTTAGAGCACATAATGTATATGGGACACTTGGTGAGAATATTAGTTCTTGGCGTAGTTAGGTGAAATGTTGCTTTATATCTGGCATTCAGTCTCAGTATAGTAAAAGTAATGAACTGCACTAGTTCAATTGAGTCCACTGAATTATGTATTAGTTTATACAAAATTTGAAGACTATTAATTATACGACGTTTTTCAAGCGAAATAACATGAAAGCGAGTTAGTAGCGTTCGGTGATCGTATCCGCGTTCGGGATAAGAGCCATATATTCTGAAATTCAGATATTTTAAAAAACGCCTCTGTATGGCTTCCAGTGACAGTTTGTTGCATTCATAAATAGGATACCAGATTATTGCACAGTACTCCAACTTACTTCTTACCAGCGAAAAAGACAATGTTTTGAGAGCTGTCTCATTTGTAAAGGACATTGTATTTCTAATCAAGAAACCTAACATTTTTTTTGCACTCTTGCAGATATTTCCGATATGACCAGAAAAACTGAGCTTGTTATCATATGTGACACCTAGATCTCGAATGGAATCAACATGTGCAACTGTTGAGTTGTTGATTTTATAGAAATATAAAATTGTTTCGTGATTACAAGTGTATGAGCAAACTTTACATTTTGTGGGATTCAATTGTGATTTGTTGTTTTTGCACCATTCTTGAATAACATTGTTTTGAGACTGCAAAAAAATGCAATCCTCCACAGATGATATTGAAGTGAATATTTTGAGATCATCAGCAAAACATAAGCAATTACAACGAATCTCTTTACATTAATTAATATTGAAAATAAAAACGGGCCCAAATTGGAACCCTGAGGTACTTCAGATGTAGCAATATAATTATTAGACCTATATCCATTATATGCGACGAATTGCTGCCTATTCTCCAAGTACGTAGAAACAAGTGACCGAAGATAGTTGCTAAATCCAGATACCGAAAGCTTATGGAGTAGTATGGAATGATCTACCTTATCGAAAGCCTTCGAGAAGTCAGTATAGACAACATCAACTTGTTCTCGACTATCTTGTGATTTAGGTAAAGAGCGATTTAATACAGCTAGATTAGACATAGTTGATCTATTATCAATAAATCCATGTTGGCATGTTGAGACAAGCGGCCGGATTCCTGGCATAGTCCGGTTGTATAGTAACCTCTCGAATGCCTTAGGAAAGTTACACAATATTGATACGGGCCTATGCACAGCATTAAATACAGTATAAAGCGGAGCTTATAAACGGACCATAAGAAGGGCACTTGTCATTATGATTGTTTGACCGACTAGAATATTTGTACAACTACTGGAATCGACTACCGAAAAACTAGCCTATGTCAGCTCAAAGTATTTTCGGGCTCCCATATTTCAATTCATAGTGGCTGTCTGTCTGGAAGGAAAGATCAAGAAAATATCACATGACCAAAATGAACTTCATTTACTATTGCAGATAGATATCATTTGGTGTCTATAATGTTTCTTACAATTATTTATCTTGGTTAATCAATCCGTAGGACCTATTACTCGATTCTCATGTCTAGTAAAGGATATTGCAGAAGGGTTTCTTCTCAGTATCTTCGAAAGTATGTTCACTATATGAAAGAATAATTTGAATTCCATGTGTATCACTGTTTAAAAATACTTTCAGTGGGGTACCTCTTACCAGAACCTCTAGTACAAGAGTGAACTTTCAAAATTGTTCTCTAAACCACATAATTGCACCCTATACTATCATGATTCTTATTGGAAACATTGTCTGATTAGTTTTGGTAGGTTTGGTGATCCAGAGTGGAATTTTTCATTGGTGGTATTGGTATTCAAATTTTTCAATAATCATCATCTTGAACCCCTGAAAATGTTCCAATAGTTTGTTGGCATTCTCTTATTTTATTTATATCTTATCATTCTAACACGAAACTCATTGTTATAGAGCCCTGATGATGAATTTATTTAAATTCGAAACGTTGGCAAAGAAACAATAGTTTTTCTTTAATCAAATTGATCCCAATCCCACCAGTACCACCATTGAAGAATTGTCTGATTAACCTTCTTTTTGACTATTTCAGAGCGCCTGAATCAATGCTTCTAGTGAAGCAAATATATGGTTGAATCGATGTTTACAGAAAAACATGAAATATTTTAGAAGTAATTTATGTGAGTCGAATTGTTTATGGATCATTCAAACCCAGTGAGGCATAAATATTCAGTGATTTATTCCCGAAATCAAACAAATAAGGAATATTCCAAATATGGCCCCATTTCCATTCGATTCAGCCATCTAACACAATTAATAGGAATTTGATCATTTCAAAATTGCGGTTGATCTTCTGGAATATTTTCGGTGTGAATTCAAAATTTCCATTCGTAGATAATTCTTGAATGAAGCAACGAATACTGTTTCGATTGAGGTATTGTTTATCATGAAAGTGGATCAGTTAGATTAGTCAATTCATTCAGTTATGATGAAAAAAATAATTAATAAATGATTGTATAAGTTATTTTAATTTTCATTCACGAATAACCACTTCATTTTCGAAAAATACGTGAAAAATATTTTTCCAGTTCGAACGTTTTTTATCAATATTTGAGATTTACCTACCAATAATTTTTTTTTGTGAATTTACAGAAATGAGAGAAGTTGCACGATATCATGGTATTGACCCATAGGGCAAAGTTTCCAATGTGAGTGTTCATTTTCAGTTTTACATGTTCTTTTCAATTCTCATTGAAATGAAGCATATGTATCAGGTAATAATGGTACTGTACGATTGTATATCACGAAGATCGCAAAAACTGATAATTGCATTTTCATAAAGTTTTGGCACGTCTTGAATCTCGACTGTCGAATTGTGTTGGATATCTTGACATTGGATCGGTGAACTGCTTTGCATTTTTCATGTGTACGTGTCGAGTTTAACAAATTGGGAATATAATATATCAAATTTGTCGTAGACGATTTGCATACATCAGACAGAGCCCTAAACTTGTCACGTTTTTTCAGAGTATACCTGCTTCCGAAGAATTGTTTACCACTGGAAAATGACCTTGTTAGACGCCCCAAAATTATACAGGAATATTAATCAGGTAACCATTGTGTGGTTGCCAAAATTATATTTGATAATTACAATTTCCGTCTGGGTGAGAATGAACCTGTCTTCAACTATTGCCGGTACAAGGACACATTTTTATGCATATGGCGTCTAGTTTTTATATCAAATCCAACAAACCGTCATTGGATAAGAATTTGGAATATCAAGAGCAACATTCCATTTTGTTATACATATTCCTGAACAATATGTATAGTAGTTTTCACTGACTGAAGGATTATAATAAAACCAATTAGACCCTTAAGTTGTAAAATCCGAGATGCACACAGCTTACACTTCTCATTCATTTTAGTCTTTGTATTTCATTGGAAGTGTTCACTTGTGTTACGGCGTGCAATAATTTTATAACATTTATTTGTTATTACAGACATTAATAGCAAATATTTTATACCCCAACGTACAGAATAGGCAGTATGTGGCGTCCGTGGATAAAAAGTAATAGTGTCTCTTCCAGTGGTTCGTAAAAGAAGAATCACTTACCTTGTGACGCGAAAATCATTATAAAAAATGTGTATAGTTCCTTATTTCAGCAAGGATATAACGCGGGTGCTGCAGCAAAAGTAACCAGTAATTTGACGAAGGTGCCTCTTACTTCAGTTAGACGAATTGTTGAAAATTCCATGGAATCAAGAAAAAAGCGTAAAGATTCCGGTGTCACAAAAAGTCTAGACGACTGGGAAAAAGATTTGATAAGGCGAAAAATCTGCACTATGTACGATGAGCAGCGTGTCCCCACAATCAAAAGTCTGAAACAGCGGCTCATCAATGACGACGGAACTCACATCAACTGTGGCCTCACTACTCTTTGGCGAGCTCTGTCTGCAATGGGCTTTGAATATCGCAAAATTGACAAGAGACAAGTAATAATGGAATCCACACGTTTAATAAACTGGCGTTCTGATTATATAACGTCAATAAGAAAATACCGGTCTGAAAATCGGCCAATACTCTACCTCGACGAGACGTGGTTTGACACGCATGACACCCCTTCCAAAGGATGGTCTGATTCCTCTGATGAGTGTAAAACAAAAGCACCATCAAATAAAGGAAAGAGAATCACAATATTACACGCAGAATCAGAAATCCCAAACACTATGTGGCTTTCTGCCAAAAATATTAAGGACTCTTGTGTTGATTATCACGAAAATTGTCTGTTACCCAACATTCCGCCAAACAGCGTTATAGTAATGGACAACGCAAGCTATCATAGTCGACAATTGCAAAAAATTCCTGGCTCAAAGAATACGAAATTGGAGATTCAAAACTTCATGGCTGCAAATGACATGTATTTTGAGGAAAATTATTCAAAAAAAGAACTTTTACACGTGCTGCAGTCATTTTCTTTAAAAAAAACTTATGTTTGTGATACAATTGCAGAAGAATTGGGACATACAGTGTTACGACTACCTCCCTACTACTGCGTGTTCAATCCCATAGAGCTTATGTGGCACCAACTTAAATCGAGAGTGCGCGGAAAAAATACTTCTCCGACTTTAAGTGGTATTGTGGTAGAATTAATTAGGAACTGTATGAATAACATTCCTACCGAGAGTTGGAAAAGTTCTGTTAGTCATGTTATAAATGTTGAAAACTCGTACCTTTCTGTAAAATCAATTGCGCCAATTATAATTGATTTAGATGAGGATAGCGATAGCGACACTAAACTAAATATAGAATAGAATTGTAACATTTAAATAAATTACTTGTATATCTCCTACATTATGCAAAATTCAAATTTCTTAAGTTCGACCCTGTAGCACATTTGCATCTTTTACCAGATGATTTTCTATACAATGGGATTAAATCGGGTAGTTTATTGCAGTTAATAAGCCAATACCATTAACTGTGAAAAATGCTATATCCCCAGTTCAATCGAGGATCAGCTACTACCATAACTTCCTTTTCTGGTTGAAAGTGCGTTATGAGTTCGGGAGGTTATGAGGTCAATTCTCAAGTCTTTCCAGAAGTCTCTGGGGATGGAAATTTACAATATTGTGCCAGAATCATAAATACACCTTGATTTCATATCAGACTGAAGTATACGACATGGATCTTTGCAATCAGTCGTGAGCTTCCCTTAAATCCTCTAGTGTCAAAATATGTGGTGATAACATTTCTTTAGATAATGATCCAGTTGAATGATGGATAATTTTTGCTTGGACCCCTTTGTTTAATGTCAGCTCAAGCATTACTGCAGTGAAGTCATAAAATTAGTCGTGTGCTCTCCTTTAATCCTCTAGTATCAAAGTATGTGGTGATAAAATTTCTTTATGTAATGATCCAGTTGAATGATGAACAATTTCTGCTTCCACCTCTGTTTAATGTTAGCTCAAGCATTACTGCAGTGAAGTCATCAAATTCAACTATCTTGGTTACTAAGCCTTGATTATCTAGAGATTGAAAGTTCTCTTTATAAAGGCCTCCACAGGAAAATTGACAAGAAATATTGCGAAGATAATAATACCGTTGTTTATCAGATAAGGCCCAAAACATCTTTCAAATTATCAAGTAGTTGTTTTCTGTATTCAATATTATGCTCGAAAAACGTACGTATGGGAAAAAAGTCTGCAACTTGACTACAAGTTCTTATTTGAAAATCCGTATTTGAGGGTGGGCCAAGTCGGCCGACATCCTATATAAGATAAATTTCCGAATATATATATATCTGTGAATCTATGAAAAAAGCCCATAACAGATTTCTGATAGCTACTTGATGAGAATAAAGAAGATACAGCCATAAATGAAATTTCGAATTTTTGGTTTTACATGTTTTGTGTCCTGTCAGTAATTTTTTCTCATTCAATAGGACACTGAAATAGACAAGTTTCTTACTACCACCGTTTCCGAAACCCCCATGCATACACCTGAATTTGAATTAGTCGTGTAAATAACTATATTATAATGTTATTCTTCATTGCAAATTTTTTCATGAATATACACACACACACACACACAAAGATAACCATTCAGAACATTAAAAGTTTGCTCAAATACTTGCTATTCAGTAAATGGCGTTTCGACTCTGACGTTCATACCTTGTATATTAGAATCAAAATTTTACTTCGTGAGGAGTAGATATGCTTTGTGTTCGCAAGTCCTGCCAAATGTCACTGATGAGACCTAGGGTAGGTTGAAACAGTTGTTTGGCTTACAGTCATTACAGATACAAGTTCATATCGATTGCTCCATCTGAAGTTTCCGACTTGATTATTTTCAATTTTGTATGTTATCTTTTTCAATAGATGAATTCTGCAGTAATTTCTGAGAGTTCATACTCTCTGAATTGATAACGATGAAGCATTTTCAATGAGATTTCAAGTGAAATAAGTTAGTTTGCTGCTGATTTTCTCCAATTATTTCCATTTGGTTCATTCCGTTCGATTGTTACACTGTGAAAAATAATATTATAGGATATCACCTGCTCCGTGGGATCCTATACGCAATTGTCAACCAAGGTAAATTGCGTTCAACATTCCATTGGAACAAATATGGAAATTGGATCATATATGTGTAACATAAATATTCTGAATTATTGTCTTTAGATCGATTGTAGGTACCACTTCATCCATATCAACTGTGTAGTGTCAAGGGCAAACAATGGCAATTCTCTTTCGCTGCGGTTGATTATATTTATTGAAGATAAATCATTGTTGGCTGTGCATATCTAATGAGGAATAACCGACAGGAAAACAGTTCGATTCAGTTTCAAATGCTTGTTGTTCAACAACTTTAATTCAGTATCTTGATCCGGCAGAATCATGTTTTGATTTATTTGTATCTTCGTTGCATGAATTAATTGAAATATCATGCAAAATTGAAATGGCAAGGATGGTGCAGCAACGTATGGAATGTGGTTATTCTGAAAGGATTCGCTCAACGTTTCTCATCCATCCATTTCTTTCACTTGATGAAGGTAAATATAATATTATTTCAACTGTTAATGAACAATAAGTGGGTGGACAACAATTGCCCCATCAAAATCGGATAATGAATGAGTATTCGAAAATACGAAAGAGTAGACAGAATAACCTTAGTCCCCTCTTCAGAGAGAATACCTACTTGCTGATTGTGATTAGGATGTGATGGTTATCAATGACAAAATAATATTTTGTCCTGTGGAATGGATTCTTTCGAAAATAGATGTTTGGGTTGTGGGAGAAAGGAATTTTCTGTGAGTTCTATGCTGTTAAGGTTGATAAAGACAAATAAAACTGCGATAGGTCCCTAGTTGGGCAAATTATGATTTCATTATATTAGAGGTTATATAATTGTCGAAGTACTGATGCTACTCAGTTTGGGAACGCATACATTGAAGACTATTACTGAAATAACATTGGTAGCATGCATCTGACAGGTGGTTTTAGCAGGATGTTTCAATCTAATTTTCGTTTAGATGTAAAGGAAGGTGAATGTATTGGTAGACAGTCTTAACATATCTAACAATCTAACAGGAGAAAAATCACAATAAAAAAACAGTATCATCTTTTTATACCCTAGCATTTCTGATGTTACCTCCTTCACCTGATTCAGAAGAACACTCTACGCTGATTAAAAACGAGTACAAACAGTTGGACGACTACAAGCTAAAAATCTTGAAAATCATCAACTATATCAAAAAAAAATTAACTCGTCAAAATTGTTTTTTTCCTCATTTCATCCCATGATGGGCTAGAATTGTATATGAGGAAACATTATCCAACATACTCGAAAACTTTAAGAAAAAATCAAATATCAGTGACAAATCAATTATTTATATAATTTGACTATATTTCTTCTCAAGCACTCGATTTTGCTTCAGGCAAAAACATTTAAATGTAGGAAATTAACGTTTATTCTGAATCAAAGTGATATCCAATTCGATCTGGCCGGTCCATATCTAATGGCTATTATGTCGACCTACACATGTCTTGGGGCTCACATAAATTCATTAATAATAGCCATTGAAAGCGAACGCCTGTCTTTTTGTATTATGGTAATCATTGAATCTACATTTGTTATCATGATCAATCAAATCAACTCGAGACGAAAATGAAAAATAGAATCAGAAACGTTCTTAATTGATATAATGAATCAAAACAACTGGATAAATGGGAAGCAGGTGAGAATGGATGATATATTTCGATTGTTAGAATTATGATGATAGATTTATCTCGACACAGTTGGCAATATTTCACAGTTCTTCAGATTTATGGGAGAATTGCCAATAGACCCACGCTGTGAAAGAATACTGCTTGTTCTAATCAGGACAACTGAGAAAACTTTAACAGCTTTAATGTGGAAAAGAATTGTGGGTTGAATGAAAGAGTAGGCAGGAAATATCCTAGGATGAGTGTAATGTGAACAAAGGCCATGTTTTTATAGAGATCAATTACCATAACACCAAACTGGTATCATTTGCACTCGACGCGTATTTCCCTTCCAAGGTTGCCATTTTCAGACTAAAAAAAAATTGACACTATAATATCAATTAAGTATCAGAGTAATGAATCTCTACAAAAACTTTAACTTTTACAGAAAAGGTTCGATTCTCATCGTTTATTATTATTATTTTTGAACTTTTATATTAGTAAAAATGGCTCTGGAATGATTTATTTGATTAAAATTTTAAACGTGGCAATTACAGAGTTGTGCTAGTTCGTGCTAGTTCCAGGAAGAATTCAAAATGGAAGAAACCACGTTTTTGACAATGTTACATAGCAAATATGTAGTTGAGGTGAAAAATTTATCCATATAAATTTGTACAGTTCATCCAATCCATCTTGGCGGTAGCTTGAGCACCTTTTCCACTAGTGCAGTGATATTCCAGAATAAGACAAAAGCAAAAACCTCTACTGGAAAAAAAAAATTTATATCTCGGACTATACTTTACAGTAATCCCTGCGCTCCTAGTCATTATTCATCCAGGATAGATTGGATGAGCTGATTCTCAAGGTCTGAGATGTAAACATTTTATATTTTCGTATGAAAAAAAAACGGTTTCGAAGTTCTCGTTTTACTGATATGAAATCACACATTCACTATATCATTATTGCGTTTTAGGGGCAACAAATGAATGCAAAGCAATTGTCGAAACAACGAGTGCAATTGATTCGATACTCTTTTTTCATGAAACATCAATTAATTGAGTTCAAAGTTATAATAATGTATATTTTCCGACTCAATGCCAGGGTCGAATCATTTAGATGTCTATAATCCTGCTTCTCTCACACCGATTTTCACTTACTCGGTTTGGAAAAGTGAGAAATTCAATTTTTATGGTTTCATTTCAGTCATAAATATTCGTAGTGAGTGATAATACTTGATGTCATTGATTGATTCGATGTTCAATGTTACTAGTAATTATTGAAGTAGATGATGATATTTACGCTTGCTCTATACATAGTGTTGATTAAACATTTGTATTATTTTCCTGTACAAGTGCCAGTGAGAATCATACAGAAAAGTTGTTAAATATGGATATTCATCAAGTATCTGCTAGTTCGATTCAATCTCTAAATATTATTTCATTGTTGCTGTCTTTCAAGGAAGCCGAAGGCAAAATTTACATTGAGGAAAATATTGTTCATCAAAAAGATATTACATTGTTTTAATCGCTTAATACTTGTTTCAAATAACACAATGAATATTAAATCGAGTCTATATAAGTGTCTGATGGTCCAGGAAGATATTGACCATCAACGCCAATAGATATGCATAAGTTCAGACCTGGCATCAACGAAAAAATTGCAAATTTTCACGCTGGACTTAAGTAACAGTGGGAAATATGCATTATCGTCACATTACAATTAAAAGTTATTTTTTTATTTAGTTAACATTTGATGGAATGAAATATTATTGATGCCAGCATATTTAGTATTGAATCTCGATTTACGTACGCAGAGATCAAATTAGTGAAAGCTGTGAGGTAATCATTATGTTCAATGATGTATATGAGTCCATAAATTCGTATTCATTATTGCCAACAGCAGAGGCCCATATCAAGAATATTCCGATGTGTTTGTGAACTAGGTAAGATTAGTTTAAAAACGAATTTTCCATAAAGCTAATGCAAGACTCACTAATTCACACTGAGCTGTATAAAAATATAGCATACTTTCGTTAATGATCTTCACAACAACATAAAGACAATTTGTGAATGATTGAATTACGACATGACAAAAAAACATGCATTTTTCCTATTCTCTCTTGCTAAAACTGAACGACTTTCGAACGAACTACGAATTTTAAAACAATTTAGTCTCGTTCGGAATTTCATGAGGAGTGAAGGAATAGCTAATATCACTCCCTTGAATTGCAAATGAATGAGGTATTATAAAAATTAAGTTTTCTTTTATCTCGCAGTTACGCATTTCCAGATGATAATTGGTCCTTATATATATGTGATTTCAAATTATAATCCTATCCCACTCTTTCATTATGATGATTAGTTTGTAGATCGAAAGAAAGTGAATGAGCATCAAAAGTATCTCTGTATCTGAAGATACCAACTTTCTGGGAACCTTCTTGGGGACTTGGAACTCAAACAGGCTTCATGTTTCTTTTCATTTCAAATTCGGATGTGAGGTTCAAAGAAAATCGCTTGACCGAGTAGAAAAATACATACAATACCATTGACTTTATTTTCCAATCTCGTTATATCGCGGTTCACGTATTTTATATACAATGTCAAGTTTCCACACATAGCAGATGAAGTTACGTCTTGGTGTCGAGGTGAGGTTATATTGCTAAGTGGGTGTGGAATCTGAGTTCGTTTTATGCAATCGACTGAAAATGGTGGAGCCCTCAAACATTTATAGTTTTTCTACACTGTTGGAGTATACCAGAAACAACAGAATCAGCGAATATTTGCTAACATTAACAGATCAATTCTGAACTTTCTGAATACTCCTTCAGGCGGTTAGTTCAACGTAGATCCTGATGTCTCAATTCTTATTTGCGAACTTCCACTGAAGCAAAAAGTTTAATTATTTATTATTTATTATACACTGAGATAGATTTTATATCAGGAAGTCTTTCGATGATTTATGTCTATTTCAGTTGTTTCCGTTGAACACCAAAACTTGTGCAAGCTAGGGAATTTTTTGTAACGTTCAGAGAACATCGCGCGCCTAATGAAAAGGAGAAAGAGTTGATATTCACATTGAGATTTCGATAGACCAAGTTTCAAGATTCAATCTCGGAAAAACAGCCCTGAATGGAAATATTTCATTTCAAATGAAATCAGATATGGTTGAGCATCAAAACATTAAAAATTAGGTTAATCAACTCATTCAATATATTTAGACATAATTAATGGAGTTTTCCGATACTCTTGATACACACAATGAAGATATTTCCAATCATCTTGATGAAAAAATATCTTGTGATCAACTTTACCTGAACTGCAAATAAGTATTGGTGAATTCAGTACCACGAAAAATAGGAATAATTAATGAAATAATGATTCATAACAAGTATTATCGAATTTAACTGACCAATACTTTTCTTGAATATCTCAGTTTCATGTAGTACACTTACTGATGATGGGTCTCCAAACCGCAAAATATGTTTTGCTGTACGATAGCTATCTCAAGCAGAATAAAAAAAAAGTATCCTGCATGAGGAAGCTATTGTATAGCAACACACGTGTGGCGGTTTTGTAATCCTATTGTCAGTGAGAATCGTACATGAAAATGTGATACTTTAAGTGAAGATTGTCGATGATAAATAGGACGAACATGGTATAAAAATGATGATCAACTGAAAAACCAATAATCTTCTCGAAAACTCCGTAATTGTTTTGATGTGATAATATATTTTTAGAGGAAACAAAGACAATCTTTTCCACTGATACAGATCATAAAGAAATGATGTATGAGGGCTAGTTAAAGAACTTTACATTTCGATTGAATACAGTATGACCAACACTTTCAACTGAAGACAGAGGTCACCTACCTTGAGGGATTTCCACTTGATGAATGATCCACCAACATACCAAATGGATATTAAAAATGACGAGAATTCATGAAACATTTCAATTTGCAAGAAAATCAAATAATATCGATTGAATGTGTAGGCTGTTCATAGCCATGTGGAAGATTGCCTCACCTCAATAGCGATTTTTGTAAAGTTCAATGACAAAAAATACTGTTATGTTATTCGATTTTAAATAAGCTATTGAACATAGCTGTTTCCTGGAACCTACAAAGTATAGTCACACCAGCGTTTCCAGATCGATAAGTCGATAATTTGAAACATTCTGAGTGAAAAAAGCGGGATTCTTTCTTCGAAAGCGGGTTATACTGAAAAAAAGTAAATAATCGGAAGTTTTTGAATCTAATTTGTACAACCTAGTTTGTTTTCTTCAAAAAAAGTTTTATCCATTAGAATAATTTGGTTTTCCAAGTAATAGTCTTTGCGAGTGTTACGAATTGTAACTCACAATAGGAGAATAATTATTTACAAGATTTTTTTTTCATGATATTTCTGTGAAGATTCAACTTTTTTTGAACTTTTATCCCTCATAATAAAGACGAAGAACTCTGCCAGAGGATAACTAAATTAAACTGGGTGAGTAATTCTGCTTTCATTGAATTCTTGGAGCAGTTATTTCTGACACCCGACCATTTCAAATTCAACTGGGAAAAAACGCGTTCAAGGAAGCAGTTTGATTTTGGGATACTGAAAATCACGACGTCCCGCCAAAATCAGGACGTTTGACAACGCTGAGTCACACACATCCTAGATATTTGAATGGCGAGCGATATTTTGTGACTCTGAAATAATTAAAAAAGGTGGTCTCAATGTGTGAAAATTTGTTGTGTAGTATTTGCAGTTTGCAATATAATAGTTATAATACTTATTGGATATATATATATATATCATGTTGAACACATTAATAGCAAACGTATGGTGTATACTTCATACTTGTGAGTACAGAATATTGGCAAGCCATTTTTCGAAAAATCTATTCAAAATCGTTAAAAATTATTATAAATTCTTTCTTTCCAAGTCGTGTTTGGTTGAATTGATTGTTTTTGGGAAATTGTCCCGCGGAAAGTCATAAATGCTTTTATTGGACAATTATTGATAAACCTGTACTCACTGTGGCATTATTTCCTCCACAATTCGGTCAGCAATCAAACATATCGTTTCAAAACGACGCTTGGATAATTGCTTAATTTTATTGTAATTTTTCATTACTTTGTTCGGTGTTCTTTAGCTGTTGGAGTACCGCCCTGAGAAACCCCAAAATTTTCGTCAGTCAATTCGGATCGGCACCACTGAAATTGAATTCGCACTGAAAATCTTCTTACTATGTCAAATTCGAATCGAAACTGATCGTTAATGTAAATACCAATTAGTAATGACGAATATAACGAACCTAAAACTCAGTGCTCCCCTATCAAAGTCTCTCAACATAACAATATAGTTGAATACTGAGCGAGCAGTGGGTTGAAAGATGTGGCTACCAATTTTGGATTATGAGTTAACGCAACATGATTTTAATGCATCTAGAACAGGATTTTCCAATCTATGGGCAGCGACTCACTGGTGGGTTGCGAACAACTTTTTAGTGGACCCTGTCTGTAGAACGACGCTCCACCCGACTGTGCCAAGCCAAAAACTGTATGTGAACTTTGTATATTATTGGAAAAATCCCCTTATTCATATTAGTGACGGTTGAAATTCATAGAGATGGTTCCCGAATTCAGTAACTTGTTTTAGATCGTAGTCCAGACAACTTTTGGAAAAACTTATTCAGAAAGTAATCAGCTAAGGAGTTGCTGAGGAGTCCTGGGCACTTAACAAGGTAAATAAAGTGATGAGAAAATAAACAACAGTGAGATTAACACGAAATCAAACAAACCCGAAGTGAAGTCTTATTATTGAATATATTATTATAATAAGATACCCTCAACGTGATAGCGAATATCAGCAGTAGTTTTATAAAATGGTATAATTGCAAAGTGAATGCTGCCCAGCCCTGAATTCATTACCCATACCAGTAATTTGAAAATGAGTTGTATCTTAAGCATACAAAGAAATGCACGTTGGAATCCATTGAATAAAATAAGTTTCAGTGTTATTTTTCTGTCTGGTATCTCCTTGAGACTTTGGTTGTTCGAGAAAAAGCTGAATTATTCAAGGAATTCGCTAGCGAAACAATTGAAATGCATTAAGCCTAATTAGAGTACGGAGTACTTACACAGATTTATTGGGGTATGGAATTGAAACGATGCTTTATCAGTGAAGGTAATTTTGATTCAAGTAATAGAACAATCTGGCAATCAAGTGAATGCAATTGTATCGTTAGAGAAAAAAAAACAACGCTTCAGATAATGGCACTCAAAGTAACTTTTAACAACTCCTTATGATGATGTTAATATCATCTGCTCACCCAAATTTTGGTCATCATTTATAAAATCTCAAAAATGATGATTGCACCACGTAATGGAGGGCTTGGGATGGATTTTCTTTGTCTCGTTAAGTAAGCATCATTTACGTTTCATTATGACTAGTTTACTACGACTGAGGAAGTAATTGTAGTATTTCTGATACTCCCAATATTTAATTGGAATATCTGACCAGTGAACTGCCTAGTTTGTCACTTGAATATTCTTTGAGAAGAATTCAGCAGATAATCAATAGATGAGTTTCCTGATGATCCCATAATAAGCTTTTATGGTACAGGTGCTAAAGCATATTATGTGAAATATGTCGATAGTGAAATCAAGAAGGCTAGAGGCATCAAACGGTCGGTTATAAAGAATGAATTGACCTGTGAAGACTATCAAAAAATTGTTGAACAGGGTGATGAAAGATGAACTCATTCAGAAGCGTGTTGCATATACAGAATTGAGGAACAAAGTTGCATTATCATACCACGATGACAAACGATTTATCATTCCGAATACCAAACATACTCTTCCATGGAGTCACACTGATATACAATTTTATCAGAATGATCCAAACGATAATGTTCATCGGCTATCCAATAATATTCAATTATTTCCTCAGGAGAGTCCTCTAGACAAATTGACTCGTTTATTGAGAGCCGAGATGAACAATTGAAACATCATTCAATGTATTCGAAACCGTAAAATTCATTATTGAATAGTATTATATGACTCATGACATACACACACACATACACACGTTATAACATCTATTATTCTTCACCAAATATAAACAATTTATTGGAATGTGCGTTGTTTCATTTTTCTACCATTCAACACCTTGTATGAATTGTGATATAAATATGTGGTGATTATAAGAAATCATCAGTATGAAAGGTATCGTTGAGGAGTGTAAGAAATGTCCAGAGCAATAAATAAATTTGGTCGAAAACGAAAATGGGGTGGTAGTTATGTTCGAGGACTTCCTGGCATTGGCATGGCATGTGTCTTCCCAATTGCATTGAGCTCAGAATGATATAGTATTTCTAGAGGATTGAAAAAATTTTGAGATTTTCAAAAATTATGTGAATATCCAAGAAACTCAAGTAGTATTAAATTTATGATTTTGAAAGTATTTCAAAATTTCAGGAGTGGACACAAGCAATCTCGAATTTCAATAGATGGTTTCATTCTAACTTAATTAACGAGTATCGTTTACATTTCACCAATTTAGAAGACTGAGATTGTTTTGTATTATTGTATTTGTAATATTTTGAATATTTGATATTAAAATTCTCATAGGAATTATTTGGCAATTTTGAAAATGTTTCAAGATTTCATAAAACGAGGGTCCTACAGGGAAATAATTTATAAAATAACATTCTGAATATACGAAATAGGGTGAAAGGATAATGATTATGTGTAGGATTCTGTGAAAAAATTACATAGCTACAACTATAATACCCTACTACAACTTCATTGCTGAAAATCGTCCACATTTCATTTTTGGATTCCTCTATACATCTTAGAATCACTTCATTGATCCACGTTTCCTGTTTTGGCGTTCAACCAGCTCGAGTGACATAAACAATCACAACAATTTGCTTATGGTTGGATGGTCTTCTTGCTTCATCAACCAAGCAAATAACAAGTTTATTAGGTTTATTAGGAAATAATTTGGAAACCGAGTGGTTTCATGAATATATCTGATGATATTGTGTGAAAACATTCGATATTAGTCCAGAGATTTGAAGATGATTACGGTGTTGGTGCTCTGGAGATTTGAAAAAAGTGGGACCTCTTCTTTCATAAATGGTTTTCGATGTGACTTTCACAGTATGCCGAATATGGAAAAGCAGCTTATGATTTGAAGTTGACGCATAAAAAATAAAAAAAAATATTTGAAAAATTTCCGAAATTGGTGAAGACAGCATCGCCATTTATTACTTGTATAGCGACATTCAACTGTTTTCCCTAGTATTGAAAAATGTGCTTATTCATATAAATCATTTCATCTTAGATGATCTGGAGAAAATATTCTATCAAGAAATGTAGGGATAATCTTCCCGACACTTTATCGAGTTACCTAAAAGTAACCTGCTGAGTTATACCATATCCATACCAAACTGAAATCATTCGCAATGAATGCGAGTGTCGCCAACCACAGTATCATATTCAGGAGAATATGATACTGATCATTTATAATCATTATAGACTGATAAATCGAGAAACTACCTGCATTATGCCAGCTGGTACTGAGATAGATGATCTACTTCATTCTACAGAATTTCAATATATGATGGATATATTACCCACCCAATTATCTTCCTGATTATACTGAATAGAGGGCTGGTTATACTTCCGCTGGATACTTAGGAAATGAGGACCTTCAAAGAAATATTCTGCAGCTCGACTCTTCAGCTTGTATTAATTATCACTGAATCTAGTTACAGTATCGTTGTCATTTCCAGAAAATGCTTGTTCGTCAGCAAAACGTGCGTCATATGCTACGGTATTTCATCTTCTTTGGAAAGTTTCCATTTTAACCCCCCACGTTTTCGATCACAGGTTCCATTGATGGTGGATTATAATTCCACTTTTTCACAGAAAAATTTCTTGGAAATCACTCTTTTTGAGCTCTATTTCGAATACACCATGGTCAAAATAATTTGTAGAATTGGGAATATCCTTAAAATTTTCGATATTTCATTGAATTTTTCAAGATAATTTGCCAGTTTCCAATTTTCTGGTGATTTTGAAAGTTTCTCAAGATTTGAGATATTCTTTATCTCATAAGAAATTATGAGAATAATGTAATGTTTTGAATATCCGGTTGGGATTGAGACATATTTTTTTTGTAATTCAGGAAATTTTTACGATTTCAGAAGACGTTGGCCTAGTTTTACCAATAAACATGTAACAGACGCTATAATGATAAAAAACATTGCTTAAGCTATAATACTCCTGCAACTTTTTGAGAGAAAAAAAATCAAAATATGAAGATGGCAGTGGTACTTCTTCATACTTGGAGCATCCGACCTCTTTGTGATGCATAAGCAATCACTACTTCCATATCTATATAATTGTTTTCTGTTTCATTGAGCAATAAGCAAGTTGACTAGGTTCAAAATTATTTGAAATTCAGGGGAATTCAAGACATTTCAGGAACATCTTCTGATGATTCAATAATTTATTGAAATAATAATTAATTTTATTAGGTTTCAGTTTTTTTGAACTCTCGAAAATGTTTTCAAACTTTGAGAGAATACAATGTTTTCAGAATGATTTTTGGACTATCCAGAATATCGGGAGGCCGCTAACGACATATAGTTGGTGCATCAGAAATGAGAAAAAAATCGTCAAAAAACTCACGAGAACGTTGAAAACAACGATGATCAAAAATGAGATGGAGATGAGTAGGCATTGCTCCTGATATCATGACATTTCATTATTGTGAGAGTTAAAATGTACTAGCTCGAACTTGAGAAAATATGAAAAATGTGTTTCATAAAAAAATATTGTTCAGAATATATTCGTTTCTCCTGACCCTCTATAGTGGTAACTTGTCCATGGGAAAGTCGCTCAATGGAAAGCCATCTTTTTAACCTTGGTCTAGAAGATGAGTTAGATCCAATGCGACTTCTCCTTCACTCGAATAATCCTATGAAAGAAGCTTGCTGATAGTCAAGATTAAAGCTCCGTTTGTCCTCAGCAAGCATAATTTCGATTTCTTTCTCTTCAAAATTATACAGAATCACTATAAGATTCAGGAAATTTTGAGATATTTTCAATAGTATTACTACTTTTCCTCGGGTTTGAAGGCCGTCGTTCTTTGGAATATTTCCTCTGAGGAAGAAATTCCGACGGCCTTCAAACCCGAAGAAAAGTAGTAATACTGAAAAGCTCGGCCGCGAAAGCCTCAAACTTGTCATATTTTCAATAACTCATTGAAATTTGCAATAAATTCAGGATATTTTGATTTTATATTTTGATATTGGAATATTGGATGAAGGAATACAAATAATCACAAGTTTTATATGCTTTACTTTTCTCCAAAAGTATCCGAAACAGGTTTCAACAGAGGTAATTATATAACAATGGAAGTGCGACCAATAACAATCAGCAGGTTTTATATGGATATATTTTTTTTACTTTAACCGAGCATCATTTTCATTTCAAATGGTTCAAGCCTCAAGCAGGAGAAAAAACTCGTTCAATTCTAGTAAGATTCCAGTAATAAAGGTTTACTAAACTGCGACAAGAGTTCCACTGTACAATAGCTTCTTCAAGCAGAAATTAAAATAGTTCGATTCCATCTTGATGAAGCTATTGTCTGGCAGAATACGTGTCGCGGTATAGTAAACCCTCATTAGTGAAATCTCACAGAGTTCGAAATATTTTGAATATTCCATTTAATTTTTCTATATAATCTATCAGATTTCAGTTTTGTGGTGATTCTGAAAATTTTTCAAAATTTTAGATTTTTATATTTTTTATAAGGAAGTTCTGAGAATATTTGTAATGTTTAAAATGTTTAATTATGATTTATATATTTTTTTCGATAATTCTGGGAGTATTTTATGATTTAAGATGATGACTAGGTACTGACGCTGTTTCAATAAAAAACATCCCTACAGCTATAACACTCAACTCCAGCTTTTCGAAGCAAAACTAAAATGGTGAGAATAACGGTGATCCTTGTTTCCTCTTGGGATATCTGATTACTTCGTGTGGCATAAACAAACTCAACTTGCATATGGATGTATTTGTTTTTGCTTCATCTACCAAACAATAAGCAAGTTCACCAGATTCAAAATTCATCGGTAATTGAAGGGGATTCAGGAATATTTTCCAAAACGTTCTAGAAATGTCGATCCATCAGATATTTTGATGATTTTGGAATAGTTTCAGAATTTGGAAGAAGTGGAATCTCTTTTTCGGGGTGATTTTGGAACTATTCACCATATTGGTGGTAGCTAACAAAATGTAGTTGGTGCATTCAAAATAAACTCAAACTGGGACGATATGAAAAATATGTTCCATCAAAAAATATTGTTCAGTTCATCATCGTTTCTCCTGACCCTCTATAGGGGTAACTAACAACCTGCATCTAACCTTGGTATAGATGATTATAGCTCCATTTGTCCTTTCAAGTACGTAAGCAAGCATTATTTCAATTGCATCGACTTCATAATCTATAGAATAACTGAAAAATTAAGAAAATTTTAAGATATTTTCAAGAAAATTCAAGAGATTTTAATTTCTTGTTCCAATATTTGGAGAATGAGTAAGTACAAACAATCATATCTATTTTTTCATCTCACGAGCTTTTGGAACAAGTTTCAATAGAGTTAATGATATAGACGATGGAAATGCGACCAATAACACTCAGCAGGTTTCACGTGTTTCTTGCCTTAATCGAGAGTCGTTCAAATTTCATCCTATTCAAAATAATATAAAATTCCAGGGGGCCAAGAAAGTTCCGAAAGTGTGTGTGATATTTGGAATATTTGATTGGAAGGTTTCAAAGATATGTCAACATTTTTTTGCAATTTCTGAAATATTTCGAGATTTCAAGAGACGTGGTACCTACAACGATATAATTTCCTTGATTTCATCCGTAGTGTGCATAATATGGGAAACTATAATAATGAATACGTGATGGACGCTTAAAAAAAAAACATTATCCCCACAGTTTTCATCATGAAGTTTTTGAGAAGATTATGTTGAATATGAAGATGATTAAAAGTCATCATTCTTAGAGAATTCTTCTCCTGTTTTCGAAATTCGATTTGTTTTCAGTATGGGTTCACAATATTTCCAATATCTCATTTGATTTCCCAAGATAATTCGCCCAGTTTCAATTTCGTGGTAATTCTGACAATTTTTGAAAATTTTAAATTTTATTTTTCTCAAGAGAAAGTTTTGTGAATATTTGTGATATTTAGAATGTTTGAATTTGATTTTGACATATTTTTTGAAAATTTTTGTAATTCATGGTTTCAGAAGATGACATCTGCCGCAGTTATAATAAAAAACGTCGCTTCAGCTAGAAGATGACGGTGGTGGTCCTTGTTTTCTCTTCAGATATCTGACCAATTCGTGTGGCATAAAGATACTTGACTTGCATATCGATGTATTCATATTTTGCTTCATCAATCAAACAATCGTCACTCAAATATTTCATGACAGTAGCTCGCGAAAAATCAAGGTTAGAGCCTCAACATGATCCAGAATAACTGGAAGACTAGGAGATTTGAATGTTGCGTTTCAATAATAGAGAAGGAGTACAAACCAGTCTAATTCCTGCTTGAAGGTGCCATTGTATAGCGAAACACGTCTAAAAGTTTAGTAAACCGTTCGTTATAAGTGAAATCTACTGGGCAACTAACTGTATATTATTTGTTTATTATTGAATTTCATCTTACCACCGACCACTTTCATTCAGTAAGTATATGATATAAAAATTCAGGACGACCAGGAAAGTTTCAAGAGAATGTTTAATATTTTGAATATTCAATCGAATAATTCTAAAGATATTTCAGAAAATTTTTAAACTGAGAATGTTTTGATATTTCAAGAGACGTGGGCCTACGATTTCATAATTTGCTAGATTTCATTCGAAGTGTGCATACTATGGGAAAGTGATAATGATCACGTGATGGACGCACTGAAAAAAAAACCTCATCATCCCCAAAATCTTCACTATTTACTGCAACTTTTTGAGAAGATGATGGTGATTATGAAGATGATCAAAGGTCATCATTGTTTGAGAATTCTTCTCCTGTTTTCAAAATTCGATTTGATTCCAGTATGGGTTCGCAATATTTCCAATATCTCATTTGATTTCCCAAGATAATTTGTCCAGTTTCAATTTCGTGGTAATTTCGACAATTTTTGAAGATTTTAGGTTTTCTTTTTCTCAAGAGGAAATTTTGAGAATATTTGTGATGTTTTGAATGTTTGATTGTGATTTTAACATATTTTTAAAAAAAATTGTATTTCAGAAGATTACCACCTATTGCAGTTGTTATAATAAAAAACGTCGCTTCAGCTAGAAGATGACGTAGGTGCCAATTTGTGTGGCATGAAGAAACTCGACATGTATATGGATGTATATTGAATAACTAGAAGACTAGAAGATTTGAATTTTGTGTTTCAATATTAGAGAAGGAGTACAAACGTCCAATTCCTGCTTGGGGGAGTCATTGTATAGCGAAACACGTCTCTTAGTTCAGTAAACCGTTCGTTATGAGTGAAATCTACTGGGCAACTGTATATTATTCGTTTAATATCGAATTTAATCGTACCATCGACCACTTTCAGTCAGTATATGATATAAAAATTCAGGACGACCAAGGAAGTTTCAAGAGTATGTGTAAAATTTTGAATATTCAATCGAATAATTTTGAAATTATTTCAGATAATTTTCAAACTGAGACTGTTTTGATAACTCAAGAGACGTAGGCCTACGATTTCATAATTTGCTAGATTTTATTCGAAGTGTGCATAATATGGGAAAGTGGTAATGGTCACGTGATGGACGCAGTAAAAAAATCATTATCACTACAATCTTCACTATCTACTGCAACTTTTTGAGATGATGGTGATTATGAAGATGATCAAAGGTCATCATTGTTTGAGAATTCTTCTCTTGTTTTCGAAATTCGATTTGATTCCAGTATGGGTTCGCAATATTTCCAATATCTCTTTTGATATAATATCTTTTATTTATTAATATATATCTTTTGATTATATTTCAACATCCGGTGTACCTCAAGGGTCCAATTTGGGTCCGCTACTCTTTCTCTTATTTATGGATGACATTTCCAGTAAAATAAGCTCACCGCATTTTTTATTCGCTGATGATTTAAAAATATATTTGAATATAGAAAATCTAACAGATTGCATAACTCTCCAGAATTCCCTTATCGAAGTTAATAACTGGTGCGATAATAATTATCTTAATCTCAACTTAGGAAAATGTAAAATAGTTTCATATCATAGAAAACGGACGCCTATTATTTACGACTATGCAATTGATAATGTTTCTCTTGACAGATGTATAACTTACAAGGATTTAGGAGTAACCTTTGACACAAAATTAACATTTGACAATCACTTATGTAACATTTCATCGTCAGCGCTTAGACTGTTGGGTTATTTTTCCAGAAACTGGGGAAATTTCTCAGATGTCAATACAATGAGACTATTGTATATGACCTTTATAAGAACCAAACTTGAGTATGCAGCAATTACCTGGTCTCCAGTTTATCAAAACTCCGTCCAAAGATTGGAAAAAGTTCAAAGGAAATTTTGCAAACTTATATTCTTCAAATGTAATGGCTACTATCCTTCAAGAGGTTATGATCATGGAACTCTACTTAGCTCTCTCAACTTACAATCTTTGGTCGAGAGAAGACAATGCATGGCATTAACATTCCTGTATAAACTCCTCAATAACGAAATCGATTGTGGTTATCTGCTTTGCAAAATACAATTTCTGGTCCCTCGTAGACAATCCAGACAAGCTGTTACATTTTATAATACATTTACTAGAACGAATATCTTACAAAAATCTCCAGTATATTCCATGTGTCATCTTTTCAATAGTATCTCTCATTTATGTGATATACATTATGATAGCCTAGCAATTATTTTAGAAACTTTTATAAATACTTAGCATGTACATTTATTATATTTTCTCTGTAATTGGGTGAAAACCTGTTGAGAATAAAGAATTGAAATTGAAATTGAAATTGAAATTGAAATTGAATATCTCATTTGATTTCCCAAGATAATTTGTACAGTTTCAATTTCTTGGTAATTTCGACAATTTTTGGAGATTTAAGGTTTTTTTTTCTCAAGAGGAAATTTTGAGAATATTTGTGATGTTCTGAATGTTTGATTGTGATTTTAACATATTTTTAAGAATTTTTTGTATTTCATGATTTCAGAAGATGACCACCTATTGCAGTTGTTATAATAAAAAACGTCGCTTTAGTTAGAAGATGACGTAGGTGCCAATTTGTGTGGCATGAAGAAACTCGACATGCATATGGATGTATGTTGAATAACTAGAAGACTAGGAGATTTGAATTTTGTGTTTCAATATCAGAGAAGGAGTACAAACCAGTCCAATTCCTGCTTGGGGGAGTCATTGTATAGCGAAACACGTCTCATAGTTCAGTAAACCGTTCGTTATGAGTGAAATCTACTGGGCAACTGTATATTATTTGTTTAATATTGAATTTTATCGTACCATCGACCACTTTCATTCAGTATATGATATAAAAATTCAGGACGACCAAGGAAGTTGCAAGAGTATGTCTTTTATTTTGAATATTAACCAGAATGATTTTAAAGATATTTCAGAAAATATTTAAACTGAGAATGTTTTGATACGTGGGTCTACGATTTCATAATTTGCTATATTTTATTCGGAGTGTGCATAATCTGGGAGACTGATAATGATCACGTGATGGACGCAGTAAAAAAAATCATCATCACTACAATCTTCATTATCTACTGTAACTTTTTGAGAAGATGATGGTGAATATGAAAACGATCAAAGGTCATCATCGCTACAATTTTCATTATCTACTGCAACTCCTTGAGGAAATTATGGTGAATGTGCAAACGATCAAAGGTCATCATTGTTTGAGAATTCTTTTTCACATGGAAGTTGATTCAATTAAATATTCTGCTGATTTTGTATTTTTAGAATTTTAAAAGGGGTGGAATCTCTGAAGAAATGTTTTTCTGCCTGATTCTTGAATGAATATTAAGTTTGTAGTGGATGAACCAAAAATAAAAAATAGAAAATTGGGAAAACACTTACGGAAATGGTGAAGACGACGGTGAGCAGGAAGAAGATGATAGACGAGTAGACTGAGGCACACATAGCTGCTGGTATCACTTCATCATGCATCACTTCACTTCGTCCATCCGCGCCCCAGTGAGAACCGCGAGACACTGAAACAGCTGAAAGGCGGACGCAAGAACGGCCCGGAATCGGCGTGCCGGACTCTACCGGAGTCTGAACTGGCTCCGGGGCTCGAAGAACGCCGACGGGCGATCATCCTCGATGGGATGATGGGACATTCCGAGGTAATTCGGAGGTGCACGCAAGGCCGGACGTTCACAGTTCGCGGAAAAGTGATGGTTTCGGTGCGAAGATGAGGTGAATCACGAAATTGCTTATGGTTTTTAGATAGGATTCGATCCGATTAGATTGAAATCGTCAAGAACACGTGGGAATTTCTTCTATGAATAATCCTGCACTGTCGGATACAATTCAATACCCCTCGTGGTAATTGCCAAAAGAATGGATGTTGAGAAACTTTCTATAGAGATAATGAAGTTAGATGAATAGTATAATGACTCTCTTTTTATCCGAATCGAAAAATAGGAACCACAACTTTTTTGAAAGAAGTAAAATCAAAAAGATTACAAACACTTTCTGTTAATGGGTACGTTTATGTTTGCTTTGCGTAGATATTCCTATATTTGCTATCTATTTGATTAAATTTTCATATGCTTGCTATACGAATTGAGCAAGAAAAAATAATTTCTATGTAAGCCAGAGTCCATCAATGTTATAAAGGGAAGGAAGTAGCTGTTTCAGATGGACCCTTCCTTCCTTCTTGTAAATGAATGAAAGGTATTAGAATGATATGCACATACCTATCAACAGAGAGTATTTTCAATTTTTTTAATTTCACTTCTTTCATAGAAATTGTGATTTATATTTTTTGATTAGGAGAAGGGAAAAACCAGAAAATAATAATTCATCAGAGTAGAGAATTTCTGGTAGCTGATAGATTATCAACCTGGTGTGCAAGTAGTTGGGAATGGCCTGAACAAATTGTTCGAAGACGATTTGATTATTGCCAGTCTTTTTGTACGGTAACGGATTATTCCATGATTTTTTTTCAAAGTGTGCAGGAGAAGTTTCAATCCAGAAGAAAACAACGATTTTTGTTGCAGGAATTTCTTCTGTGAACAATCCTGCACTGTCGAATTAAACTCAGCGCCCTTCGAGGTATTGGCCAGGAAATCAGTTGTGTTCTAGCATTCATAAACCTACTGTTGAAGCTCATTTAATATATATGTGTTTATATACATATACATATATATATATATATATATATATATATATATATATATATATATATATATATATATATATGTGTGTGTGTGTGTGTGTTTTTATGCAGAGAGACTTATTTGGGTTGCAGTCTGGGGATAACAATTAGGCTGTTCTCTTTTGTTTTCGAAAAGGTTTATTTCCCTTTTCAAGACGAAAACGTGAAAATCAAATGAAATTATTAAAAATGAATTACACTATTCCTTTCGAATGTGACTTCCCGTTCATTTGAAAGAAATTGTTCTAAAATTGTTCGTTTTCGTTAACCAGCTGACGAACGTCAACCCCCAGAAGTCGAAACTTGTGCGAGCAATGGATCAACGAGGCTTTACCTTTTAACGTGCGATTACCCAGCACGGTGACCCGGCGAGGATTCGAACCCCGGCCTTCCGCTTGATTAGGCAGATATGCTAACCACTACACTACCGAGACCACATTGATTTTCGATATTCACGTTTTCGCCTTGAGAAAGAAAACCAACTTTAAAAAAACAAAGAAAACACCCTAATTGATTCTGGGTTTTATTACGGGTTTGTTCGCCGTGGACCACAGGTTTCTACTCCTGACGTTTCGCCTACAGCTGTGGTAGGCATTACTTCTTCGCTGAAGTCTAAGTCTCCTCAACCTCCAGCTCTCATCGTGACGATGTGGAGACTGTGGTTTTCTGGATAGAGGTATGGTATTTATGACTATATGAGATTCCGACGTTGTTGAAACTGTCGGACCCCATGTAGGTCTGGTTTGAAAAGGATTAATCAAGGGATTTGTTCGATGGGATGGTAATGGAATCCAGGAATTGGGAAGCCTTTGTGAGTCGTCTCGTTTGTTGAGGGCGTTTTTCAATTTCTATTGCTTCGCGATTTATTCTGGAGTGGAATGTTTTTGCTGTGGCAATGGTCTTCGTGTTGTTGAAGTCAATTTTGAATCGTGGTGATGTTTGAAGAGAGTCGAGGTCATGTCCGAATTAGGTACTGCTAGTTCGTGCTCGTAGGACCTGTTTGACACTCGTCGGTTCGTCTGTCCTATATATATTCTAGGGCAGTCGTGGCAGGGAATCTCATATATTCCTTGTGATTCGTTTGGTAATGTATCTTCAGGTGAGCGCAGGAAAGAGGATATTTGATTGTTTGTTGTGAAAACTGTCTTGATGTCGTATTTTGTCAGAATTCGGCTCACTTTATCAGTGACTCCCTGGATGAATGAAAGGTTCAGCTGGGTTTTCCGGTGGTTTGGGATGCGAGAAGCGGGTGTATTGGCGTTGAATATTTCTCTGGATATGTGGATAGGGATAATCGTTTTGAAGAAGGGCGAATGTGAGCTTTTTCAGCTCAGTTGGTCTGAGCCATCGCCACCAAGTCAAGAAGTCGTGGGAATGGATCCGAATTGAGAGCCGAAACGTCGACAGAAGAACACTTTCAGGCGCAGTTCAAAAAATTCTAAGTGACAGTTCGAGACGATAAAGATTTCCTCACAGTACCGTGATGAACTTTTCTTAACAGTTGCTCCTCTTTCCTTACCAACCACTATATTCATAGGAATATTTTGCTTTTCCTTCAGGAATCTTGTGAGATCTTAATCTATTTGCGAAAAACAAATATTTCCACTCCATCAAATATTTCTGGTGTAAACCTGTTTCCCTGCAGTATAATCAATTAAAACAGAAAGATTTATGGATATATTTTCCAAAACATTCATGATCGCATCGAATTACTAATGACCGAACATCGGCATTTAATGTATGCCATCTTGATCAACATTCTGTTTAAATATCTGAACTTGACCCCGATACCGAGTTCTTGCGTCTCAGACCAATATTAATAAATTTCATTGCCAATGCAGAAATTAGATATTCAATGGCAGTTTTCGATAGGTACATCTGAAACCCGCATTTATTTCGAGAAGAGTTTGTGCGTCAGTGTGAAACAGAATGATTTTCCATGATTCCCCGATCATCTCCCTAGAATTCGTCATTTCGGTATCGTCCTTGTTGGTTCAGTTACGAAATCAGAGTAACCTTTTGTGGATATTCCTTTTGAAACTGAATTTGAATGATTCAACTGTGCATTCAGATCAAGTGACTGATATTCCTGGGTGGTTACTCACAGACAGAAAGAAAATACATCAATTCACCAACTCTTTGTAAAACACGAATAATATCACATTGATGTCGAAAATATCTAGAGGAAGAAAAGTTGACCTGATTTGCACATATTGAAATTGATAGTGGGGTATTGGACAAAGAATACCGTAAAAAGCACGTCTTTGTTCAACATTTTTTCTATTACGGTAGTGGAATCTAGTAGCAGCCGAAGGAGTGAGAAATATTTTTTATATGTCATACAATGTTTTATTATTTCTTAGTTTCTTATCATTTTACAATGGAATAAATATCGGACAATGAGTACTGTCTTATTGATAGTCGGTCTATTATTCTGACAGTGACTCAAGGAAATTCAGATCGAATCAGGAATAGGATCGTATTTCGTGTAAATGTTTCATTTATAAATTGCAAAGCGTTTTACACCATCGTCAGTGCGATACCCATCAAGTATATGCAAGAAGATACTCCAGAGTTGAAATATAAAACATATGAATAATAAATAAAATATTACAGTGAATAAACATGAACGTTATAACTAGTGCCCATTGGGGTTATTGAAATTTTCGTTTGAAATCTTATTACAACAAAAACAATGTATTTTAACTCTGGAGGATCTTCTTGTATTTATTTGACGAATATCGCACTGATGTGTATGCAGTTCCAACAAAACTCAATTTAGATCAAATGCCTCAGAAATATGAAGTCTTTTACTGAACGAATAAGCAATACATTTGCTGATATGCAGTTTTTTTCTCTCTTCTAAATACATTTCTGTACTGAGATCTTTACACTTATTTAACACAATCAATCCTTGTAACAAATCTGTTTCCTTTTAATATACAATAATTGTATCTGTTCAATCATCTAGTTCGCCGGGAGAAACGCCGGCGAGATGCCATGTCAATCTGTTTATGTGAATTCGTCAATTACGACCAAATTGAAGACATCGACTAAGGCCCGGTTCCACCAACGACTTCAATCTTTCGTTCATATATTAGTGAATATATAGATATTTAGGATCTTATATAATAATTATTTATGTCACCACCTCCTTGATTTTTTGCGGTTTGTTCGAGATAGCGATAATCTTGTTTGTTTATTAATGATAAAAGTTTGTATCGCATTTCAAACTGTTCTTATAGTTGCCAATCAGCTCTTTCTAGAGAATGTATGTTAATCATTTTCATAGGTTCGTGAGTATTTTTATAGAAATTAACATATCAGTCTACGACATTCCACGACATCGAATCTAAGTCCAAATAAAACTGCAGCTCACCCTCAGTCCGTGATTTCAATAGACTTGAAAGGTATGGAACTTCAAACCCTGATCCTAGTTCCATGACACTTTTTTCCTTGCAGAAGTGGCTTTTGATCATAAATATTGACTAAGGCAATTGAACTCGTGGCCTCAAAGCAACATTTGTGAAACCTGCTGAAACGAGCAAAAGAGCGAAAATCACCTTTTCTACCTTACCTTTAAGTTTTATCTTAAAATTTATTTATTAATTTATTTAAATTTATCTTAAAATTACCTAAATTATCTTGCTATCTGGGATATTTGTGTGCATTTATGCATCATTCAGAAATTTCAGTTAGCAAAATAATCCAGAAACTTTCTCTCTTACACAAATTGTTCTGAATGTGAATGAAGTCGATATATTATTATTATTATTATTATTATCATTGAAGTTGTTGGTGAAACCGGACATAAAGGGTCGAAACATCTATCTGTTTGAATTCTGTTTAGCAATTTCAACGACTTGTCCTAGATGACAAATCTTGGACATTATATCATGGATCGTGAACCACTTGGTATTTCACTGAAGTGGAAGTTGTATGTGAATAACGAATGAGAACTTCAGTTAAGCACCATTAAAACGATTTTTTGAAGCCACTTATTTCTACTTAGTTAAAATGGAACTGTTTTTTCATATGGAGTTAAGGTCTTGCTGACTTCTGGCAAAACGTTAGTCCCAGAATTTTTGTCTAGTCATTTCATATTGAGGAACTTACTGATAACAGATGGAAAAAACAACTTTAGCAGAATGACATATTTCAAAAGCGTTTGATCGAGGTTGGCATCGGGATCTCCTTTCTAAACTGCCGTCTTATGGTTTGCCCACTCAGTTGTGTGCTTTGTTGAAGAGTTTCTTGTCTGATAGGTGGTTGTTGATGGAGTATCATCTGATATTCTCCCAATTAATGCAGGTGTTACACAGGGTTCAGTTCTGGCTCCCACTTTGTTTCTGCTTCGTATCAATGATTTGCTTGGGAAAACATCTTGTTCAATACATATTTTTGCGGACGACAGTACTCTTCATACAAGTTTCTCTTCCAGAATCCCCGTACCAGCACGAGAATCCAAAATCCAAAAAAACATTCACGTCAATAAAATTAACGAAGACTTGGTAAAAATAATAAAATGGGGTGACATGAACTTGGTGGGATTTAATGCTACGAAAACCCAGGCATGTCTCTGTTCCTACAAAATCAAGTATCTCGGTGCTAGCAATTACCATCAGTGATAATCTCTCATGGGAAAACCATGTGAGATCGATCGCTAAAAGTGCTTCCCAGAAACTTGAATTTCGTGCGAAAAAATACTTCACTTCTCGTCAGCTTCTAAAGATCTACAAAGCTCAGATACATCCATTGAGGCTTCCCGATTCTATTCAGAGAAAGGCAATTGATCTTGTTGGTGATTCTTCGCTCACAAGCTCGATCACTTCATTGGAACATCGTAGAAGGGTCGAGTTGTCTCTTTTTTATAGATACTTTTACGGTCGATGCTCTTCCGAATTGTTATCAATCGTTTCCCCCTTGGCAATATCTACACGGATGACTCGAGGAGTACAGAATTCCCACCCCTTCGTTGTGAATTTTTTTTTTCTCTCGTCCCTTGATTCACGAGGTTTTCTTTGAACATTACAGGGCTTTCCATTCGTGTGAATCTGCATATAAAAAAATATATTTCTTCAATTTTTTGCGGGTTCGAGACCGTCTGCGGTCATCGTCGTCTCGATCAAAATGTCTGGCAATTTTTTCAAATGTCCAACCCAATCGATTTCAACCACAGAAAAAAATAATAACCTTGGTATTTATATTTTTTTTTTACATTCTGCGGTAGAACTACTGGTCCAAACTACTAACGCTTTGTCGTGAGACAGTATATTCCGGATCTCTGACTATGAAGCAACTATAATAACTATTCGATTTCTTTGGAAAAATGACAAGCAATAATATTCAGTGTTTTTTAGGATATCATGAAATGCGATACGCAAAAGCCACCTAATTCAATATTTCTAATGAGAATTTCAAAGTGAACAATAAACAGTTCTATGCATTCCGGCCATCAATCAATATCACATTATCTTGTGCATCTTACAATATAACGATAATTTACATTATGCCTTCGGTGCACTTTTTTCAAAGATAATTGAAATAATAATAAAACACAGACTAACAAGGTACTTTGAAGACAAATTCTTTTTTAACAATTCACAGTTCGGATTTAGGTCAAATCGTTTCACCATTGGTGAAGTATCATACGTTGTGGAGAGATTGATACGGGGACTTGAACAGGGATACCAAATGGGGGTAACTCTGTGTGACCTGTCCAAGGCTTTTGATTGTGTTTCTCACAATATCCTCCTTGAAAAACTGAACTTCTATGGAATTAGGGGAGTTGCTCTAAACCTCATTGAATCCTATCTAACAAATCGATTCCAAACAGTATTTTATAACAATAGTTTATCTTATTTCAGAGAAGTGGAGTTTGGAGTTCCTCAAGGTTCTGTTTTGGGGCCACTACTCTTCATTATCTATGTGAATGACTTGACGCAAATTTCAACACCACATGATGGGGCTCTGTTTGCGGATGACACCACCCTCATATATTCTTATGAGGACTATGATTCCCTAACTTTGATGGCTGCAGAGGCAGAGCATAAAGCTGAGAACTGGTTCATTGCCAACCGAATCAAATCAAACAATGATAAAACACAAAGATTGACATTTACTAACAACACATCTAACCATGAAAACCTCAACGTCAAACTATTAGGTCCAACTATCGATCATAAACTCAACTGGTCAAGTCACATTAAAATTTCAAATCAGAACTTATGTAGCTCACTATTTGGCACTCGCCAGTTGTGGTATGTAACGAATACAAGTACACTGAGAACGGTTTATTTCTCACTATTCCAGTCCCACCTAGATTACGGTATACTACTCTGGGGTAACTCCTCGGAAGCCCCAACTGTATTCAGGAAACAAAAGAAGGCTATTAGAATTCTGGCAAATGCCAAATATCGTGATACCTGCAGACCGTTGTTTAAAGCACTGAAAATATTGACCCTTCCATCTTTATTCATTCTGAGTACTTTGACTGGGGTCCATAAGAAGTTGCCAAATCTAATTATTCAATCTGATATTCATGAACATGATACAAAAGGATAACATAAAATCAGAGTACCTAGATACAGATTCACAAAGTCCGTGAATAATTCTTTGAATTACCATCTCTACAACATACTACCTGAATCATTGAAGATTTTAAACATGTACTGCTTCAAAGAAGTTATAAAATCATTTCTATTGGAAAATTTTTTCTATTCCGTAGAAAAATATCTGAAAAGTGTGGAAAAAGGTGGCTTGACTTCTCACTCTCACCAAACCTAATGATTTTTAATGTGTTGACTGATTTAAACTGTTCTATTTATACTAACTCTTAATTTTGATTACTGTTTGCAATGCTATTTGTATCCCAAATTTTACCCATATCCAATTTCTTTTTTTTTTGGGACGTGCTATAAATAAACAACTGTGTGTATAATATGGTCAAATAAAGATATTCTATTCTTCTATTCATAAATATTTTTTCCGTCCTCTCAACGAAGAGGTAGTAACATTTCATTCCCGAAAGTTTACTGAACGCCTTCCAATCACAATAGAAAATTAATCAAGTCCCTGCGGTTCGATCACACATGCCAGTAATCACGAAAACCACTAGTTATTCAATTCGATGGAATCCGCGTGACAATAACGTCTTACCCGTCCTTGGTGGGTATAAGTTACTGAGATATTACGGGAATTAGCATACCGAAGGATATTATGGGTTTCATCATGAACATACGTTTTTTATCGGCTCGCTTGGTACGTGCCTCTTCGCTACATTGCAACACGATATTTAATACAAGAACATGCACAAGGTACTCTTTGTGCTCATGCTGATAGTACAGAGTTCGGTTGCAACGACAAGGTACGTTCGATGAACTACAAGGATGAGCAATGAAACTTATCTAGAGATAGAAACACCTGAATATCGGAATAGCTCTCTGTTGATATGCGTATAGTCTATGCAAAGTCAATCCGAACAGTAGAGTAATTACTATCGTACCAGGTCTGAAAAATTTACCACTTAATACCATACAAAATCTCTCACATACAAATAATAGTTGTGAAAAACAATTACACCACCCCGCCCATGCCTTACATAGGAACTGCCGACGTTTTCATAACTATTTAGTTCTTATGACGATCGATTTGACTCTTGCATAGACTTATAGTTCAGAAAATGAAGCTGATGAAATGGCTAAACCTCACAATTTTTTCGTCCAGCACCGATTTGTACAAAAATTTGGGATTAGGCTTATTACACCATCTAGTCCATTTTCTATATTGTGCTGCTGTACGCTTTTGGTTTTTTAAGGGTGAAAACTACCCCTAATTGTCAATAATTATAAAATAACATTTAAAACCTAAATATGGGTAATAATAGCTGAATAATGATTGTTTCATGCTTAAGGATACAATTTCATAATCTTTCAACCTACCATTGTTATAAACTTGGAAACATTGAAATTTTTATAATATTGTCTTCGAACTCTAGAATACATTGGTGAGAAATCAACGAAATATACAATCATACACGCGAGCAGATTTTTCTTCTCTGTCTTCCAATATGAATGGAAAAAGTGAAACATTTAACGTATAACGGCCGAATATACCGGTTATGTAGATTACTACGCTTCCAAGCGGGTAATTCAAATTAAAAAAAAATGATCGGGTTTTCAAGCATATCTCCTTCATTTTAGGTGATAGAAATTTTTTTTCAGAAACTATTTAGGTGATGTTCGATCGTAAATGTAGGTGTTAAACGGCTTTATCTCGCCGATATTCACTTTACAAAAAAACTACATTTTAAATTGGTTACACTTCGTGGGTGTATTAATAGTACATATATAAACAGAATCACATAAGGGTGGCGATCAATTTCAGTTAGGGGGTACATTGGAGGTCATTTTCACAGATTTTTTTCGTAGAAAAAAGCGGGTACCGATCTTATTTTGATCATAAGTCGGTCGAATCTCATGCTAGGAAGACATTTTCTTATTTGTTTGAAATCTCTAATTGAATACTTTAAAGAAGATTCTATGAGCTTCCTTCGAAAAATGAAAATTTTTCTCGTTATTTCGCTTTAAATCTTTCAGTTTATATATATATATATATATATATATATATATATATATATATATATATTAGCATGAAGATTCTCACAGACGAAGTATGATGCGTTGTTTTTTCGGGTTTCATTCCGTGTTCTGTGGTTTTGATCCTCTGAAGGATTATTCTCACAACGTTTCGGCAAAGTCTCATTTGCCACCTTCTAGGTGATGTCTTGAGTCCGAGTCGACTTCGGAGATCGAAACTCAAGACATCACCTAGAAGATGGCAAATGAGACTTTGCCGAAACGTTGTGAGAATAATCCTTCAGAGGATCAAAACCACAGAACACGGAATGAAACCCGAAAAAACAACGCATCATATATATATATATATATATATATATATATATATATATTATCTCCCTGCTGGTAAAGTGAGCCATTCGTTAAGGGAAATCACGGTTGAAGTGAGGTCCGGTACAAAGTGAGGACCGTATACGGGCCTCACTTTGTCGAAGAGCGTAAGATTTCTTCTGACAAATGTATAGGTGGTGGGAAGCATGTTCTACAAAAATTAAACTGGACCTCATTTTATGCAGTATACTGTAATTTTAGTTCATTAAATTTCCGTGTGAGGGCGCTGACTCAGATGTATACTTTTCAACCATGTATATTGTATCTAGTATAGAATACCTTACGATACACAGAGTGAGGACCGTAAAACTGGCAACATGTGTTAAGACGGATCTATAAGATACCGTTGCGGAAATCAAACATGTCCTTACTATTAGCCTGAGAATTCATGCAAGTATAAAGAAATTAATTGAGTACAATTTTTTTTTTTCGAGAATTGATATAAAAATATAGAAATAGCTATATTTATATTGAGACCCATATTACATCACAAACAACGAAAGCTCGGGTCACCTCTTCCACTAACCAAAACTCTCAGAAAAAAGCAACTATTCAGACTCATATATGATAGAATAAATAACTTAATAATAATTGAAATGGACATCATCCTATCCTAGGGCACGGGAAAAACTTTCTTTGGCAAGGGATTTCGAAGCTTGGAGTCTTTGAAGAGTGACAGTGCCTACAAGAAACACGTACGTACGACACGTTTCCAGGCAACATGAGGGTGGAGAGATTGCACTCGTCTGATCAATTGCGATGGAATTGCCGAATGCGAAAAGTTTGACGATATTGTAATAGCCAGCAGAGATATGTATCGTAGTTTTTTTTCAGAATAGTAATATTCATGAGTCTGAGAATTTAAACGTCGGACCTCGTAAAATTAGCGCTAGTTTTAAGTTATTCTGCGAAGGAAATGAATAGTGTTTGAAGTCGAGAGGATATCGAGCAGTTCATGTAAGAAATCATTGATATAAATTCGTACGCCGTAACCAAGAAAAATAATAGATTTTCCGTGAAGTGAGCTTAACCACGACAGTTTGATAACTTGTAGGGTTACTAGTATAACTACTTCTCTTCGGGCTTGATGGCCGTCGTTCTTTGGAACTTCTTCCTGACGTTTCGCTAGCGCGAGTGGCCAGCTTCTTCAGAGGCTTACTCATCTCCGATGATGTAGGGTTACCCTGATGAACTGGGAATATCAGCCCAAGGATTAGCCGAAACGATTTAGGAAGGCAGCGGTGAGAATAATGTACGTATCTATTCGAATTTTAGTAAAAGATAAGCCAAAAATAAGTATACACGGTGGCTCTAATATTTTTTAAATTTTATTCTAGTAGTGGCCGGAAGGCGTCGGCCAAGCTACGTATTGCAATCATTCTCCGTATACTATAGCATTACGGCGAAGGCACGTCCATTGACTTTGTTGTTAGGTAAGCAGTAGATTATTCTTGAGGACTTGAAAATTTTTCATTCCATTTCCACGTATACTAAGTACCTTCAGTACATCGCGTTATTTTATTTCCGTTAATCAGTCGAATTTCTTTTTTATTTTGTTACCGTTCCCTTTTATTTCTTTCATTGTTGAATATAGTATTCAAGTTAAGATTCAGTTTTTTATTTCAAAACCTCAACCTCATAACCTCTTACAGAAATTTCTGCGAACTCTTAATATCTCTCAAATTGAAGGCCTCTCCTTCGCACGAGGGGAATTCAAGCTTTTTCGGAATTGCTTTAACATTGAAAATTTGATGTGGGAAAGTCCAAGAACAATAGCTTCAGACCTATTTAAAAATGGTGACTTGGGATTTTTTTCCTGCAATGTGAACTTGATGATAAAAACTAATGATAATACGTATCATTTCAGAAATATTTTCTAGATCTCTCAAAAAATCATAGCCCTCCTGAAGACGATACTAATATTTCAACTGAATGATGCTACAATATATTTATTTCTACGTGATTTTCCTTTGAACAGAAGTAGCCCAAAGTAACTGGCTACCGAAACGAAAAATCTAGAAGGACAATATAACTTTACCTAATGAAATATGTCGAATGGCGGAGTCGGAACCATGTTGGTTTGGATTATGTCTCACAAAATGACGTAAAATGATAAAATATTTGAATTGTATCCTTGTTATATTTACCAATTTAACATGACTGAAATGGAAGTGCGATTAAACGTGGTGAACATATCGGGCATAGCTTTTCTCCGAAAGTTTTTCTATATAAAATATTTCAACCTACTGAATGCAAGATGATGGATAAATCTTTTCACCACACTAACTCGATAGGCATGAGAAAACACATTTACACTGAAGAGGAGGAAAAGAAGAAAAGTTCGCTCAGTAAGCATCATATTCCTTGCTAACACTTTATTTCATACTGTATAAAAATTGATTAACAATGAAGACAAAAACGGTTTGTATATCACTGATAATTTTATAAATCTAATTTGTATTTGAAGATAAATAGATTTTCCAAGAATGTTAATTTCACTTCTGACAAAAGTTTAAATTTGTCATAAAAACCTATATCACTCGATACTTCAATAATTATAGTCATTGCTTGCTCTGTAGAGGATCGGGATCTGGTGAAAGGGAAGGGGGATTATTGTTTCTGTCGGCATTCACTTGAAATACTTTTTGTTTAAGTACTATTTGAATGTCATTTTTTGTGGTGGATAAATATTTTCTTCGTAGTTTTTTCTTATTTTGGTTTCTGGATAGAACAAGTTCGATTAGTCAGCAATTTTTCATATAACTTAGATTTGCCAATCAAAAAATTACAAGAACTAATATACTTATAATATATAAAAATACTCATCGTTAATGTTTCGGAAGTCAAATCCTCGTCCGTTCTCAAAGCTTTGCAATTTTTTTTTTTTCGAAGGCAAATGAATATTTGTTTTTGATAATTTTCGTTCTTAACATTTGTTGAAGATTTGTTAAATTACGCAGCAACTTATCGGGGTAGATTAAAAATCTGACCTTCTACACTTGTATAGATTCCAATATTAATTCTTATTTTCTCAGATTGTGGTAGGTTCGAAACTTAAAAAAACTACGGAGAAAATATGTTTTGTTATTTATTTTCAGTTGCAGTTCCATTGAAAGAATTGCGAACCATACTGAAAGAGTACCAGTTTTTTTACTCTGTAGGTATAACTCCCAAATATATTCATCTAAAATTTTATTGTGTTTTATTGCAATTCGAAAAGAGTATTGATGTTCAGTTCGCCAATTGAATGGGATGAAAAATAGTAGAGCTGAACAATTTTCATTACTTCCAACCTTCAACCCTGTTACCAACTTCAAAGAGTATATCGAAATAAGTAAGTCTGAGCTTGAACTGATTTTAGAATTATACGCCAACAGTTAGAGCAGATAGATCATTCTTTTATATTTGCTCAATCAAAGTAATGATTCTTCCTAAAATTACAACATCACAAGCAGCCTTCGATTTCGTAAGTGAATTCATCAAACCTATTTTCTTCACGATAAACAATTTCAGTTTAGTTATTAATCAAAACACATGCCAGTTTGCTCGAGAATTTTGCTGGAAAAGGCGGTGAGAATACATTATTATTATTTTACGAGGTGGTCATTAACTATTGCCAAATTGATACTGAAAATCTCGCCTATAATTAATCAGTATTCTGTAAGTGAAGCGTTCAATGAAAATTCAACGTTCTCGATTTATAAGGCGATAAAATACAAAAAATGAAAAAGATTCCGAATATTTGACGAAAATATTGAAATATTGAAACCCCGAAAATTGTCTCAATCGGCATGACATTGGGAACTTTGGTGTGAAAGTTTAAACTTTTTATAGAGATCAATCACCATAAGACCAAAATTATATTATTTGCACTCGACGCGCGATTCGCTTACAAGGTTAGCATCTTCAGGAGAAGGAAATTGATACTGAATCTAAAGTCTAGAGTGGTCCTCTATATACTTAACGAAGTTTTTCGGGCTTGAGGGCCCTGTTTCAGATTATTCAAATTAACTCATTACTACTGATTATACAAATCAATTTCTCAACATTGAATTAAAAGCGGACTGAAAGAGATATGTCCCTTGTCACTTATTCATGCTTGTTTTAGATTCTGCCATTTCTAGACTCTCACATGCATCAAGTAGCCTTGTGCAAGCACAGCTTAATCAGTTTCAGATTGCTTTCACCAATTTTGTGGTTATTGTCTATATCAGAGTAGACGTATCTCATGTGTGCAAAGTGCTCCTTGGAACAGGTATCAATTGCTCGCAAAAATAAATACATTGTCCAGAGCCGGCGAGCTATTAAAATCCAGTGTCGTTCAACATGCTCTAGACTCTAGACAATGACCACAAACTTGGTGCAAGCAATCTGAAACTGATTAGGCATGTGCATGACACAAGGCTACTTGATGCATATGTGAAAGTCTAGAAATAGCAAAATGTAAAAATGGCATGAATGGTGACAAAGCACCTTATCCTTTCAGTCCGCCTTTCAATTCATTGTTGAGAAATTCATCACAACGATTAGTTTTAATGAATTAATTAGAATAATCAATAGTAACAGAATAATCGTCTTCAACAGACGGAGTCCATATCGGACTAAAAGACTTGGCAGGTACTGGCTGCACTACCTGTACATCGTTAAATATATAAAGGGCTAACCCAAGTCTTTAGATTTGGTATCAATTTTCTTATACTGAAGATGCTAACCTAGTTAGTGAAACGCGCGTCGAGTGCATATAATATCATTTTGGTGTGAGCATAATAATTGATCTCTACAAAAAATTTCATCGAATACACCAATAACTGGAATTTCTCCTAAAGATAAATTACCCTAACACCAAACTGATATTTTTGCACTCGACGCGCATTGATACTCTTCCTTCTTCTCCTGAAGATGCTAACCTTGTCAGCGAAACGCGCGTGGAGTGTAAAAATATCAGTTTGAAGTTAGGGCAGGAAAAGTTTCAACTTTCACACCAAAGGTTCCAATCTCAACTTTTAATCAATAACTGACATGGAATATACAAGCTGCAGGTTTTTTGCACTTTCCTTCAGTTGAGTTGACAAATATATCATCCATTGTCCCATATCCACAAAACCATAGGATACAGAGGAACATGACTATCGCTTTCATTCGGCGGATTATCAGAACCGTAACTTCAAGAATATCGAATATAAAATGAATTTTTACAAACATCGATTTGCAACGAAAAATTCAAATTTGTATTTTGGAATTCAAAGTTATAGTTGACGAATCTGGATTATCTTGTAAACTGGAATCAGAGAGAATGAAAAATGTCTATACCCTACAACGAATTCACAGAAAACAACCATTCGAAGAAATTGCTATTGACAACACTGTAGGGACCTCATTTGTTGAGTTATATGGATATATACACTCAAAATGGTCCTCGTTTTTCACTTTGAAAGGTAAAATAATACGGGGCTCACATCAATAGCGACGTAAAAAGTCCTCACTTTGGAAACAATATACTCGCACCATACTCGATAACATTTCAGGAATATATTTTACTTTTTTCTATTGCTAAGTCCATGTTGAAAACATAGTGGAAAGCTGAAGTTTGCGTCTTTGTTCCTTCTCCCGGTCCTCACTTCGTGTTAATAGGGTAATGTCCTCACTTTGATATCTGTGCATAAATATATATATATATATATATATATATATATATATATATATATATATATTAAGTATATATTTATATGTTTGATGAAATGCATAGTTTCAGAGTTATTTGCAGAATACCATTAATAAAAGTCGATTTTTTCGATTTTTTCGTCAAAAGACTGTTTCTTTCAACTTCGAATAATTCAAAAAATATTACTGTTACGAAAAAAACGTATGGAACATTATTTTCTTAGAATTACTTCTTCCGTCGATTCCTACAGTTAAAATGTAATAAAAAATGTCCACCCCCGTGATGGGGTGGCAACCAACCCCAAGGCTCTAGCGTACAGCGTCATGATTTAGGAAATGATCCTCGGGCTATTCCCTACCTTCTGTGAAAATTTCAAATAAATCCATGGTGGACAAAAAAATTGCGAGTAAAAATGCTCCATTTCCTGAACTACTATATCTACGGTGTCATTCACCGACGGACAATTCACTAAGAAAAAGGAAGAACGTGAGCATCGATTCATAGGGAAGTCAATTTTTCTCATCCAGTTTGTACAGCAAATTGAATTGATGCCAAATGGGACTCATACACAAATTCAGTAAGATGTGAATCACTTCTTCATACTTGACTTGGTTTCTTTCCTCTGCGAATCGAAAAATGAAAACATCACACATTCTATGAGAAATGTGAAATCACAAAAATTACAAACACCTCTTCTCAAAGAAGTTTTGAATGATATATACGTACCTATCAACACAGAGTTTTTGTAATATTTTTATTCTACTTCTTTCATAGAAGTTGTGATTTTTTATTTGAAGAAGAAGAAAGGCACAAAATAATTATTCCTCTAACTTCATTCTCTACATTCCTAATTAGAATAACTGTTAACGAAAGACTCAACTCTTCCTTCATTTTCGTGTATGAATCTAATGTCTGTGAATGGTTTCAACAGATACTGTTTTTTAGTAGATATGTTATTTTTCAAAGAAGTTTCTTTTATTTTTCATCAATGCGCAGAAGGAGCCAAAAAATACCCAACCATCCTTCTCTCTAAAAAAATTATCCTGTCATAAAGTATAATCAACGAAGGATCGGTAAATAATTATGGAAGTGAATGTCATCAAAATGTCAATTTATTTGAAGCAACTTGGTTACACACTGACTTTCAAGAATGTTTGATTCATCTGATCAGAAATTTACATAATTTACCCATATACCCATTAAAGATTTCAAGGGATAGTCTACTTTGAACAAAACAAGCCTGTATGAGTTTTCGAGAATGAAAAGTTATCCTGGTAAATGGAATTCAATTACGAATTATTCTCCTTGTGGCGAATGAATCGAATATCTTTGAATGTTATACACATGGAATGTTTGTTAGTACTTTAATCTTATTCCCCAGGAAATTTTTGTATTATTTTTGATTGATTCGGAAAACAAAAATCCAGATTTCTATTGAATGAGGAATTGATATTCATAAAACATTAAATTAATATCTAAAACAAATATGAATTAATTGAATCCCTCTTTCAAGGAAACTTGAAGAGTGTTTGCCAATTGCCGTTTGAAATAACGAGAATCATTGTAGGCTTTTGTAGGCATAAAAACCTAACTGAATTCAAATTGGAGGAGTATTCTCACAAAAAATTGTTCATTCAATATGCTGCTTTATATTCGATTTTCCAGGTGTTAGCAAATGATATGTGAGTCGATGAAAAACAGGAATCGTAGTTCTTCTGCTGTGAAGAAATTTCAAATTATTTATTGACTCGTGGACATAATTATACTTCGGTTGGTCCCATCCGAATAGATCACCATGTAGTAGTACCTCTATGACTGAAATGCGCAAGTTGAAAGAAAGAATGATTCACGATGCCCCTATCTCACGAGTCCTCACCCGAATATCCGTCAATATACTTCTTGCGCTGAATGTGATAAGTTCGAAATTGTAAATTAGTTTAAATAAGTGAATTGAAGAAAATCTTCCATATGTACTATTGGAAACAAAACAAACGATGCTCAGTGAAAACAACGTAGAAACTTGGCGAACACTACGGAAACTCGAGGAAAAACTCCGTTCCTACTCGTTTAGTAAGTAAGATTGTTTTTAATGTTTTTTGTCATGTTTTAGAAAAACCAACGGAATGAGTGGACATATAATTGGAAATAGATGAGACTGACAATGATTTCTGATCATTGATCATCGGCAGGGGCAATCTACCTTGTAGATCAACATACGGCTGAACTTTATTCATCATCCTAGGCCGTTTTCTGCCCTGCATACTTTTTGAGTTATGCCAGCCGAGTGTCTCGCGCCCAAAGACAATTTCTCTTTGGTTGGCGCAGGTCCGTCTTCAGATTTGACATCGGAATTTTCTACCACCAACAGTGAATCTTTCCGTAGTGATAACGCTGTTACTACTATACTGGGAGATGATCCGACTGAAGCAAAGTTTTACGGTAGTGATATCCAGGATGATTTCGCACTGCAGTGGTGTACCTATCTGACACAAGCAAGAGAACGACAACGAGGAACCTAAAAACACTCGAGGACAAACTCTGTTCTTACTCGTCGTAAGTAAGTTTGTTTTTCATATTTTGTCACGTTTTAGAACTGAACCAAAGACGTGAGTGGACGTATAATTGGAAACAGCTGAGACTGACAATGATTTCTGATCATTGATCATCGGCAGGGGCAATCTACTTTGTAGATCATTCTACGGCTGACCTTCAATCATCATACGCCGTTTTTTTTGTCCCGCACACTTCCTGAGTTGTGCTCGCCGAGTGTCTCGCGCACGAAAACAATTTCTTTTTTGTTGGCGCAGGTTCCAGGCCATTACACTACCTCATATCCACCCCAACTGAATCCGGTAGTTCAGACCTTTTTTCTCGGCATCTGAATTGAGGTTTTCTACTGGACCCTCAAATTTCGTTGGGCAAAGGTTTCTCAGCCCTCAGTACAGCTATGCCTGATGAGTGATCGATATGCTGAAGCATTCAAGACTACTTTGTCTGACAAAGCCGGTGCTGATGAAGCATTATGCAACGTTCCTCCCTCGATTTTGAACCACAGGAGATTTCTGCTTGCACTAGACCTGAAGGTACAACCTTTCCCTTCAAATCACCTCGAGGGCACTGCTCATCGAAGTCAATGGCAGTCTCAGAAAAATCAACAGAGGGGGGACACCTCAAGCAGACAAAACAGAGGATGGTGAGAGCGGTTCACGACGTACAACAACAAATTGACGAAATAACATATTTGAACTTATACGCTGGTCGCATTAAATATTTGACAGCCCCTCACTTGGAGCTGTGAAAAATCTGACGTCTGAAAATTGTTTTTTAACGTCAGTGGATTCGACAGATGCCGATAAACATATGAAGTATTTGCGCTTCCAATCTTGACACAAAATTTTTGAATTTAAATTTTTTGTGTTTTGGCTTATCTTTGCACCTTATATATTCACAAAAATCTCAGAAACGGTTATACATTTTTTGAGTTCAAGAATTTTCTGTATCTATAGCTATTTAGACGACATCTTTTTCAATTAGTATTACCAAGATGGAGTGTTCAGGAAACATCCAACAAATTTGAGGTATCTTGGTAATCATTACGATTCAATATTAATGGAAAATAAATTCATTTGACACTTGATTTCGGTTTGCCTTGTAGTTGAATATAGGTGGCCGTCTACAAAATTATTTGAGGGGCACCGATGTATAACCTTGCAGACGGATCGAGGAGATTTTGACAATGTAAATTTCCACCGAGTTACAGTGAATTTTTCATGTTAGGCAACTAGAAGGTAAAACAAGGCCTGAATTTTCCAGAATATTACATGCAACAACGAGAAAGCCAAAGGTTTCAGTGAAGCAGGCCAAACTTCACATTAATGTTCAAAACCTTCAGACAGTTCTCCTCAAACTGTCACATTTTGTCGCATAGAGACAACAACACCGTCAACGCGCAGATCAGCAGGATGTCTGGAATGAAGCACCCAAACCTCAACGGACTGGCTGGTGATATTTGGAAGTGGTGTGAAGAATTAAGCATAATGATATTCAGGAACCTGAGTTTTCTGGTGGAGAATATATATGTATATGTGTGTATGTGTGTATATATGTGTATATATGTGTGTATATATATATATATATATATATATATATATATATATATATATATATAAAATTATCAACTAGACGTGCTTGTCTCTTCACTGCCGAGAACCAAATTATCCACAGACGACCAAGAGAGCAACAAATACAAACATGTATATTTTTTTTTTCACCATTTTCCACGGTGAAACGTGAATTGTGTATGACATCCACGATTATCAATTAAAAAACCGCACACATTCAATTAGGTTTTTTTTCTCATTTTTACTTATAAAAATCCTCATCACCCAGCTACACCTCAGCACAAGACATGCTGCCATTTCTGCGGCCAACCAAATCGATATGAGCACGGACACCATACGATCAAATGAAGGCTAAAATTGTTCTAAAAAAATTGTTCTAAAATTGTTCGTTTCCGTTAACCAGCTGACGAACGTCAACCCTCAGAAGTCGAAACTTGTGCGAGCAATGGATCAACGAGGCCTTACCTTTTAACGTGCGATTACCCAGCACGGTGGACCGGCGAGGATTCGAACCCCGGCCTTCCGCTTGATAGGCAGATATGCTAACCACTACACTACCGAGACCACGGTCTACAAAATTATTTGTCCGAAAAATAAAATACTTTTGGTAAATTCTACATAGACCAGTAATTACAAATGGTACATTTGCGGATTACCTCCGCAATTTCATTAAACGAGTGTAAGTTTTCTGGTTATTTGAGTTTTGCAACATTATATTGTATTAGCATTCAAATACTGTCTGTATCAAATTCTTAGTTTATAGTGGTGAATCAAATGACATAAACAGTTCATTTAGACTACTTCATTAGTATGAGATCAGTCTGAATAAAATTTTGATCGCCTTTTAATAATTCTTTGAACATCTACAAGGTGATCTATTCGGATGGGACCAACCGAAGTATAATTGAGGATTAAACGACTTACCTGAAGGAAGTTCAATCCAAATTATACGAGGTTGGTCACATCCGAATAGAGAGACACCCACCCATCTCAAAAAAAAAAATCCAGTATATTATTTGTTCTGTCATCCCGACCCAAAAAGGCGATCTCATCGCAAGGTATATTGACGGATATTCGGGTGAGGACTCGTGAGATAGGGGCATCGTGAATCATTCTTTCTTTCAACTTGCGCATTTCAGTCATAGAGGTACTTACTACATGGTGATCTATTCGGATGTGACCAACCTCGTATAATTTGGATTGAACTTCCTTCAGGTAAGTCGTTTAATCCTCAATTAGTATCAAGAAATGTTACTAATTGAGTTTCTTAGTTATTCGCAACTGTACCTATCTCTTGCTGCTTTGTTTTATCCATTCATGTATTCATTTCATTTTCGTGAAGTTCATATTTTTCTTGATAGTTTCTGATATTCAACTCCATGATCTTTATATTTCTCTCCAAAACAAATTCGAGGTCGCCAAATTTGTACCAACAAAGTGTTTCAAAGGTTGACTGATAATTCCATTCCACAATAATTTGTTTATATCATATCGTCTTGCTGATATCTATTCAGTTATGTATTTGCAATCAACAGACCGAGGTCCAATGAAAGATCACATTAGCTGAATGAGTTAGAAGATATTTTCGAATATCACACAGTTTCATCACGATTATGAAGTATGCAGTAATCGTATTTTCAGGTACATATATCCCGACATTATCTAATAAGAGTAAATTCATATGGATCATAACAATTTCGAGCGACTTCATGTATAATCTATATTGTAATCCTTTCATTTATACATTTTTCATGTAGGTACTGAAAATTCATTAAAAATCGCGTCTGTTCCAACTAAATCAGTTTTGGCCAATAAAGACATACGATGGATAGATCGATCATTTGAAGCAGATAATGCCGTGCCTTTGTTTCCTGTTATAATTTGACGTTTTGAATTTTCTCCTAGAATATCAAGTTTGTTAGTCCCAGCAACAACCTGAGAAACGGGCCTGTTTCCAAATTAACTTGTGTTCGTTACTAGGGAAGTCCATGAAAATTACAATGAAATAAAAAAGGGTCGGGGTCAGCCCATCAATCGACTCATTTTTTGCGGCTTTCTGGAAGTCAAATTCTCCACATAATTTACACATCCGGAGCATTAGAGAATTTCAGAATTATTTCCTATCGTGGTCTGGGTATTTCACAAATCTCTGCTGATTGGGAAGGCCCCCGACAGATCATGACTCAGCAACTTTTAACTCGATCTGTTAAACAATATTCTGTTCTGAAAATAGATGCATAAAATATACTTATTACATTGAGGACTGATTTTTCAATGCAAGATATTTGTCAGATTGAAATAACCATTAGTTTTTATCCCTTATACTGCTACACATTATCCACGCGCACTTCCTCATTACTTCCATCTAACTGACAGATAACTAATTTATCCTTGTATTCAAAAACTGGCCCTTAGTCATTAGTCATTCTACTAGGTCACGTAACATGGTCATTTGTCTGAAAATATACTTGGTTTATAGAAAAAACTTGAGTTTGAACCCAGATCTTCCTAGGAAAGAGGTCTCAGGATAATTGTAAATAATGATCTTCAATCTGATGTATGCGATCTCAAATAAACTCTGAATCTGTGTAAAATGTTATACTTAACCTCAAATTTCGGACAATTAATTCATCAATGAAAGTGTTCAGTTGTTTGGCTCATTTTAGAATTAAATACCATTCAAATATTTTGAATAAGATTATTGTAAATAACCAATAAAGGTACAATTTGAATTTGGTCTTCAAAGTTTTTCGTATGAACACCCTAAGAAAATTTCTAAACAAATTATATGTTTGTTGTGTCTCGAAACACACATTAATAAATGATCTTTTGGTAAACAACTAACAGAAAATATGTTGGTAAATTATAGAATAGCCATCCTATGCAAATCTCAAGGTGGAAAAAAACTGGTAATTGCACCAAACCCAAAAAACTCGGAATGCGGAGAAAAGTTGATACTCAATCAAGGATTACACTTATGTATTGTGTAACATTCTCTATAAATACATCGAATAAAGTTGTCGCTGCTGGATGCTACCCACCTTCAATGATTTTGAAATGATTTAGTTTAATGGGAGGAGATATATATGGGTTGATCTCAAGTGGTTTATCCAATTTGAGAGAGGATAAGGATTGTTCACTCTCAGGAAGTATTTTATCAGTCGTGCTATACACAAATGCAAATAAAAAGACATACTGGATTCAGTTGCAATATATGTCATTTGTTCATTTTTCCTGGCTTCTATCCGAACACATGTCTGCTTTCCTTTCCTGCATCTGGTCAAGCCATTTTCATTTCGATTTTTTCCTGCGTCCTTTTCATTTTGAATTTGAATGTGTGCTAAAAGGATTAGTATATCTTAAGGCTCTTAAATGATTTCGATGGAAATTGATAGATTCTTGAAAAATGTGTAAAATTTTGGTAATTATCCGTTAAGCGGGCTTCATCGTGAAATTAAAAAAATTTTGGTGGAACTTACGTATTTCGGCCTCCTGAACAAAAAAGTCTAATAAAGTTTTTTGGGGATCGCAACTAGTTTCGGAGATACGGTCCCCCTAAAGACAGGATATCGGGGTTTTACGCCTTTGTTTGTTTCTCAGCCAATTCCGCTCGAAATTCCTCCTTCTTTCTATCAGCACAATATACTCATTCTATATATCCTTCTTCATCACTTTTCAACAGAATTATAAGCATTTTTCCATTTTTCACAACAAAACTCTAAAATGTGAATCGTCATAGAAATTCGAGGTTAGCAAAACAATAGAACGCGCATCGTGTGTTCTATTGTTTGCTAACCTCGAATTTCTATGACGATTTACCTTTTAGAGTTTTGTTGTGAAAAATGCTTATAATTCTATTGGAAAGTGATGAGGAAGGTGGTATAGAATGTGTATATTGTGATGATAGGAGGAAGGATGAATTTCGAGCGGAATTGGCTGAATAAACAAACATAAATGTCAACCCTGAAAACCCCGATTTCCTGTCTTTGGGGGGCCTTATCTCCGAAACTAGTTGCGAGCCCCAAAAACTTTATTAGACTTTTTTGTTCAGGAGGCCGTAAGTTCCACCAAAAATTTTTTAATTTCACGATGGAGCCCGCGGATAATTACCAAAATTTTTTCGATTCGGGAGAAGAAAGGTGATTATGAACCCTCAGCAAAAAATAGCTTCGCAAAGATAATTTTTATGGGGGAATATGGCCTCACGACCTCACTCAGTTATACAGTGTGTCCAAGATAAGGATCGTAAGCATGGGAATCTCGGTACCTGTTGGAGATACAGCTTGGGTTAGATTAGGAAAAAGTTGTGTTCTTCAAAGCTTATTTACATGCCGTTTAGAAACTTGAAGAAATTCTTCAGTGCGGCCCATAGGTGTGGAATAAATTCATTTATAGCGTTATTATGTATTTTATAAAAAAATCAATTTTCATTGTCAATTCGACGATGTACGACAATATTACCCCCTTCTTGCACCCCCTCTTATTTTGAGTACCTCCTTTAAATTTACAAATGAGATGAAGGGTCTTGTGGCATCTTGTTCGAAAGGGATTTTCAATATTTGTTCAGAAATACTGAGAGTTTTTTTATCTTAAATTAAATTAAATTTCAATAACACATTTTCTCCGTTATGGTTGCATCAAAGATGAAAAACTTAGTATTTCTGAACAGATAATGAAAATCCTTTTCGAACAATATGCCACACGACCCCACTTCTCATTCAAAATTTTGGGGGTGCTGATAACTAAGAGTGGTGCAAGAAGGGGTTAATATTGCTATACTGTACATCGTCAAATTGGCAATGAAAATTGATCTGTTTTAGAATTTTTTGATAAAATACATAATAACGATAAAAACGAATTCATTCCATACGTATGGACCGCACTGTATGTACACCTGAGAGTTAGCCCACTATAGATTATTAGATAGATGACCGTCCGTGCGCGATGAAGAATCGCATCCTGCTCGAGGTGGCCCTGCTTATACAGAACACGGCGGATCTAGACAAGGAAAGTCGATAAAATCCCCCAAGCCAAGGTGTGAGAAATCCGTGCTGAGGGCTGAATGGTAGCAGGGAATGCTACCTCAAACGGAGCCTCTGGGACACCAGGTCGAATCCCAGAGTATCCTAGACCCCACAACGACATGCGGGGCTCTGCCGTAGTGGACCAATACTTCCCTAGCTAATCGTGGGAACAATTATGGACCTAAAAACAAAAAATAAAAAAGAGCAAGAGCGGGGGAAGGTGACTAAACCGAACCCGGAACAAAAGGCGGAGACGTCTGGTGCCAAGGCCACACAACAGGCACCAAAAATGAAGAACAAGATAATGGTATCTTCCCTGGAGGAACTAGAGCTATTATCAGACGAGGAGGTTAAAACATCCCACCTAGGAGGATCCTCTAAATCGAGGCTGAAAAGTCACCTGGAAAGGGGCCTTGATTATATAACAGCCAAAAGGCTGGTAATCAAGGAAAATTTCCTGAAAAACAGAGATCCGGTACCGTCCTCGAGACTGGGATCCAAGGTGGCCAGAATGCCAAAAGAGGCCAGGACAGGCAAAAAAAATGCACCCGAAGGCACAAAAGCGGTGAAACGCCCACGCTCAAGTAGCACAACACCGCCACAAACAACCCATCTGAGGAAGAAACCAAGGCAGGAAGGAGTCACCTTCAAAGATGCCCTCTCCTCAGTCAAGGTTGCTGTGGTACACACGGGGTTCCCAGAGAACAATATGAGCCCAGAGAGACTAGAAATCGTCCAGGACTCGATCTCTGAGGCTCTAGAGAAAATCCCCACAGAGGGACCACAAGTGCGATTTGCAAAATGCACTCATAAATCAGGATACCTGATTATAGTGTGTGCGGATCGCATCAGTGCAGACTGGTTAAGGGAAGTCATCCCAACCATAAAACCCTGGGAGGGGGCAACCCTGACAGTGTTGGAAGGTGATGACTTGCCAGAAACCCACGCCTGCACAGCATATGTTCCCGATGAGAGAGGACAAAGGCCGGAAGCAGATAGAATTCTGCGTAGGCTAAAGGTCTCAAACCACGGGCTCAACACTCACCTCTGGACGGTGTGGGGTAAAACCCCATCGGACAAAGGTCAAATATGGGCTTTCTCTATGGACAAAGAGTCCCTAGAGGAAATCAAGAAGCTGGATATGGCTCCCTACTATAACCTAGGAGGGCTGAAATTCAGAGTCAAAGGGAAGCAAGGAACCAGCAAAAGCACCGAGGAAGGGGTGGACGAACCAATTCCGGAGACCGAGGAGGTACAGGAAGAGGATGGGACTACACCTCCCCGGAGCGGGGAAAGCCCTCTCAAAAGGCTAATGGCACAAGAGGGGGCTGGGCCTATGGAAGAGGAAGACTCAGAGAAGTCAAAGGAGTTTAGTTCCCAGAACTAAACTCCAAGAACAGGATCAGGGTACTGCAGTTGAACCTCCATCATGCTAGAGCGTCCAGCGCAATGGTATGTAGGAGGTTCGATAAAGAAGGGATAGATCTTGCCCTCTTGCAGGAACCCTGGCTACACGGAGGGAGGATTGCAGGTCTAAAACCCAACCAAGGTAAGGTACTTTACAAGGAAGGTAATAATAAACCTCGTGCATGTATCTTATATAGTAATAAGGTTGAATGTACACTAATACCGGTGCTATGCACCGGTGATGTTGTTACAGGTCTCCTAACCACGCCGACGGAGGAAGGAAGCAGAAGCTGGATAGTGAGCTCAGCATATTTCCCAGGCGAGGAGGCATGCCCACCGCCGGTACTGAGCGAGGTCATCGCCTATGCGGCAAGGGCAAACCTCCAACTCATCATATCATGCGACGCAAATGCACACCATTCATTGTGGGGAAGCACAGATGTCAACCCAAGAGGTGAGTCACTATTACAATTTATTCTCACAGAAAGATTGCTAATAGCCAATGTAGGTAATGAACCAACCTTCGTCACAGCAGCGAGGAAAGAGGTTTTGGATATAACCCTAACGTCGGAAAAAGCTGGTGATACCATTGCCAACTGGCACGTGTCGGACGAACCCTCGTGTTCGGACCATAGACAGATTAGATTCGATCTAGTTACCCCACCTCGTACTTTAGTCAAATATAGGAACCCAAGAGAGACCAACTGGGAAAGATACACAGCATCACTCAGTGGGTCTCTTGAGAGGTCCATGACTGAAATACGTGACAGAGAGAGCCTTGAGAGGGCAGTAGACCAAGTGGGCAAAGCAATAGCTGAAGCCTACGAGGAAAGCTGTCCCGAAAAAACAAGGCAACAAAATAACAAAACAGTCTGGTGGAACAAGCATCTAGAAACCCTCAGAGGTGAGGTGCGGAAGCTTTTCAACAAAGCTAAATTGAACCAAGATTGGACCACATACAAGGTTAAACTCACGCAGTACAACAAAGAAATAAGGAAGGCCAGAAGACAATCGTGGAGGAAATTCTGCGAGGAGGTAACAGATACCCCTATGTGCTCGAGAATCCATAAGGTTTTAGCCAAAGAAGGTACTGTAAACCAAGTAGGTTTCTTGAAAAAGAACGACAACACCTATACCACATCATTTGAAGAAAGTCTACGGATGCTCACAGAAGCACACTTTCCGGCATCAGAAATTCTCAATGGCCCGATAACAGTAGACAGTACCAGAGGCAGGCCAAACAGGCCAACGGCTCTAGAATGGAGACTGGCTACGGAAATATCGAGACCAAATAGAATCAGGTGGGCTATCAACAAATTCAAACCATACAAATCCCCTGGAGTAGATGGAATATACCCCATATTTCTCCAAAAGGGACAGGAAATACTTATTCCACACCTGTGCCGTATATTCAAGGCTTGCATAGCATTACGGCATATACCTACGATGTGGCAAGAGGTGAAAGTCATATATCTCCCAAAAGTAGGGAGAATAGGCGACAAGACACCCAAGGCATATCGTCCCATAAGTCTAATGACCTTCCCACTCAAAACGCTGGAAAGGCTGATAGATAGATACATAAGAGACGAGGTATTACAAACAAACCCACTCAATGAACGCCAATATGCGTACCAACCAGGCAAGTCAACGGACTTAGCACTGGACGACCTCAACAGGCTACTAACGAAGTCCTTGGAAGACAAAGAGATAGCCATAACAACATTTATAGACATCGAGGGTGCCTTCAATAATGCATCCACCGAGTCTATAACAAACGCTCTAAGGAAAAAAGGGGTACATCCCCTACTGTGCCAGTGGATATACGCCAGCTTGAAAAACAGGGTCATTGTATCAGAAATTGGCGGAATAACACTAACAGCTAGAGCAAACAGGGGATGTCCGCAGGGAGGGGTGCTATCGCCCCTACTTTGGGCCATCCTAATTGATGAATTAATCGAAAAGCTAGTTTCCAGAGGCTTTCATTGCCTAGGATATGCCGATGACCTCGCAATTATTGCAAAAGGCAAATTTGCAAGGACAGTATCGGAGCTTACACAGTCAGCACTAGATATAGTCGACAGGTGGTGTAAAGAGGAGGAGCTGACAGTAAACCCTCACAAAACCACAATAGTCACATTCACACGAAAAAAAGTACTGGAAGGGCTCAGGTCACCAGTACTGAACGGGATAGAAATTCCATTTGCCCAAGAGGCAAAATACTTAGGAGTTATCTTCGACCATAAGTTGACCTGGAATCAACACCTACAAAAAACCATAGAAAAAGGTACTGTAGCCTTCAATCTGTGCAGAAGAATGTGCGGAAAAAATTGGGGGCTACAACCAATAATGACTACATGGCTCTATGCCAGAGTTATCAGACCCATGATAACGTATGGATCGGTGGTATGGTGGCCAAAGACCAAGCAGGTAGGAGTGGTTCGACGGCTCGGAGGACTGCAAAGACAAGCATGTCTGAGTGCCACCGGGGCCATGAGAACCACCCCAACAGCCGCTTTAGAGGTCTTGCTCAACCTGCCCCCACTACACATATACATCCAAGCCGAAGCCAGGTCTGTCACGAGCAGGTTGCTAAGAGGACAAGCTCCCATAAGCAACATGCACGGGAGAGACTACAACAAGCTATATGAGGAGTTGGAAAACGACCCGGTTACAAGAATGCCATCAGATGGCATACTTACCAGATATAGCTTTGACAAAACTTTTAAGACAAGTATAACGGACAGGGATGCGTGGAAGCGGGGGCCTCCCATCAATGCGGAAATCGCTGTCTACACCGATGGCTCCAAAACGAATGAAGGTGCAGGAGCCGGCATTTACGGAACCAAGCCGAAGATGAAAATCTCATTGAGCTTGGGCAAATATGCGACGATATTTCAAGCGGAAATCGTTGCAATACACCATTGTGCACAAGAGCTAATAAGGCATGATTTTTCAGGAAAAAACATTGTCATATACTCAGATAGCCAAGCTGCAATAAAAGCAGTCAACTCAATGCAAGTTACCTCAAAACTTGTTTGGGACTGCATAGACGCCCTAAAAGAGCTGGGCAGTCAGAACAGACTGACCTTAGCCTGGGTACCAGCACATACAGGTTATAGAGGCAATGAAGAGGCCGATACACTAGCCCGAGAAGGAGCAAGTAAGGCCCTGAATGGCCCAGAACCATATTGCGGTATAGCAAAAGCTGTACTAAAAACAAACACTAAATCATGGATTCAGCAGAAGTCTCAAGATTGGTGGAACAATGCACCAGGAATGAGACAGGCCAAAGAGTTTATCAAACAACCGCTGCCAAAATTCACAGACTATCTACTAGGCCAGAAGAGGAACACTACTAGAATAGTAGTAGGACTTCTTACAGGGCACTGTAGGCTCAATAAACATATGAGTACAATAGGCCTGGCAGAAGAAATGCTATGCAGGTTCTGTCAGGAAGAAGAGGAAACATCAGTACACATACTATGCCACTGCGAGGGCTTGTCAAGACAAAGGTTTCTAACGCTGGGAGAAGAAAAACCAAGAGCTCCCAAATTCATGGGAGTTCTAAGAACTAGCCTGTGGAGTCTCGTAAAGAAGACAGGGTTAGACAAAGAACTCTAAACGATCTCGAGGACAAACACAATAGATCTGTAAAGGTCGCGGTGTAAAGGCTCGTAGCACGAAAGTCCCTAACATATAATCTAGCCCACTATTATCTTAATCATCGAGTCAACAGAGCTATAAAAAATATCGAAAATAGAGAACGTTCGCCAATCCTCACCTATTTCTTCGACAATTTCATTTAATCATGTTCGTTTTGAAGAAGCATCTTATCGTTGTCACTAATCATGCTGCTCTTCACTTTCTACGCTCTGCTTCAGAATCAAATAACAGGCACTTAGCTATTCAGGAACATAATCGGTTGGACCTGTTCATAGAGATCTATAACCCTAACACCAAGTTGATAATACTCGCACTCGACGCGTGTTTTGCTGACTAGGCTATTGGGATTTTAGAGAAGCGATACACACTCTGGTTGAGAGTTTCAATCCATGTCAAAATGGTGCAATTTAGTGCTGATTGACATTATGCTTGACTGTTCATCAAGCACATTTATGGCCAACAATAAAAATTGTCTTACTATCTCAATATTGTCAAAATCTCAACCTTGATTAAGTATGATGGTGCAAATTTGTTAACGTTTTCACCAGAGTTGCGATGTGATCTTAATTTCATTTCCCAATACTCGTAGTATGGTCGACCATTATTATTGATATCCTTATATGACGTAGAAGGGGATGAAACATCTTGTAACCATTACAAACTGAAAAATCCTTCACTAGAGTTCGATATCATTGACTTGACGTGTTGCAAAATGGGAGGTGGGAGTCTTGAATTTGTGGAAAAAGCAATTGCAATAAGAAGTCTTTGTGAAACTAGCGAAGGTATCGACATTCTTCACCTTTGACATGTTTTACCGCTCGTTTCTGTATCAAAAGTGTGTTTTGAAGGAGATGATGCGGAACATCCAGGAGCTATCTTTATGTTCGAGCTGATTACATATTGATCAAATTTCAGTTTGTTATCAAGAAAAATGCCACACGTTCATTACTCTCAATAAAATTATTGACTATTTCTCCCCCAGTATATACACAATTAAATACAGGTACAATATAAATAATAATAATGATGATAATACTAATAATTTGTTTGGCAATTTAGGAACGAAGCGTACATATGATAGGTCACACAATATAAATATAGATAAAGAATATTTCCAATTTGGAGAAATCGATTCGGAGAATTCAAATGCAATTCCTTGTAAATCACCCTATGAATTGATGTAGTTTTGTCAATGAAATCTGATGGTCGACACATTCGAACGGTTTCGAAAAATTGTAGAATACTGCTGCCGAAAGTCTAGCGCTGTTGGGGTTGATATACACTTCCTGAAAAAACAAAAATATGCCATTATTTGAGCTTCTATTGCTGTATAAACATTGCCTCCTTTATTTTATATATAAAAGAAATATCGCCAATGTTTGTAGGAGACAACCCGTATATCAAGAAGGATCTGAAACCATCCCGACAGTTCTGATGGCCTGCTTCCAAGGATACGAGATCGGTAGTTTTGTGCAAATGTTAAACACGAGTCATCCGTGATAGTAGAGTTGCTATTTGATATGAATTATGATGAGAGGTTAATCCTACAGGGTGTAATAAACACCATATTTTCTCAGCGTGAGACCACGATCCTTGACTTATCGCATATTAATAGCGCCACAGGTGGTAGAAAAACTCTGCGTTTAATATCTTCACATTTTAATGGCTCTGGAGAAAAATATACAGCTTCATTGTGAGTAACTTTTATTGAGCTGCCGAATGAGTTTTCTGGTCGTTAAATTCGAGCAGCGATAATTGTTTCAACTACCTCATTCTTTGGAAAATTGCAATAAGTGGAGGTGAGACCGATTTGAGTTTTATTAGCAACATTCAGACGAGTGTTTTATTTGTTGTTCGGACTTTATGACTATATCTTTGACTTATTTATGTAGGGTATACTTGATTCCTTGAGAATGTGAAGCCTCAATTCATAACAATCAAAACATTTATCTGAAACTAGCTGTCACTCGTTCCCACTTCTTTGGGTGTTGATTATTTTCATGGTGCAATCATATCGGGTAGTTCTTAGTAGTTTTATGAGGTTTATAACAGCTCTGCTTTATGGGCCCTCTCGAAAGAGCGTTTGAAAGAAGTCAAAACTGTTATAAACCCCTTTTTTTCACCCCGATAGACAATGAATTTCAATTAAATACGAAACACGTCTTCCATCAATTCTGTTGAATATTTCTGCAAATTTTGAAGAAGATTGAAGTATGTTGTCTCATACAAACTTTGACCCATTTTTCACCCCCTTAGTAGTGGAATTTCGAAAAACCCGTTCTTATCGGATGCCTACGTCATAGAAAGAGCACACTCCCCTACAAGTTTCAGATCTATACGATCAGTGGTTTAATTAGGCTGAACGATGATTAATCCCTAAAATAACTTTCTATCCTTTTTCAATCCCGTTAAGCTATTAATTTCAGTGAAATAGGAAACACGTCTCCCGTCAATTCTGTGAAAGGATTTTCATGCAAAATTTAAAGTAGATTGGATCAAGCCATCACGTTGTCCCATACAAATTTGGCGCCTATTTTTCACCCCCTTAGGGATGAAGTTTCCCAAAACACGATAAACGAGATGAAAAATTCCTATGTCCGTCTCCGAGGTTCTAAATTACCTCCCCAACAATTTTCGGTTATAATTGCAGGAGTGCATAAAAATTACCGATAATTTTGCAAGAAAGCGTGATATCTAAAAATTGCAAGTTCATTTTCATATTTTCGCGAAAAATATTTTTACAAAATATGAAATTAACCGAATGCAATTTGTATGAGATATCACGCTTGAATGCAAAATTATCTGGTCATTTTTATGCAAAATTTTTAGTAGATTGGACCAATCACGTTGTCCCATACAAATTTGGCGCCTGTTTTTCACCCCCCTAGGAAAGAAGTTTCCGTAAACACGGTAAACGAGATGAAAAAATCCCGTCTCCTAGGTTCTAAATTACCTCCCACCCAATTTTCGGTTATAACTGCACGAGTGCATAAAAATTACCGATAATTTTGCAAGAAAGCGTGATATCTGAAAATTTCAAGTTTATTTTTATATTTTGGCGAGAGTGCCCGAGTCCGAAGGCTCTTTTACAAAATATGGAAATAACCGAATGCAATTTGTATAAGATATCACGCTTGAATGCAAAATTATCTGGTCATTTTTAAGCACGAATGTAATTCATTGGAATATTTCACGAATAAAGAAATCCTCAAGGAAATGTTATTTTTTGTTCACTTATACTTTTCTCTATACATTGTATGGAGCACTCACCAAAACGCGAAATGTTTTTCTATTTTTGAAGTCCATCTGACATTTATTTGTGTTATTTACTGACGTCTACTGATACGGTTTCAAATGTGTTGTTATGGTGACATGATACAATGCAATTACCGCTGGAAGTTTTCGATAATTGCATTGCTCTTATGGGACATTTTATATATGAGGGAAATCTTCATCCAAATCGGTCCAGCTGTTTTTTTGTAAATAGTGTAACTAACACGACTTTTTTTTATATATTATAGATACAAACGACAGCAATGGGTTGATTTGAAATGCAATGCCTAGAAATACGAAATAATAATACTGAATATTGTGCCATGCAAGAGACATTATTTATAAATAGGGATGAGCTTCACACATCAGTCAGCACCATAAGGAAATTTTCTTCATATTATATTAATAATGGACATAATTGACAGACAACTTTATCTTCTAGTTAGCATATTATACTCATATTAAGGAAGTACAGGTGTATCGTATTCATGTATCATATCATAAATCTGTTTACCACTTCATAAAGTTCATTTTTCTTCATATATTGAGGTCGAATAAGTCTCTTTAGCATTTCTGTAGTAGAGCACTGAATCGATAGTTTGCCGGTTCAGACTGAGGGATTGAATCAGTGGCTCATTTCTCATTCAATTTTTGGGCATGTTGAATCTGAATACTGAAGATATTTTTACCCATATTGATTCTTAATAGTATTGATCTACTACACTGATGAATCATTTCCATATATTATTCCTTCGTGTACCTTGTTCCTTATTTTCTATGGAGGCTTCTTTTTCTCTGTATTTTCGAATTCGTAACTGATGTCGACATGTCGTGAGGAATACATAACAGTGTTACAAGATGAAGAAGGTTATTTTGATGCAATGTATCTGCAATGTATCAATTTTATGATTTATATTCACCAGCAATGTATATAAAACCATAATATAGTATTTTTTTACATGATAGTTATACCTGATTTGATAATTACCTTATATTTAACACTGATGTCTAAGGTGTATAGGTAACGTTAACTAGTTATGTTTCAGATATTGGTTCTGGAATATAGACAAACCTTATTGTATTTGAAGAATATTGCATCACATTACTAGAGGTTTGATATACGCAGATAAATAGTATTACTCAATTTGAAGATAATTCATGAACAGAATAGGAACAAAATACGGAAAAGGTAAAAATTATTCAACACTTCATTCACTCAAAGCGAAGGATCTCAATTTCAGAATGTTAATGATTTTCGACCTATTTAATGCACACAGGTTCTGGAATATAAATAAAAAACAGAGAAAATATTGAACTTTATTGATATAATGAATATGAAAGTAATGAATAGAAATTCAAAAAATAAAAATAATTCTCATTATCTGAAGACGAGCCTGGATAAAAATTGATCAACACTTCAGTCACTCAAAGCGAAGGATCTCAGTGATTTTGAACCTATATAATACACAGGTTCTGGTATATAAATGAAAGAACAGAAAAAATATTGAACTTTATTGATATAATAAATATAACAGAAATGAATGGGAAAACAAAAAATAAAAATAATTCTCTTTATATGAAGAAGAGCGTGGGTGGAAGTTTCATTAATTTCCCATCCGCTTTCGGAATTCATGAAGTTCATTAGTTGCTTAGCAATACAATGATTTGAAAATTTTTCGGAAATAATTCGATTTTTTTAGAGTTTTGTCAACATTCCAGAGCACAGCTTTAAATAGCGTGTTACTTTCAAATGGTTATCTTGTGATGTGAACTACTCTTTTCGAGGCGATATAGATGATGGAAATAAAAACCCTTAACATATTAAATAAAGATATTTTTTTTCCATATTTCATCTTGCTGACTTTTCCAGTTCTTCATAGAACGGAATGAGAATAAATGTTTTTCAAGTTGGGTGAACCGATAATGAACTGATATCAAATGCTTCATGTCAGTCCGTTTAATTGTGAATATATAGCTTCATGTCAAGGTCAGACTTATTCTTCGTTACTTCTGTCGATGCATTCGAGCAGTATATTTATCATTCATTTCATAACATCCACTTTCTTCGATTACACTACAGCTTCAGTAACATCAAAACAAGTGCAAATCTGCCTGGCGCCGGGCGTTCACAAAACAGTTCGACAGTCCTGGGAACGCGTCTTCGTTGATATGATCTCCAGTGGAATTTTTTCACAGTTGTAATATGAAGACATGAAGAGCGTTCCATGTTAATGTGGACAAAATTGTACAGGGTGTTTCTAATCGGTGTGCTTTGAAGTATTACAGAACTGAATTGATCAACTTCTAAAGAACACATGTTCCAAGATGTATTTTGAGGAGTTATACCCCTTGCTCTTTTTGAAATGTCGATATCATGTTTCCCAATATACAGACTGGCAGACAAGCATTATCAGAGTGGCAAACTGGATCTCCTGACCTAACCCCATTAGATTTTTTGTGGGGATACCTCATGTCAAAAGTTCACTTCAACAGACCTAATACTATTCATGACATCAAAGATAGAATAACGACCGAAATTCTTTTGATGAACGCTGATATTCCTAGTAATGTTCTGCAATTCATCAAGTGCTGTAGTAATTTCTATAAATTACATTATTGTGACTGATATATCTTTTATTTTTCGAAAATACGGTTAGGTAGCACACAAAAAAAAATGTGTCATTCACACACAGAAACATGTTTTCTTTTCAATGTTATTACCAAACAGAGTATTGCCATTCAAGAAATGTATCGTGACGTCATAACTCAAACAGTGATAACTTCATCAAAAATATGAGTAGACGACATTTCAAGCTTTTACCGAATTTGTTCCAAACTTTACGTACTCACTATAGGTGTGCTGTTTGTGTGAAAAAAACTTCTCATAACTCTTACCTGCCTCAAATGATTTTAGCTCACGGATTAAACTTCTGGTTGAATGATTGAAATAAAATTGAATTCATTCAATCTTTAATCATATTTTTGCTCACACGGTACTTGATAGTCTCACTTTCCTAGATAACCATCGAAAACATTACAAACAAAACGAACAAATAGTCATTGCATTTCAAGGCAAGGCAAAGTGGATATCCAAAATACACATCTAACTCATAGTCATAAATAACTGTGAGCTGTGAGCACAACTTGTGGAGACTCAACTTGTAAAAAATGCTATGATTAATAGCATCAACAAGATATCGAAACCCAAGCCTGGTAATGAAACCGGAGGGTGGAGCGATACTAATCGAAACTGTCCTTCGCCTTGCGAATTTCATTAATCTCCAATCAAGCTGGCACGCATTTGAAACAAAATAGCGTAAAACAAATGAAGGACCTTTGGCATTCCTCGGCGGTCACATCAGTTTATATTTTGAAATGACGTCGTCTAACAGAAGGGTTGGGTTAGGAAATTTATACAGTTGGGGACTGCGAGATAATAAGTGAATCGGGGAATTTTTCATGACATTACCTGGTGGTAAAACAAATAACAAGATATGATTGCTTTACGGGGTCCTTTCATTTTTTCGATAATAAAATTGACCCCGGTAATGATTTATGCAGGGGCTAATTTGACCTTCCAATATTGTGTTTTCTTTATGCTACACAAAAATAAGTATTCTTTCGAAAGCAGTTTTCAACATTGTCGATCTATAAGGATTTTTGAGAAGTAAAATACCTTTTTTTGTAACATCAAAAATAACTGTCATTTTGATCGAATGAATGTACATTATTCTCGACTAACGAAAATCAATTTGACAATTTGAAGAGATGCTGAAGTGTCCTCCAGATAGCGTAGAAACAAGGTATCACTGAAAAAAAATTCTATCGATTTTTAATAAAGTATGTGGGTAACCAACCGAGTTGATAAGTGGGTGCCACAAGTTCCAAGCGAATGGGGTAGAATTGGTTTTGCAAGAAAAAATTCATTAATAGAAAAATATGTACATTGATGTATTTCAATAAATACAATTATTACGTTTCGATACCAATAACTCAAGATTACTTATATTTAGAAGTGATCAGGATAGAAAAAACGCCAAGTCAAGTTAAAAATATATTTCGGAATATTATTACCTACGCAAACTATAGCATAAAACCAATTGGAAACATTTTCTTGGTGAAACTCTTTTAGTTCATTTTATGGTAACTTGTTGGTTTTCTCTACAATAATAGTTATTTTTCTATTAAATGAAATTTTTCTTGCAGAACCAATTCTACACCATTCGCACGGAACTTGTACCACCCACTTATCAACTTGGTTGGTTATCCACCTACGTTATTAAAAATCGATAGAATTTTTTTTCAGTGATACCTTGTTTCTACGCTATCTGGAGGACACTATATCATCTCTTCAAATTGTCACATTGATTTTCGTTAGTCGAAGACAATTATTCCACATGTTATTATCATTTTCATGGTGGTGTGGAGGATTAGCAAGAGTTGGCGGAGCTCTATTTTAATGAAAATATCAAAGTTTCCATACGATTCACACTGACAATGTGTTGACAAAACCGTGACACGTGTTCTGCTACACAATAGCTTCTCGCTCAATCAGAAAGCTATCACAACACCCTGTATATATGAAATAACTTTCTGGTATCATGACTTCCGTTCGGGACACTATGTATTTTTATTCAATCCTACAATTCAGGTTTGTAGGTTCGTTCACTCTTCCTAGTAGTTGAGTGAAGTTAACAATGGAAGTTCGAACATTTATCATGACAGTTTCCCATCTAGCATGAAACGGACATTGGACGAAGAAAAGCTATACACCTCCTGACCTATCCTACACCTATATCTACAGACTGCGAAAGACAGATTGATATTTTCATACTTGAATTACTCTATCTTTCACAACCTCTCTCTATCTGTTACATTGAGAAAGAAATGAATTCAATTGATACTTGAATTATTTTCTTTCCAAATCAGGATTCTTGTTCTTTTGAAGTTATCTCCACTGTGGTGAATATTAGTCCAGAGTGGAATTTTTAGTGGTGATGCATAAAGCCTTATGTTTTTTCAACGCGTAGAAATGGTTCGTACGACGGTGTATCAAGGTCACTGTGAAAAAAAAAAAGAATCTGGCATTGACAGATTGAAATCTGTCGATGACAAATTTTAATCTGTCAATACTTCATTGACAGATTCAAATCTGTTAATACGCCATTGACAGATTATGATCTGTCATTCGCAGATTTGAATCTGTCAATACTTCATTGACAGATTTAAATCCATCAATACGCCATTGACAGATTATGATCTGTCATTCACAGATTTTAATCTGTCATTGACAGATACAAATCTGTCAGTGAAGATATTTTTTATCTCTAAAGTGACCCTAATACGCCGTCGTAAGTTCGTTTACCCATAATTCACACATTCTTTTCCCATTTTACCCTCATTACAAGCAAATATGTTTGCACAGTTTCATTTCAGAAGTGATACTTCTGTATGGGATGATTTTACCCCTCATGATCATCATTTGAGAATGATAAAATATTGAGAATGTTGTCGTTTTTTTCAACAGTATTTTCAATTTCGCTTTCATTCACTCTGATGGTGATCTTGAGAGATGAAATCGTTTCGTCAGAAAGTTAAGTGAATAACTTCTACGTTGAAACTATACAAAAATAGCTATTGGTGGCTAGAGAGTTGGCGCTATGGTTCCGCGTTCGATTCATGATCCGTAGGTTGTGGGTTCGATTCCCCAATGGGGCAGAGATTTTTCTTCGAGGATTTTTCTCTGTCGTGTTGATAAATGACTCACGTCACGTTTAATGATTGACGGGTCCACGAATAACCATGTTGCTCCTGAGATGTGGCGTAGGAAGTTAGTAACAAGCCTACTTGTTGAAGGTGAGTTACTTTTTTTGCAAATACGAATAATACTCACACTCAACAGAACGCACATGCTGTTGTTGTTTGTTGCTGTTGTTCTAAAATTGTTCGTTTCCGTCAAACAGCTGACGAACGTCAACCCTCAGAAGTCGAAACTTGTGCAAGCAATGGATCAACGAGGTCTTACCCATTAACGTGTGATTACCCAGCACAGTGCCCGGCGGGAAATCGAACTCTACACTACCCAGGACCTCAGATGTAATTATTCAATTGAAAGTAAACATTGTATGCAGTTTAAGGAATAATCGATTATTTCAGCATAGCATCAAAGACAATTGATTTGAAAATTTTTGTAAACCATCAATTAGTGATTAGTAGACTGACCGATCCAAGCAAAACTGAAAATTGCAGCGTAACATCGATTGGTTGAACACCGCATACACAAACAAGACGTTGTTTCGATCGATAAATAAATGCAAATCGTTACAGTCACAGTTGTCTCGATCGCCTTTTTTTTTCTGGTGATGAATTATGTCATTGAATTCCAATGAAACGTCCAGTCACGGAAAAAGTCTGGATTGCAACAATGAACAATACAACTGAACAATTTTTTTCGAGAATATTTCTTCAAACATTTGCGTCTCCAGTCATATCACATAGAAAAATTTCATTATTTCGGTGAGCATGTACTGAAATTCACCGAGTAGTACATGGAGGGTAATATGAGGGGCCATTACATTAGATACAGAACTGTGCTTCGAAACCGCACCTAAAAATTCTTAAAAATTTTTGGGGATTCTAGAATTCCTCAATGAATTTGCCGGAGTCTAAAGACATTGTTATCCAGTGAAAAATCGAAATAGCGTTAATCATAGATTATTCCCGCTTGAAAATGATTTTCCTTCAAAGGAGTACTTTTTATATGGATATTCGGATTACTTATCATCATGTTCGTCGACTAGTGTTCGGAATAGCAAACAAATAACATACGGTCATTAGTTTTGTCCAAATTCCCACCTGTAACATCTGGTTACTACACTTTTCCCAATCCCATCCTGTTACATTGCTCTTTGTGAATAGTCATATTATTATCCTCAGGTAAATACTCCTACGATGGAAACATTTTTCAATCTTTTTTCTCTGTGACCTACCATAAAAAGGGTGATGGTTTTTCCAGGATGTAGAAATGTCCTGAATTCCATCTTTCGGGTCTCCGCTCCCCTGGAAAAGGAAAAGAATAGGCTTCAAATTCTAATAATTCATCTTTTAGGGCATATTTGTCCCAATACATAACTGCAATATTATAGAGAAGCAAAATTGAGTGACAATTTTTCAGTTACGAATCGATTTTTTTTATCAATTTGGAATTCAAATAAAAATTATATTGGAAATTAAATAAACTTTTTCTTGAGACATTTCGGAAGCTAGTCTGACACTTTCTTCATGCCTCCTCATAAATGTTTATCGAGAGTGGAGTTTTGAAGGATAGTGTCAAAATGTGAAATTGATATGACAAATTCACCACCCACCAAAAAAACAGTCTGTATTTTACCATACCCAATTCTTGACGTGGTTCAATAGTACCGTTTTGAATACCATACTGACAGCTTAGAATCAATAAATAGTGTCGATCATCTTGCTGTGAAAAGCTCATCATCATTTTCAGTCTCCTTGATAATTGGCCATTCTGTTGAAAAGCTACAAAAATGGTCATAATTGTCTGTAACTTGACAAATTCAATATTCGAAATTACGCGTTAATATTTCCCGGATATATTTTTCATCCTCATGTATATGAGCTAGCACTATTTTTTTTTGCTTTTCATTCACAACATTTACACCTCCAGTTGATACAAAGGCTTCAACATTTTATAACCCCTTCTACTCTGGGTTAAGAGTAAGTTCAACACAAAAATGACTGAGGATGATAATAGAATAGAAAAAGACAGATTGAAGTTTTACAAAATCCTCCAAGAGTCTCCAAAAATTGATAGAAGAACTACCTTGGATTCAAAAGGAAATGGAAAGTCCACAGAATTAAAAAAAACTTTCACTTTATTTAATGGAGACAGGATTACCAAAAATAAAAATTTGTTTCCGGCTAAAGAATTACTACAAAAAAAATCGCTGTCACATTATAGAGGTAGTCTTTCATGATCTGCCAGATTCTTCACTTTAACACAGCTTTTCCATATTAGTCTGGATGTTACTACGAGCTTGGTAAACGCTATGATAGTGACGCACGATAGATCGTGGGACTTTTATTCCATTTCGTTCTAATGTTACTTATCTTTGCACATCGCTGCATTGCATGAATTCCTGCAGACGTGTTAGGGATGCTGGGACCTGTACCTGTCCTATTCTTTTTCTAATTCAACATTCATACTGCTAATGGTGTAATGGTGTATTGTTTCCTGGAGAACATATTTATGCAGCAAATGATCCAGTGAAATAAGTTCTCAGAAGAACTACCTTTTTGTCACATCTCACGATCATTTATCAATACTGAAATGTTCATATTGACTGATTTTTTGGTCTGTTGTCATGTCGATTAACAATTTGGTGTTTGCAATTTTTTAAATATATATATAGATATTTAGATATATATAGATATATATATATATATATATATATATATATATATATATATATATATATATATATATATATATATATATATATCACTTTTTCTTGCTCAATTTGTATACCAAGCATATGAAAATTGAATCAATTATATTCGGAGAGGAGAAAAGCCAAAAAAGAATTCATCAAACATCATTTTCTCCACAAAACAAAGAATAATTCATCAAATTTCATTCTCTTCACGGAGGAGATCAATTTTTATAACCTATATTTATAAACGTACGCCACTGCTTTACAATGATAAGGCAGAATGTATCGATACCTAATCGTGGGTGGATCGAGAATTTTGAAATGGAAACAAGGATGCTGAATCACCAATAGCACATTTTTCGCGCGTTTGTCTTTGTTACAACGATTGCTCAGGTGCAAAAAGAGGTCATAAAATGTCGTATTGTGTGTATCCGAGAAACACGAATGTGGGGAATATGTCGCAGAAATAACTATAACTTTTTATCGGTATCGTACCAAGGGCGTGTGAATATCCTGTTTTGACAGTTTCTACACGCCTACGTTCCACGTGGAATAGCTGAATGTCTTCTAACTTGATCAGGGAAAGAAATATGTATATCATTCACAACCATTCAAAAATGTGCTCATTTATAGCCAAGAAGAAAACAAAGTATCTTCTCGATGATACCAGATTCACATTACTGGTCAATTAAGTGTTCCAGAAACTAAATTATAATTTCTGAGAAAGGACTATACCAAATAATTAGAGTAAGTTGATTTTAGCCATTGCAGGATGTAAAATTTCTTTTTGGAAAGAAATGATTATACAGTGTGTCTCATTTCGACTCCAAATACCCCTGTATTTATGTGTTTCTATTATGTAGATTTTCAGGGGACCCATAGTTGATACAATATAAAAACTTGCACGTCATCATGTGCGTGGTTAAATTTTGAAATACACAGTAGCCAGATTGTCACATGATTATGGAATTTCAGATATAAATCGAAGTGACGTATTGAACATGGAAGAAGGAAAAGCAAAAATTCACTACTCTGTATTCAGTTTAGCTCTCTGACAGCCGTTAAGGAAAGCGAATGGATATAACTTTCTAGCTCTCTTTCAAAGATATCATCAACTCTTGGCAGCGACAATTCTTTACTCTCTTGGCATTTTTATGAAGAGCCTGAGATTGATACTACCTATAAAATCATCAAAATACACAGTTTCTGATCAAAATTATCTAACATGAACACAGTACAGTCACTTCAAATGTCCTCAAACAAATGGCGACAACATCGAGAGTGGTGCCAACCAAATGCCAAAGAATAGGCGACAAATTTTAACAAAATATATTTCGAAAAGGTTTTTCAAATTGGACCACGGCGAACAAACCGAGAGAACATTGCATGTATACTCTATTTGAAAATATTTTTTGAATACGACCTCGAACAAATCAGATACAAGAGTGATCGTGGTCGAAATGAGAGACACTTTTATATCAGTCATTGAACTCAAGTTCTTCTGTGAGATGGTGAGTTGCATATAGAGTTCATTCTCCATTGTCTTCTTAGTCGTTGACGCAGGTTTCTATAGTTCGTTCAGTTTGTCCTACGTTCAACTCACATGACATTTTTCAATACATGGAGACAATTCATCATGAACCTAAGATCTGATGTGGATTCTGAGACAGGTTATTTTTTCTATATGTGCTCGATTTATTTTCAATTTGGTATACAATATTCAAATATTTAGGTTCCAAAAGGTTTGGAATTCATGTGAAGTTCATACATACTGGATTAGGTCTGAAGTATGTGAGAGTTCTGTAATGTATATATCTGTTTCATAGAATTTGAAGAGCACACGGGAAAAAAGAAAGTCCAAAAACCATAAATAATCTGAAAAACGTTTTCAATTAGAATTCGGCTTAGTCAGTTATGTATTATCAGCAGGTAAGAAAAAAATTCCCTCCTAGTATGTTGTCTCATTTATGTAAAAACGTGTTTCAGCTATCAGACCAGCCTATCAGAAGATATCCCTTGAAATACAATATAATTACCTCAATCCATTTTCCGGGTAGGTGTATTTACAAAATCACGTTTTCTATGTGACTGTTATCAATATTTCCGTTTTTTCAAGTACCAGCAAATGCAGCTCTTTGACAGGGATAATTATTCGTTTTACTAGGCAGCAAAGCAGCAGATTGAGTGCCGTGGCTGAGAGTTCATTGGAATTCAGCTAATTTTTTCTCCTGTTGTTTATAATGATATATGTAGGACATTGTATTTGCAAATCATTACAATTCTCACAATTTTTTCATTTTTCCTGAAGCGATAAATTGAAACAAAATTTGATAGCAATTGTTGGTTGCTATGGAAATGTATATGTTCATAGCAGTTATAGCTTGACAACATTATGCACAGTGCTAGCTACTTAGGAGTACTTACTACTCCAGACACATATCAATTAGCTAAGTATCACTTAGCCAAGGTAGAAAATAGTATATAACACACCGAGGTGGGAAGTGATTCATTCCTGTCGTGAGATCAGTTAGTTAACCGAGACGCAAAGCGTCGAGGTTTAGCTATGATCTCGAGACAGGAACAAAACTTCCTACCGAGGTTTGTGTACTATTTCATTTACAACCATCATACATTCTAGGAATCATAGATAATTAGAGTAGGCCCTGATATATTTAAGGAGCTTTTAGCGAAGAATAATTAAGTGTTTAAATACATTCGCTTGATACAAGGTACAGTGTACCGAAACATGTCGCGAAGACAATAAATTTTGTGGAAAGGACCCCGCACTTCTCTTATGGAAAATGGCGTTCCGTCAAATTTTCTGAAATTTTGTGAAATTGTACTACTCAACTTTCTGATCAAAAGTGTCCATGGGCTCACTTGAATCCTATGACTAGTTTTCGAGCTACAGGGTGTTGTAGTTGAGAAATGCTCACTTTTTTTTAAGTTATATTTCTAAACCAGGATGAGATACTTCCAATTGAATAAAAAAAATGTTTTCGCCTGCCTCTTGACAGTACACATGCATATATTGAACATCAAAATCGACCAAACCTACAGGGTGATCCACTATTGAAGGTGAGGTGATTTCTTATAAACATGGAATTGGAAAAATCGAAACTTTAACTAGTGTTGAATGAAAAATATTACCAAATTATCTTACAGTTGTATCAAACATCGTACACAATACTACATTTATCAAAGTTCGTCGAAAAATACACCGTCAGACAGGAACCATTTCCTATGGAATACAATAGAGCAATTGTTACAATTCGATGTATTCAAACTATTTATTATTTTTCTAGAATATGTTTTATGATCCAGTTCATGCCATTCAGGAGAAAAAAGTTGTAAAAAAATTATTTTATCCACAATAAAATTCAAACTGAACTAATTTTTCCACAACACCCTGTAATTTGCTATTATCACCGTTGAGGTGCAATTTTTTGTTTATTATCTGAATTTTTGTACCTACTCAGATTCACTGCCCAATTATCACCCTTCTGCTATGACTAGATTCTGAGTGATGGACTCAAAAAGTTGAGATATGTCGAAAAAAAGAAGCAGTTCATATATTCAAAGAAATGTAGCTAATAGAGACTCCAATAATTTCGATTTGAAGTGATTTCAAAAAAACGCTCTTGTCACTTAAACATAGGATCCAGAAAGAAATATGCGTTTAGAAGAACCAAACAATATGATTTTTTTTCAAATAACTATCGGACCAATATCTGCATCCTCATTCCATCTTCGATCTGCAGCATCAATGATGTAGTTCAAAAGCCTATCGGACGGAAATTTGATGTTTTCCTGATACCTGGCAAATCCCAGAAACCACACTACACTGGCCACGTGTGCACAACTCCCCAAGGTCCTTGCTCCTGATCGGCATGTACAATAGTATCCTTGAACAGGTGGATCTTCTGGATTCTCGTTTTCATTCTCATTGAACACAATCCACAGCATGTATTTCGTGGCATTGCGGAATCTTGAGTATATCCTCAATCTCAGAAAATTCGTTTCTTCAATCAATTCATCGATTTCCAGAATATTTCCTTCTCCTCTTTGTAGAGTATCCTGAATATAAGAGGCAGCTAGATGAATGTGATATGATCCAGCGAAGGACTTCAGGTATTCTAAATCTAAACGCGGAAAAGAAACTACGTGCCTAAAGTTCAGGCGAACCCAAACGCCATTCCTCAAATGAAGATTGTGCGCTTCAACACGTGCTTGGACGATATTTACTTCGGCACAAGCATTCAACATTTGGGTAGCTATCTCTGGCGTTCCCTCCAAACTTATTAAAGGATGGAATGTGTTCAATAAAGCCCCGGCAATCAAATAAAAGTCCCTGAGATTTGCAGCATGCGTTGTTGAAATCATGCCTCGAAAGAATTTGAAAATGCTTTTGAAATGTCCATTTCTTGCTTCTATAATCCACCTACTGGTCGTTATGATGCGTGCTCTATTAGCTTCTGCAGTTGTTAGTTGCCTCTGATTCGGTGGCAGGAAGGGTGGCATGTGGACATGAAGACCAAGTTCCTGTATAAGTGGTACAGAATCTCTGTAACCTCTGTCAGCTATTATAATATCACCTTCTCCAACCCAATTCCTCATTCCCTCCATGTCATCATGAAGCTCTCTTGCTAAAATGGACGCATCACTGTTTTTAGCATCAGAAAAATATGGCCCATTGATTGCTAAGATGTAACCATCAGAAGCAACAATCATTTCTGGTTTGATGAGATGTTCATGCTTGTGAAAACAGTACGATTGTCTCAACACACGGAAGTTGCTGCTTTTTTCTATCTTGTTATATGTACAATCTATATACACAATCGCTTTGGGAATGTTGGGATGAGGGTTATACAAATGATTAATATAGGGAGATATGTGTCTTTCAATGTAAGTTTCTCTAGGGATGGAGTTAAAACCAATATTATTTGGTACAAATCTCTCTAATAAAGATAACCTCACATTAGATATTATCAAACTGACAGTTGGTCGTGAGGGATAATTCAATAGTATTCGTAGAAATTCGTCCGAAACACCATGTCGAATTTTTATGAGGAATGTCAATAAATGCTTCTCAGTCACCCTTCTTCTATTCCCATACTGTGTAATTGGGTCACAAAATTCAAATAATTGTTGAAATTCTTGTCCGGACAATGAGGTGAGAGCTTTCAGTTCTTCATTCTGGAAACTACTAATATCTTCTCAATTTTTTGTGCTCCTATTCTCTTGAGCTACCGATCTCAATCCTTGTAGAAACTGCTGAAGATTTGATATCATATACGGTTTATTAACAAATGTAAAACCCCCGATCAGGTGAGGTAGTATAATACCGCGATTGTCAAGATGGTCTAAACAAATTCGCAGAAAGTCTGGAATATAGATTCCAGAATCTACAAACACTTTTATTCTGCACTCCAAAGATATTCTATGGATATTCTGACGAGCATTACATACTATGCAGCTACGGCTCGGAGTGGGAGACAGGACATCGAGACGAAGACAATTCGGATTATTTTCAATTTGGATAAGTTCATTTCTCAAAGCATTGAAACAATTCAAACATACCCTTATATCATCAATGACATCAATGGGCAGATGATCAGCAGTTCGTCTTTTATATAATGCCATCTGAAGCAGATCAACATGATCATCTTGATTCATATTCACTGTAAGTCTCACGACAAAATTCCTTTCACAAGTGTAACACTGCACCCTATTTGCAAAAAGTTTGAAGTTTGTTGACAATTCTCAAACATTTATTGTTTTCAAAGCGCACTACGAATTTTTTGAAAAGGCATGCTAGATGCTCATCGATGTGAATTCGTTAAATTATAATAAATCAGTAAAATCCTCGATGCATCTTTTCAGTATTTACGTACAGCTAGCTTATCCAATCCAACTTGGCATAAAACTATTGACGTCCAGCAATCACTGTGAAGCATAGTAAGATAAAAAACATATTATATATGTGTTCACTGTGTTGAAATGAATTCCTAGTAGGTGTTTTTTATGTCATGGTCTGCACTACAGTGTGCAACTGGAAAAAGTAGCCGGCCAGATTGGATGAGTTGTACCAATTATAGTTAGCACTTCATATAATCATAGAAATATGCTGAAAACTTGTACGGTATTTGATTAATCACGATTGATAGCGGGGAAAACCTTCCAGAGTGGCAACATGAATAAAAATTATTTTCAGGTTCTTCATTCTGGGTAATAACTCATTTCTCTAATGAAAATATCAAAGAAGGTTACGAGAATGTTTTGAAACATCTTTCATTGAATTTGTTGATACAATTCTGTAGTATGAAAACAGAAGAAGAGTGGATGAGAACCACTTGAAGATTCGATTATGATTTGAAATAATGTATTGAACCAATTATTTTACGAAAAACTGTAGGTGTGATGATATTCAAGATGAGGTTAATTTTATTGAAGAGATTTACACCGAATAATAATGATACGTAAATCTCAATGACTTTCATTACTTTGCAGAGGTTTAACTGAACGGATTTCATTCTTTGATGAGATTGAAATATTGGAAATAGTAATTCAAATGTTGAGAGAGTGATTAGTGTTCAAGCACCAACTGAGGTTTCAAATCTGCAAAAAAAGCTTTTCGAGTTCAGCTGTATTTTAGACACGCACCTTTTTTTCCCATATGAATTAAAATATCTCAAGATTTTCAAACGAACATACCATCTTCATTGAACTGAATTCAGGAAACCTCACGATTATGGAAAAATTCAAATGAGGAAATTAATAAGATGTTTGAATAACCCAGCTTGGAATATCTTGTAATACTTCAAAATACGCGATTTCGAACGCAATGAAGAGAATCAGGAGAGTTTAATGAAAATGTCAATCTAGATTTAGGATTGGAGCTTATGACTTTTGTAGTGCGTTTTTTTCGAAATTACCACAAATGAAAATTATTTGAGTCTCTGTTAGAGACAGTAACTTCAGTAAAATTCCTATTTGAAAATATGACTTTTTTTTCGACATATCTCAACTTTTTGAGTCCATCACTCAGAATCTAGTCATAGCAGAAGGGTGATAATTGGGCAGTGAATCTGAGTAGGTACAAAAATTCAGATAATAAACAAAAAATTGCACCTCAACGGTGATAATAGCAAATTACAGGGTGTTGTGAAAAAATTAGTTCAGTTTGAATTTTATTGTGGATAAAATAATTTTTTTACAACTTTTTTCTCCTGAATGGCATGAACTGGATCATAAAACATATTCTAGAAAAATAATAAATAGTTTGAATACATCGAATTGTAACAATTGCTCTATTGTATTCCATAGGAAATGGTTCCTGTCTGACGGTGTATTTTTCGACGAACTTTGATAAATGTAGTATTGTGTACGATGTTTGATACAACTGTAAGATAATTTGGTAATATTTTTCATTCAACACTAGTTAAAGTTTCGATTTTTCCAATTCCATGTTTATAAGGAATCACCTCACTTTCAATAGTGGATCACCCTATAGGTTTGGTCGATTCTGATGTTCAATATATGCATGTGTACTGTCAAGAGGCAGGCGAAAACATTTTTTTTATTCAATTGGAAGTAACTCATCCTGTTTTAGAAATATAACTTAAAAAAAAGTGAGCATTTCTCAACTACAACACCCTGTAGCTCGAAAACTAGTCATAGGATTCAAGTGAGCCCATGGACACTTTTGATCAGAAAGTTGAGTAGTACAATTTCACAAAATTTCAGAAAATTTGACGGAACGCCATTTTCCATAAGAGAAGTGCGGGGTCCTTTAATCGTGTCTACCTTATAGCGTAACATCATACATCGATTAAAATTAATAAATCTGTTTCGTTCTAAACATATCTAAAATATTACATTCAACGACAAATTACCGAGAACGCGGTTTTCTCAGAATAATTAAGTTGATATATTGTTACGGTGACTATGGGGTATACAATTGTCACCAATATATATAAATGTCAGATGGAGTCAATAAATGACAGATAGAGTCTAAAACAGATGGAATGAGGGCGGGAAGTGTGGGTGGGAAGTAGACGTGTGTAATGTGACACTTCCCAACCTTCAATGACGTTAGTAATGACACCATTACATATATGGTTGAAAAGAACGTAATACTCTGCTGATTGAATTATGTCTGTAAAATTATTATTTGTTATCAATTGAAGAAAATAATTTTTTTTACAAAATAATTCGACAAACAATGGACTTTCATCAATTTTTCCGTGTGCTCTTGATGGGTTTATCTCCTTTAAGGATTGACTGTAGAGTTTTATTGGGAGTGAAAGCTCTATTAGGTCACTTCAATCACATCAATTGTTAATGACAATTTTTCCAACGTAATGTTATTTTTCATTCATATACATATCGATGATAAGTTTCAGGAACTTACTCGAAAACAATTAGCTGGTATTGAAACCGACTCCTTCGCCAAATATTTGACTCGAAAAATTTTTAATTATTCCGTACAATAAATGGAATTCATTAAGACCTTTCTGTTCGTCGAATTCGATCATTTGAAAGTAAGAAGTTTTTTTCATATCTCTCCAATGGAATGTTTTGTTTAGTAACAAATTTTATAGAATTTCTTCAACTGATGCTGACTGAGAGTATACAACTCATTATACTTGTCTGTATTGTAAGTTGCATAGTTCAAAGGCAGTGGAAGCGATGAAGCAATGGAAAAAATTATTTCATACACATTCCTGTTGAATTCAAGGATATCGGATGAATTTCATAACCAGTTCATAGATTTTACCGAATGATAAGTGATTTGAATGGTGAAAAAGTTGTGAACTTGTTATTTTAAATGATGGGTGTGTTCGGGTTCACAACAAAAACAGTCCAGGAACGGTTCGAAATAGTTGGACTGTTGAAGCGTGAAAGGTTTATCTCGAATAAATCTACAATAATTGGGTGGGAGATTATTTTTAACCAGTCCGAGATGAGTATTTATTGAGAACCCCAAAAGGGGTGATATAATTGTGGGGTTATTTTTGTTTTTGCCATGGGATTTGGATACTGGAATAATTCAAGAGAAGTTTTGAGATAATACCTCATAAGAAAAATTTTCAGTAGGAGGTCATGATTATATTAGTAATTGGTTCATAATCTGCATCTTCCGTGTCGTAACATCATCAAATACATTAAGGTTCGTTTAAATTTTTTGTACACATCATCATATTTGTGAAATTTGAAGCTGTTATATGGTTTTCTTCTTTTTAGGTTCATTGCGTAAACGTGAAAACTATTCTCAATTGATTTTATCCCCTCTATAATCGATATTTGCTGACCGAAAGGTTATTTCATAGATTATGTCGATTGCAATTTATGAAAGTCATCGGTCTATCTACGTAAGTAGGTGTAAATCGTTGTATAAGAACATAAATAACTCGGATCCAATTCAGTCCCAAGGTCTCACACCAACTGAACCAAAAAACCGTGCATATATCAGGATAATTATGTCTTTACTTTACTGTTAACTTTCCCTGATTGTTATACCTACAGCAAAACGAATGTGGGTACTTAATTTTTGTGAATTATGTGAAGGTGATAGATCACGTTATAATAAAAACGTGCTGCATTATTATTATTGATGAAGCCAATATTTTGTGGTGGTTATTGGAATCTGATAAAATATAACTCAAAATATTTTTATGAAATAGAGCATAGCTGAAACCATGTCATTCTCAGATTTGAGTAGATGGCACAAATTACCCAATTTTCTCGTCGATATCTGCAAGTCAGTATGACTTCTAGTTCATTCCAACAGATTGAAAAATTGAACCTACTCTACTGTCACTCCTGATCTTCCGCCGCTCCATATGGAGGATTTCCTAAAATACGACTTCAAAGTTGGTTTTTGTTGGAAAAGTAAATCAAAATGTGCTTGAATTCAGTCACATTGTTAGTAATAAACGTATAATTGAAATATTTCCAAACAGTTCCGCAATATTTTTTTTGGAATTTCCTATAGCGCCTCAAGATGAAGATGCTGCTCAGTTTTCAAATTCATACCCCTCCATTGACTTTCAACCAATTACTGCCAATTGATTTCTTTTATTATTCAGAAATTTTCAGTAACCTCCGCTCAGAACAAAATAAACTAGAACCTTCGTAGTCTTGATGAGTAATGAAACGACGTGCAATATCCAATATCTTGTACAGAAAAAAACTTCGGAATCATTCGAAAATGTGCTTTTTCCATCTTCCTTTCTGGTTGGACAGTGACCAATTTTTCACTCAGAAGAAGTAGTCGTAAAAAAGCTTCACTCCACTCTTGGCAGTTTCTCTACCTTTTTCTATTCTTCTACTGGAAACGCCACTCTACACATTATTTGAGTACCAAAGGGACTTATAAGATGATAAGTTCATCCTTCAAAGTCCGATCTCCGTTATACGTCGAACACACACCGCTGCTCAGAAATAAATTGTAACCGGTTTATCACCCATTTCATCAGCTGCAGCATTCAACTCTTTTTTGGTACACCAACTGGAAAATTCATTATTCACTGATACCTCCTTACTTCAACTACTACTATACCATTATATATTCGCTACAACAAAATGAAATAAGCCGTTTACAAAAACTCCAGAATCGGGCAATGAGAAAAATATTATGCTGCCCTAATCGAACACATATTAATGAAATGTTGAGTTCTTTCAAATGGCTTTCAGTTCTGATACAAACAATGTTTTTTATGAACAGGTGTTGTCGTACTTGAGAGACAAAATATCTTCTGTTTCTGAACATCATCATTATATCAAGCGATCTAGAAATAATTCATTTATTATTATTAAATCAAAGAAATCACAAAATTCAGTTTTTTTCAAAGGATGGAGTCATTTTAATGACCACCCAGATGAACTGAAAATTTCAAATACGCTACCTTATTCAAGGTAAAATTATCATGCTGGCTGAGTGAAACCCTTAACAGTGAAATTCATTGTTTTTCATTATTATATAATGGTAAATATTGAAACAATCATCGTAAAGGAAATTTTACAATGAAATGTGTTTACTATCTCATTAAGGAAATTTCCTTCTTATATTACCGACATCTCAAGTATCTCTTCCGAGGTCGCCACACCCAGAAAATCCTTGCCATCAAACTGATCTACATTCTTGGCATAATTCTGAAATGCGCAAGGTGTAATTATTGTTGAAGAAGGAATCCGTCAGAATATCTGCGAACTTGAAGATATTTTAGGTGATGCCAGATGAAGAAGTGATTATTTCGACATAAGTATGTATCATCACCATGCAATTATACCTTGTCAACAAAGTAACGAATTGTCAGATGATTGGTTTAGTTTATTTCCGCAATTGGTAGACATGAGTGCATACAGTCGTTAATTATGTTGACAACCATTCAATCAAATTGATATTGCATTTTTCACAATATTCCAATCTCTGACACATAAAAGACACGTCATTCTTCAAATGGTCAAATATGACTTCATATAATATATTTTATGTTGCTCACATACAAAGATACATCATTTTATATCATTTGATCTCTGTCTGCTAAGAAGAAATGATACTTCGAAGCTTCAGACAGAGAGAATTCTAGAAATCTAGTGAATAATGATTCAGATCTTTTTTTCATGTTTCACCCGTTGACGCCCAACGAAGTTTTTTTAATGTTATTTGAGGAGGTGAATAACTATTGGAATCCATTGTTTGGGTTTTCTCTTTCCTGAAAATAGGTATATTTTTGTCGCGATACGTTACAGTAATATTGAGAAAAAGCAAAATTGACTCTCAATATTGTCAGGTACGTATTCTTTGTCGAAAAATATTTTGTTCCCAACCTTGGAGAAAAACGGAAGCAGAGTAGTTTCCGAAACGTAACCAAGGGGTTGTATAAAATATTATAAGAATTCCAAGTTTTTTTTCATTTTCAGGGGAGGGAGTATCCAAAGAGTGGATTTAAACAGAAAAGTTTTCTTTTTTATGCGTGGCTGTCATAAAAAAATCCACTTTGACCCAACCCTCGATATTTATTGATATTAAATTGTTCCTCTGGGCAGTACGGAGTTGTCAAGAAACGTTTTTTCACTTTTTTTGTCCATATCACTCTATGCCTAAGATTAATTATTTCTCTCTGCGAATAATTGGACATTTAAAAGAATTTTTAGGATAAAAATATATGTTGTTGATTTCATCATCCAAGTTTTCCAGCAAGTAATCCTCATAATGGTGCTCCTTGTATTGCGATAATAATTTTACCAAAGTAATAACATTTAATCTGTAAACAATTAGCCTATTCAAAAATTTGCATCAATTCATTAGGAACCAATTTGAAAATTGCTGATCTGAATACATTTCAAGCATAAATATTCTCATCTTCTTTTATTTTACCTGTTGACAATTCAATTTCATCTCACTATGTATACTGCATAGGCATATGAACTGCACATATGGATTATGCAAACGTCATGCAAACTTTGGCCTGAATGAATAACAAATGATCATCCCAAACAGCAAAATCAATATTACATTAATTCATTTATCGATCCTTTCATTATCCACACCCTGAATTCTCTGGATACTCTAGTTCAACATATATCTATGAGTTTCGATATTTCAAGTAAATGTGCACTCCTACCATCAAACGCGTTATTTCAATGCTATTTCTATCAAATAGCACACCTGACGGCACACTCAATATATTTGGGTGGAACTCAAAGCATTCATGGGAGTATAAAGCATCATTGATGCTAACACTCAATATTTGTGGTGATACTGGATGAGTGAAATATGGACTTGTCATTTGAATTGTTTCGGTGAAAGGATCCATTCTTTAAATAAAGCATCCATTAAAAAAATATCAAGATGCTCAATATTCGTTGTTGATTTCTTCTTCAGTATCTACAAATCCTTCTGAAGTTTCCTGTGAGATTGTCAGTATGATGAGGTTCACAAAGCTGCCACACGTGTTTCTCTATACATTAACTCCTTCGAGCAGATATTACGATTGTGTCTAATCTCACTTGAATCTCTATAAGTATTTTTTGATTCCATTGATTATCGACCAGTTCTATTGTATTCTCGATCCTTATCCGGGACTTTGAGGATGCACTTCCAATTTATCCTTAACGTTAAATGACTGAACGGTACTTTAGAGTATCTCCCAAAAGTTGTTTTCAGCAACAGTCTTTTCTTTCTTTTTAGTTTACTTCATTTTTTTTCACCAGTGCTTTGATTTTTGACTTTTGTGCTGAATTCACGCTATTTGCATTTTGTGTGGTCAGTCTAGAGCCGCATATACTACTCATTCTTTCGTATGCCGTCACGAAGATTGAGTCATATGAGTGTTGATATCATCATTCATACAATGATCATGAGTTTATAGGTATCTAATTAGGGTTGTGATATATTCCTGTGGAAAATGAATTTGAAGCGTATTTGTTACGCCATCTACAGTATAATGTCGATGTTTCCATTTACTTGACAGTGCACGACAAAGTTTCCTTCACTGAAGGAAAAGTAGGTGCAGATTTCTGTCTGTCAGTTCGACTCTAATGTTGAAAGAAACATTATGAAGCTCAAAACAGAGTTGGCGATGGAAGTTTATGAGGAAAATCAGAGTTCAGGCAATGAAATAATCTTCAGAACATGAATGATCTACGACACTGACACTTGTCATCTAGTATTACGTATAAGTCATCAAGAAAATGTGTAAATTCAGGCTACGACGTCCGTAAGAAAAACAAAATCACTAGTGCCATCTATATGTAGTATCCTTCCCTTCAAATAATACCTCCATGAGGTTGGCTAACTATATCTTTATAAACAATGCTATAAGGCACCGCGCTGACGTCACCGGCAAGATAATAAAATTGACGAACCGGGTCATCCTCTGCAATATCGTTTGATGTCCTTTAATACAGGTAATAGAGAATTTTGCTTTGCAAAATTAGGCAGGAGTTATTTTATTACATGGATAGTTGCAGTCTGACGTACTCAACCTAAAAACACAAAATACATACAAAAATGGCGAACGGAAGTGCCGCCATTTTGTGAAAATCCGTTTGGGCCTGTATCTCCGTAACCGTGCACTTTAGGCGAACAATTATTAGCACCTTTTTTATAGATAATTAAATTTCCTATCTTTTTTACCCAATAATTTTTTTAGTAGCACTTACCGTTCACGACTTATATTATTATTACTTTTTGTTTATTCACTATTTTACCGATATGTCTTTAAATAATTGTATAAACAATAAATTGTTCAGAATAAAACTTTCAAATCGATTGATTTTCCACAACTTTTATTCAAAACTTTTTTCTCTAAAGTTAATATTTTTGAAGTTACAACGCGTTCAATGTCGTTCTACAGAGTACAAGGTTATCAAGAACGAAGTATGCATAGCGTAATGATGTAGCGAATCCAATACCTAATACAAAAAAAATGATTTTAGAATTTTTTTGATTTAATAAATAAATAATAATTCAAGTTCTTACCTGCAAGAAATAGCGAATACCCATTAAAATTTTTTTTTTGTATTTTCTTTTATACAATTTAATATTACTATAATTAATTTAAAAACTACTACCATAATCACACACGCAAATAAAAAAATGGAATATTTATTGAAGAATATATGTGAAATTTATTTTTACAAATGTACACCAAAATGAATCATATGTCTTCTCTGACTCTTTGGCGTTTCGAGGGTGGTGAATTTTCGATGTTGGTTACATTCTCCTCTTCCTTATCTTCGTCAGTGGCATATAAAGATTGTAACGCCTCTATTAATTTGTCGTTAGAATCATCACCAATATCTTCATCGATGTCGCACAATTCTGTGTTGACGATTACTTTCAGCTGATTAGTGCACGTTTTCTCTTTGCAGTTCTCACAGATTACCGTACAGTCCAATCCTGCTTTTTGGCACCCACAGGCTCTGCCACAGCCAGTTCTGCATTTGCATGAAATGCACTCTAGTTTATCTCCCACATACAAGACGATTGAAATTAACGCGTTGTAACTTCGAAAATATTAACTTTAGAGAAAAAAGTTTTGAATGAAAGTTGTAGAAAATTCATCGATTCAAAAGTTTTATTATGAACAATTTATTGTTTGAACATTTATTTAAAGAGATATCGGTAAAAAAGTGAATAAACAAAAAGTAATAATAATATAAGTCGTGAACGGTAAGTGCTACAAAAAAAATTATTGGATAAAAAAGATAGGAAATTTAATTATCTTTAAAAAAAGTCCCGATAGTTGTGGGCCTAAAGTGCACGGTTACGGAGATACAGGCCCAAACGGTTTTTCACAAAATGGCGGCACTTCCGTTCGCCATTTTTGTAACTATTTTGTGTTTTTAGGTTAAGTACGTCAGACTGCAACTATCCATGCAATAAAATAACTCCTGCCTAATTATGCATTATGGACACGAGTAGCCGGCTCCCTATTACCTGTACTACTTGGCTCACATATTTCGAACTCAGACGCTTCAAAGTGGTTATCGGTATGAAATTTGTGAACACAAAAAGTAACAAGAAAGAAAAATCATGCGTTCAGTGCCATCTGATGAAACTGTTTCCTTTAAGCTGCAGAAATCAATTAAATAAATTTACATGGCACCGTGGTGTACGAAAAAATCTGTATAATTATCCCAAACAACGAATTTTATATTTCCTGCATTCATTGAAAAAAACCTTCGAATCACGCCCAACATTCCCAACATCTTCTGGTTGTCCTCATCAACCATATCCGGAATGCTTCGTTTGGAAGAGGAAGTATTCCGTCTTCAGGCGAAGTCTTTGTAAACAAATATATATTTATGATGTTTCATGAGTGCCTTCAGTCAAATGATATATAGCCGAAGAATGACCTTCGTGCATTTGCTATGAACACCGGCTGAAGAATATTGAATGAATTTTATGGGTGTTAGCTCCTTTCTTCGTTGAATTTCCATTTCGTTATTTTTTTTAGAATGTTGAGTGAAACTTTTTTTTTCTGCTAGTGCTCAAGAAGGATTTCGTAATAGGAATCAAGAACTAACAAAAATATCCATATCCGGTCATCCAAGAGTTTGCACAAGTCTTTCGAAGGTTAGAGGTTATTTGTGAAAAAGTATTTGATGTGATTGACTGAGACAGCAATGATATTTGAAACTCTTTCATTGCTAAGAATATCCTCATAGGAGGTAGTGACTGAATGTCTAAACTTGAGTTGATGAGGCATGAGTTCCTAAGCGCAAAAATCCATCATTTCTTCAATTGAATAGTCAACACTTGGACTTCAGGTACCTTCAACTGGTACAATTAGACAGCATTGACAAATGCTTGTGGAAAAACTTCAGCATCATCAGAGGAGATTACACCGGTTGACGCTTCTCTACCGAAGCTGAAGATCAACGAGGTCTTACTTTTCAACGTGTGATTCAAGAATAAGTAGGTAGTAAAACTTTATCTATGAAGCCCCTACATGTTGATATCCTGATGTATGCGGACGATTATATTGCTGATACCTGTGAACAAATAAAGATATTCACGAATGTTGGTGCCAGGAAACTAAGTTTTATATGGGAATAAATGGTGATGAAACAGTTTTCACGAAAATTAACAACAAAAATGAATTCGGAGAAGGCAAAGAACTCAAAGAGAGAGGACAGGCACATTCTATGATTACGTAGGTACTATACTATACATTCTTTACGAACTCCTCTAAAAAAAGGTCCTCCCAAAGACTTCATCAAGAATTTGGAGTAGAAAAATACTCCTCTAATTATCAATTGGAGAACACAGTTTTGTGCGGAGTTATCAATATTTGATACATACGAACGGCACTCACGTCAAATAAGGAAAATTCTTATTCTTATTGTTGGAAAATTCATACAAAATCGCGACACTTGTCTCGCTATACAGAGGTAGAATGTCTATTATTGTCTATATTACCAATTGAATGGGATATTTACAACTAAATCAAAAAACGACTTAAAAAACTCAATCTCTGGAAAAAATATAATGTATATTCTCAAATTTGAGAGTAGGCAATCCGCTTTCTATACCAAAAATAAAAACATTTGCAAGTGAATCATTGGTCGAATAAAAACAGAAGAAATAAGATTTTTCATAAATATTTTCAGTAAAACTTAAATGGACCCGTTAAGAATGGAGGCAATGAGAGAGCAAGTATACCTAGAATTCATCCAACAAACATATGGACACTCAAAAAACAAGCCAATTCAACTGGTATTGAAATTTTTTGTAAAGATCGATTACCCTAACAACAAACTGTTATTGTTTGCACTTGACGCGCTCTTCGCTAACAAGGTTAGCATCTTCAGAGGAGATGTTAGCCTTGGTACTCGTATATATATATATATATATATATATATATATATATATATATATATAATTGAATGAGAGGAAGTATTTAACAAATTTAAACATTTTGATACATTGTATTTTATATTGTCAGATCTATTCGTTACTTCCCGATCTAGTCCGTAAGCGTACTTGAGGACTGGTAATATAAACTGATCAAATTTGAACGATACTTTCAAACCAGTCTCAAATACTTACACACTGTAATTGTGGGCAACGAGAAACAACTATAACTATCCTGGCAAATAACACGAAGAGTATTGAATTATAACAGGTAGGTATAACGATATTCAAGTTTTTTTTGCGAACTACATCGCAACGACGAGGGGCCAATAAGCCCGAAACCGGTCTGCAAGTATACTCATCCCAATAACAGTAGACCCTTGGTTATTCGACAAACGTTTTGCAGGGCAGTGTTGACCTATCGATTTTTTCAGATCATGGAGTATTGCCTAAGACCCCCAATATATAGTCTGTGAATTTCTACAGAAGTATACCTTGTAATCTGACGAATTACAAAATTGAGACTCTATATGTTATACTCTGAAGTACAAATCATATTTGATTATAAATGTCGCTTTCAGTAATTCAAACAACACAATGGAGAACTCACGTTTCATTATAAAATTGACGTCGTTTATGCTCTAGAAATCACGATCATGCATTATATACATTACCAAAAATTGTCAAAAAATATTCAATGTGTAACGGATTACAGCGGGTGTTGGACTAGGCAGGGGTCGGATCACTGAGATCACTCTATTGACGTTTATTTCGGCACATGCATTACCCAAATAACATGCAGGAATTTCTCCTTCACCTTTATCGGATATATCTCGATGCCCTTCGTGGAATGTGCCAGGGGAGGAGTTTTCTGACAGATTTCATCACACATATCTGCTGTGTAGGTAATTGAAACTGGATTATCGTTCAAATTTGATAAGATCTATATCATAACAAAATGATATTATCCTTAAACAGATTCAGTTTTCGCAAGGAAGTCCTTTTTTACATAACAATTCAATCATTTATTTCAGTAGTAATTCAGATAAATCTGACTGAATTTTCTCCTTCCTCTTCCTTTGATACATGTGGGGTAAGGGGTTTCCACTCTGTACACTTAGGCCTCTCTTTTGATCCCTTTATTTATTTATTTATTTATTTATTTAGTCATTTATTCAGTAATACAGCAATAACATAAATTTTATATAACATTCTATTAAACACAAGATACAACGTTATTGTCTGACTGAAAAGGGCTATAGTTAGTTTCAATGTACAGGAGTGTACATTGACTCCATTCTTCCCTATAACCCCGGAAAACCTTCAAAATGATGTACCATAATATTAAATTGAATTAACATGTATACTCTATTGGCGCAATGCACTATAGAATCACGTGAAAATAAGTATGAGTAAATATGGTATGGGAAACAAATATGATCTATCTCAATTTATAAGAGTCTTACAAAGCATTTATAATAACCTAGACTGTAATATATGTTTGAGTGTAATCAAATGTACAATACCGAAGATTACGCTCACTTACAAATATATCTGAAACGTAAAACACTTAGCTCAGACATTGAAATTTGATATGGTGTTACTATTATGTAACAGAGTATTTTTCAACTTTTCTTTAAACTTTTTGAAGCTTAAGTCAATAAGATCAGAGGGTAAACCATTAATTACTTTGCAAATAGTATATGAATATGATCGCTGGAACATAGAGCTAGAGTGATGAGGCATTGTTAGTAAATTTTTCCTTCTTACATTGACATTGTGTATATCTGTCCTGAAAGATATTCTGCGTGCCAGGCTTTTAGGTTCTTGCTTTTTGATTATTTTATAAAATAAACATGCCAGGTGAAGAAACCTCCTATTGGTCATATTCAGCCATTTTAACTCCAGCAATTTACTAGACACCGAATGTCTTCTGCCAATGTTATGTATGAAACGGACGCATCTATTCTGAACTGTCTGTATTCTTCTGCGATTTTCATTAGTTAGGCAAGGGCCATACAAGGTATCCGCATAGTTGAAGTGGGATAATACCAACGCCTCGCATAAGATTGTTTTTATATTTCTATCAAAACAACTACGATTATTGAAAAGAAGCTTGAGTTTGTAAAACGCATTCTTTATCATGTGGTTCACCTGCTTGGAAAATCTCATGTCCGACTCAAAATATACACCTAGATTTTTTGCTGTGTCCACGAGTGCCAATGAAATACCATTGATCTTAATGTCAACGAAAGCTGCAGTTCTCGTTCTGGCTGGCTTGCTTCCGAATAGCATTAACTGTGATTTGGATGGATTCAGTGCTAAGCAGTATTTTTCTGAGAGTGAAAAAAGATTATTCAGATCGGCATTCAGCATCGTATTAGCCACTTCAACTTCTGACTCTTTATAAGAAATATATACTTGGGTATCGTCCGCGTAAAAGTGGCAATTACTGTGACGTATGCAATTAGCGAAAGATGAAATATATATAGAAAATAAGAGGGGTCCCAGTATGGAGCCTTGTGGAACACCGTTTGGAATTTTAAGTACTGGCGACCTATTGAGTTTATTGTTAACGTACTGGCTTCTTCCTACAGTATAACTTTCCATGAGATCAAGGGATTTTTTATTAAAGCCAATGTTGTGAAGTGTTGCCAGCAGAAGGCGATGATTAATTCTGTCGAACGCTTTCGTGTAATCTAGTAAAACTAGAGTAGTTAACATATTCTTATCAGTTGCCGACAAAATATCATCAGTCACCGCTAACAATGCTGTCGAACAGCTATGTGAGGATCTGAAGCCAGATTGATTTTCAGGCAGCAAGTTGTATCTGCTGAGATGGTTTTTTATTTGTAGATATAGGATTTTTTCAAATGCTTTTGATAGCGTAGGGAGAAGGCTAATTGGCCGTAGATCTTTGAGTTCTTGAGGGTTTTTTGTTTTTGCCAAAGGTATTACACTGGCAACCTTCCAGTTTTCAGGAAATGTTCCACTTTCAATGGAGAAATTGAAAATGTGAGTGATGAAGGGAATAATCAAGGGGCAGCATAGAAGGAGCATGTCTATCCCAATCAGGTCATCGCCTATAGCTTTAGATTTAATAGAGAGCAAGGAACTATAAACAGAGTCTTCGTCAACAATCGAGAAATTGAATTCGGATACACTCTCTTTCACATTTTCTGAGAGATAGCTGAGTAGCTCATTGTCTGGCATATTACCAGCATTTGACATAGAAATGAAAAACTTATTAATCTCTCCAACATTCTTCGCAAGTGACTCAGGTAAGTCGCCAGCAAACGGTTTTGAATACATATTTAACTTTTTTAATTCTTTAAACAAGGCTTTCGAAGATTTGTGCCTACCGAACTTACTTGCCAGATAGGCTTTTTTTTCGTTATTCATTGCCGTTCGTGTGAAATTCCTGAGCTGTTTATAGTATTGCCAATGTTCGTCTCTTTTTGTTTTCCTAAATCGGTCCCGAGCCTTGTCCCGGAGCTTCATCATAAATTTCATATTATCGGTGAGCCACGGACAGTACTGCTTTTTTTTTATTTTGAAAGTTTTAAGGGGTGCATGAATGGCGAAAATTTCTAAGATTAGTCTATTGAATAAATCCAATTTCATATTAACCTGATTAAATGTAAACATATCTGAAAAAGGTAAGGAGGCAAGGTCGAGTTGAAAATCCGCTGAATTTATTTTCTTCAGACTCCTAGTTGTAAAAGTATCTTCCACTTTTCGATTCAATTCTTGGCCAATATACAAAACAATCATACTATGATCAGACGGGATATTAGTATTATCCAACACCTCACATTTAGCCACATCAACTGACTCTGAACACAGAAAAACATCTAGAAGTGTTGCTGTAGATCGGCATACCCGAGTAGGTTTATCAACTGTTTGAGTAAGACCAAAAGCGTCAATTACATTCTGTATTTTTATAGTACCAGGAGAGTTAGGTTTGAGAAAATCAAAGTTGAGATCTCCGCAAAAAATAATTTGATCATAGACCGGAGAAAGTTCGCTAAGAGTTGCTTCAATTTCTGTGGTAAAAACGTTAATTGCCTGCCTAGGCGGCCGGTATACTACGCCTACAGCAAGAACACTTTCATTATATTGAAAAGATATCCACAATTGCTCAACTTCTCCCACAACCAAATTATCCATATGAGCCACTTCAAAATTGTTTCTGATGTAAATACAAACACCACCCCCGTGTCCCAAGCGATCTCTACGAAAGAGTTTGTAATTGTTTATATGAATGAAAATATCGTCTATGTTCGGTTGTAGCATGGTTTCTGTTAAACACATTACATCATATGGACAAAGTGAGAGATGATCCCTCAAATGACAGATCTTAGCAGATAACGATCTTATGTTCAAATGTCCAATGACCAAACTACGCATTTCTGAAAATATACTCGTAATATAAATACAGATATGAAGGAATACGATACATAAAATATTATTATTGTTCTAATACAGGTGTATCATGTATGAAGGAAATATGATTTCGAATAATAACAAAAACCCAACAGATAAAGGCAGACGTAAAAAAAGAGTAAAAATGGAATGGATTCAGTTTTGCTTAGCAAGTCTTCGGAGTGATCTCGCTCCACCACTGGTCGCCTGGGTTTTCGGGCTATACTGTGTTTTGTTTTTCTTACTGGCGTTGAGTGATGAACCCTGAGTTGAGTTTCCAGAAATCTTTTTACTATCAGGATCTAGCTCGTTCGGTTCGGCACCTTCGAGTTCACTATCAGTTTCTGCACTCTCTTCCAATTCTTTCAACTCTTCGATTGTGAATACTTTCTCATCAATTATAAGCGTGTTTCCTTTGATTTTTGCTTTCAAGTTCTGTTTCTTAGCTTTATTGAAATGCTCTCTCAAAATCTTCTGCTGATGTCTGTCTTCTACAGATAAGTCATTGGTGATCGAAATGCCTGATCCCTTGAGTTTTGTTAAGTTAGAAAACACCTGGGCTTTTTTTAAGTAGGAGATGAATTCCAAAATAACAGGAGGTTTCTGGTTTCTACCGGTAGTGTATATATTATTAATTTCTGCCTCAGAAATGTTCAGACCGAGAACATTGTTGAGTTTAGCAAGAGTTTCCTGAAGAATATTATCCTTATCAACATCTAGACCGAATATAATAATATTATTCTTGCGTATTTTACGCTCCAGGAACCAAATTTTCTTTTTAACTCCTGTCAATTCCAAGTTCGTTTTCTCTATTTTAGTTGTGATATCTTTCAGATGGGAGTTGAATTCTTCCTTTATTATTGTGGTTTGCTTCTGAATTGATGTTTCAATAGTTTTAGTTTGTTCCGCATTCGCATGCATCAGACGTGCATAGAGATCATCAATTGATAAATTCGACATTATTCACCTATCAGGTGATTGGAGATGGTGGCACCGTTGGTGGTAAAGGGCTTCAACCGTCCCAACTCGAGGTTTAGACACAATTGTGATGGTTTAATTCAACCAGTTACTAAGTCTTTCAAATTATATGTTTTCAACATACCTTCATGGCCAGGCACACAACACTCTATTATCAATCAAGTTTTAAGAAATTTATGAATTATCGCTCTCAACAAACACAGAAAATGAGCAATTACTGGAGAACAGAACAGAAGCGTACGCGTCTAACAATATCGCCAAGAGCATACTACTCCTTTGTGCCCTACATTCGAGCAAGGGATTTTGGACGCACAATCATGTTTTCCAAAGCTAGGCTGGGCACTCAGTGAGGAAGTGTAATGACGTTCTATGGTCTTCCATACACCATCAACATGTTTGTGGACGTTTCTCTCATTCCTCTATCAATTGTATAGATTCCATATTAATTTTTCATCTTTTCAGAATGTAATAGATTGAAAACCTACAAAACTGCAAAGAGTAGTACTGATCTTTCTGTCGTATGACTTTCAATCTTTTTGTTTTAAAAACATCGCACCTAACTGAAGAATGTCGGTACTCCCTGGAACATAACATCCTGATAACCAACAATTTCCCATAATATAATACATAATATCTCGCTACAGGTGGTCTGCGTTTGATTCGATCACTTCATGAAATTGGTGTATCTTTCAGCGTGGATTACTTCCTGGCCTTGCTGTAACGCATTCGTGGGGATACAAAGTATATAAGCTTTCGATGGCGGAAGGCGAGGCTGTTTACTCTATTTCACACCGGTAATATTAGTGCCTGATCCCGATGAGATTTTACGTAAGTATGGTGGTTTTGTTTACATTCTTTATGCGCGGAAGTGGTGTGATGGGACAGTGGGGTGAACCACTCGCAAGGGCATTTTTTTAGGGTTGCTGAACTTAGTTTTTCAAATATACAATGTTTTCAATTATCTCCTTCCTTTTTTCGTTTTGCGTTCTCCACTTATGCCTAACAGTCCAGTTTGAATTAGTTACAAAATGTTTTGAATAAATAGAACCTTCTTCACACACAGACAAGAATTAAGTAGTTGTTTTCGCCCTCCCCATGAACCTTAGGGGTATTTTTACTTCGTGAAAATTACGTATTTTCTGTCTCATGAATTTTTTTCTTGGCTCGTATTTTGAAGTTCTGTAGTGGAAATGATAATGTTGGGTAACAAAATGACCTGTTTCATTTTCAAGGATATTTATGACAATACTTCTTGAAAGTGGTTCACCATGAAATTCATGAATGTGTGACTCAATCTGCTCTCTCATTTCCACGTATATGGTTCAACCCTATTTTATTTTGAATACAATGTGGTATAAGGTGTTAATAAAAGTTACTCATAATTCTAGAGTTTTTACAAATTAATGCATCTGTCCTTGATACTTTGATTGAAGTGTTTCGATGCGTCATTATTTTTAAACAAGCAATTTACCGTATATGATAATGCTTTTATCGTTATTGATTATAATTGTTTCTTAATGCTGCTATGCCTTCTGCCGTATGGCGAATAATTCAATACTATGAAAATCACTCGAGCATGAAAATTGCACCATGTTATTTCAACAATCCATAAAATATCCTTGCCATTCCTGATAACATCTAATGAAATGAAAAGACATTTCATAATTTATTTTATATATTATGAATGGTTTCTTCTCAGTTTTCTAACATAACGAGTGGAAACGATAAAGGAAATGATAATGACGAGAAGTGATCATTGAATCTAGAAAGAAAATTTGAGAAATGAGGAGTGATAGTTAATCTCTTATATCCACAAAATAAATTCAAAATTCTTTAGACATTACGAGTTGATTGTTTGAAGCTGTCGTGGAAGATTATCAATACTGAGCAAATAAAAATTTTCTAGTGATACAATGCGACCCTAAAAAGCAGCTCTTCCCTTTTAAACTGTCAAGGTCGGGCAGAGTTTTCATTGAATGGCATCATTTCAGGTGCTTAATAATAGAAAGAATATTTGTATTTCCTCACTTGCCGCCATGGAGGAGATATCAACATTCTTTTTCGAAATGAATGGGTTAATACCCCATTCGAGATTTCATTCAATTCTTTATCTTACACTGGTTCACTTCTGGATATCAGACAAGCCCTTACCGAGTTAAAGGTACTCAAATTCATCTATTCGAACAATGGTTTCCCTCGGCTCGAGTCTTGATTTCAGGAAGGAAAAATCGCACAAAGTTCAATTTTTTATGCCGACGCGACGCTGAGAGTTATTATCATGAAGATCAGAGGTTATCGGAATGAATTGAAGCGATATTTGAATCGAATTCTCAATTCTTCCACCAGAAAGTGATCCTTAAAGAGAATTCACGACTTTAAAGTGAATAAACTTTAGTACGCACCACGTCCATAATTCGATGTTCAATCATCTTGGGCAACTCACAAGATCTCGTGGCCCTCTATCTTATGAATTGTTCTTCAATATCAACATCATGTATTTATGTATCCTTGGTACATATGTTCTTTCGTTGCATTGATAAGTTCCAAGGAATAGCAAAAACCTTGAAAGTCCATCGTTTTAACTGTCTATTAAATTAAAATTCACAGTTTTCTTATTTGTTTAGAATTGGTGACCAAAAGCAATAATTGTTTTCAGTTAGTACATATTACACTAGAATATTTGAAAACAACTACTATTTTCAATGTGATTTATAAAAATACGAATTTCAATGTGATCCTAGACAATTAAGAGAGGCACTCTGGAATAACAACTTCTCTAACTCAACAGATGTTGGATTGCATAGAAATTAGTTTTCAGCCTAATTGGATGTGGTTGTTGTTTTTCAATTGAACTTGATGTTTTCTATTAGGTCCAATTCTTCAGAAGAATTCATATACAACAGAGAGATGATAGGTATAATTTTTGTTTCCAAGATAATTTATGAATGGAGTTATCATGTCAAATGCTGGCTGGGCGATTGAAATCATTTCTAGAAGAAGTCTCATAGAAATATCGAAAGTCTTCGTGGTAATGGAATGCACAATGGAAAATAGAGTCAAACTGTTTTCGATGAAAGCTCATGCTCTAGTTATAACAAACAGACCTCAGCCTCCATTGGCATTGACGTGTAATCGGAACTCATTATCAATAGTTCAACCTCACCTTTTACTTTGTTTCTATAAAACGCGGTATAATTAGTCGGAAGGTCAAGGCTAAGAAATGTATCACATGCTCTTTTATTCCAGACAACTTTTTCATGATATCATGAGTAATGTCTGGTTGTCCAATATAATCCACTGAACAAATGCCACTTTGTTGAACAAGCCATTGGAAATACTACCTGCTGATTTTTTGGTTCGATATGGACTTTGACTTTTAAATACTAATTGGCAATTGATCCGAAAAAAAAGTTTCAACTAATTAGTATGTTCAATTTCTGAAAAATCAACTAAAATACGTACCAAAAAAGGATGGACCATTTGTCACCATCCATACTTTTTTACATTTCGCTATTTCTAGACTCTCGAATGGATCGAGTAGCCTTTTGCTATGCACATCCTCAATCAGTCTCAGATTTCTGAGTATATTGGGCGACACTATACTTTTCTACCCTTCTCATGTATGTATAAATCTTGAAGACTCATTTCTTGAATTCCCGATTTTTTGTGATTTTAAATTCATTTTCTGGATAAAAATATTCGGTAAATGATATCAATTTGGTGTTACGGCGATTGATCTCTAGTGAAAATGTTAGTTCATTACTGGTATTGAATGAAGTTGAGGCAATCCCTTCGAAAGAGATAGCTAGTGTTATTCATCTACATGATTTTTCACATATATTTTATTGTTCATAGGAACCGTAACTATGCTCGAGTAGTTTCAAGAATATAGTTACTTATATAGAATATCAAACTTCTATACTAGTATAAAGTCACCACACTCATAATCACTTTGTTATTTTGAAACCTCAGATTTTTGACCTTGATATAAAAAAATATACAGGACCAACCTCTTTAATAATAGAATGAATAAGCTCTTTATCGATAGTTGTTCGGTTCTACAGCCCATGACTAACACCATTTTATAATTAGCATTCTTTAAAGGATTGAGGATTCTTTTTGTAGCCGCTGGACCCAATTTGCGAAAGCAAGAACTGTTCCCTATAAATCATTTCCTGCTCGATATTATCAACAATATACGCAGGTGATCTGAAATAATTCTTCGAATGCGAATTGTACTTTCAACATATTTTTTTGTATTCTAGGGAAAGAATTTGCTTCGTATTATTGTTTGTCTGTAAAGACTCATTCTCTCCAAATCTGTAGAAGAGAAATATGATGAAAGTTATAATAATATGTATAACAACTGGTACAGGCATCAAATGATTGATCATTCATGAATTTATTCAAAATAATACCGTTGCCTTCAAGTGAAAACAAAAAAAAAAGGAGCAGCGATATCCGATTCCACTTCCGTCAGTAAAATTTGAGGTAAAACTAAGTTCTGTGTATCAAAAAAACTTAGCAAGCAAAAAAACTGTGTTTTTTTTCAATTTGTACTATTTGAACAAGAAATGACGAATAAAGATGATGGCAGATCTGACAAAGCATTGTGAATGCCAACATGGTGGAACCGTTACAGGGAATTGAACACTATACTATCGAGAATAACAATTAAATGAACTAACAAAAAAGTCGATAGTGCGTTTCGAATCAATGAAGAATTTATTGAATTATTGATATTTCACTTCATTTTATTTCAGCAAGTCTTATGTTTAATGGGAATGGTTCGGACTTCCATTGTCTATATTATTAACACTATTGAAACCTGTTGCTGAAAACGAAAGGATAAAAAAATACGAATCAAGTAAGGAAATCAAATCCAAACCACATGTTGAAATGGATTATTTGGTCGATAATAAAATTAATGTTTGATTGATCAAAGATAATAATATTGTAACAGAAAATCGAGATATCTAATATGAAGACTACCTACAGTGTAGGTGAGTTGAGGCTGGCCTGAACAAATTGTTCATTTTTAGAATATTTGATTTGAAGCCTGTCTTCAGGCATCCCCGTGAATATTTGTTTTATTCGTATTTTCCTTGTACTAGGAATTGGGGCCATGCGGATATGCTCTTGGTTAGTACCTAGTCTACGGGCAGATGGCGCAGCAACGGCTATTTTGCTAGTTGTTTGTATCAGCCTAGGCCTAGGGAAGATACTCTACTCGAGTATGATTTTTAATTATGGGAAGTCATCGACTTATGTTGATGATGGCACTGCCTTGCACTGACGAAAGGCCAAATAGCCCGAAACCGGTCTGCAAGTGTGTCCCATCCCAATAATTGGAAATCAATTCTGGTGGTGTATCGCCAAGAGCATATGTGGAATTTCTTCTGTTAAGAATCCCATACTAACACCTGCTGGATGTAATCCAATGCCCTTCGTGGTATTAGCCAAGGGAGTAGTTGTTTTCTAATAGGTGTTAGTCCGTCAACCTACAGTGTAGGTGAGTTGGGGCTGGCCTGAACAAATTGTTCATTTTTAGAATGTTTCATATGAAGAAATCATTGAAATAATATTGTGATAAAAAAATTGAGATATCGAATGTGAAATATTACTCAAAATAATTTGAATATAAATTGAATATTTCGAGGTATGGTCGGTTAAAAATACCTGCCATAGGGAAATCATATATTAATAATATTTTGTTTGGATTTTATTTCCTTACTTGATTTTGTATTTTTGTCCTTCCTTCATCCTCGTCCTTAGCAACAGGTTTCAATAGAATAACCCAATGCAAGTGGATGAGTTATAGTCATTATGGAAAGTTCTGGTTGTAGAATAAAAGAATACAGAAATATTTCATAGAAATTTTTCCTATGCCAAATTGATATCATTCGCATTTCGCTATCGAAGTTAGCATCTTCAGGAGAATAAATTTGATAGTAAATCTGAATACTAGGGTTAGCACTTATGATCGAAATTGTTGCAATATTATCTCTGAAAAGAAGGCTCACCTATAGTACTGACCCCATAAAGGAACTTTTGCTATTTGATTTTTCCTCATGAGAATGAATAGCGGGCTCCGTTGGATTATGTCACTATTCATAGAATTAAGACTTTGAGCTCTAGACTGTCGAATGCATCCAGAAGCCTCTTGTTGAAGAGAACAATTTTAAATTCCTTTCACGACAAACAGAAAACCCTTCCATTCGTCACACATTCGCCCAACAAGGTATTTCTATTTGAGCTATGTTAAAAGGATTAAAAAATTCAAGAAGTTGAAACTGATCAAAATATTTCATGTCATTTCACAAAACTTCTTCGAATCAGTTTCTATATAAACATTTTTCATTTCAGCTCCTAGCTGCCGCCATTTTGGCCGTAGCATATGCAGCCGGCAAGAAGGAATACGCACCACCGGTAGCCATCTTAAAACAAATTGACAAACACAACGATGACGGCTCCTACAGCTACGGCTACGAAGCTGCGGATGGAACCTTCAAGATCGAAACCAAGTACCCCGATGGCGAAGTTTACGGCAAGTATGGATACATCGACGACACCGGGACACTCAGAGAAGTCGAGTACGGAGCAAGTCGCAGAGGGTTCGAGCCTATTGGAAATGAGATACAGGTAGCGCCACCTACACTAAGAGACAGCCAAGCAGCTCCTCCAAAACCACTAGCGCCCAACGAAGAAGACGACGGTCAGTACCGAGAAGATCCCGCTATGTACTACAAAGATGACCCCTACGCACAGGCCTCACCTCAACAGCCACAACAGCGGGCGTACCAACCCCCAAGCAAATACCAGCCCTCAACTAGGTACCAGCGACCGCAGTCAATCTACACAGAACCCGAGTACGAGCCTGTGTATGAGCCTGAGCCTTACAGACCCATTTTAAAGCCTGAAACCACCTACAAACCAGCGTATGAACCTCAAACGTCTTACAGACGTAAGCCATCGTTCAGACCTCAGTCGTACTATGCTCCAGAACCTGAACCTGAGTATAGGCCAGTGTATAGACCTGATCCACCAAGGTCGTATTATCAGCCACAACCTCAGCCAAGACCTCAACCAGTCTACAGACCACAATCCAATTTTGGGTTCAGTAATGATAACAATTACTATAACCCACCAGCGTATAACAATAACTACAACAACCCTCCTTCTTATAATAACTACGGTGGACCTTCCTGGCAAGGCCACCCTGCCACCAATGTAGATATCAATACTGGGTCGTACTCTGTGAATTATAAAAGATAAAGACTGATTATATAAAGGTTTGGATTTTGGATACAGTAGGAATTGATACTTTTGTGTAGATATTTCTCAGGCTGTACGAATTGAGTTTTAGACATAAATTGATTGTGAAATGGTAATACTTTCGAGGGTCTGTGATATTCTGGGCATACTGAACAGTATCACCGTATTTCATTGATACAAAACTGACCAACAGCTCTGCAATATTTCATTACGTTGAAAACTTTTGATGTAACAATAACTTCAAGAACTCTTCACAGTTTTGAACAAGTTCAAAAGTGGGAGGATAATAGAAGTAGCACTCATTACCCATCATCAGGGTTCCTGCGCATAATTTTGTATTTTTTTTTTCTAAATATTATTTACCAATAATTTTTCTGAATGGATGTGTAGAAATCCAAAGGAAAACCAATGAAATCTCATTCACATTCAGTCGATCCACACATCACGACTTTTCATCAGCATACCGAAAACAAAGAAGAGATCTTTAGAAGCAAATAGTCACGTTGATTGTTATTTCGGATGATTTAAGTATTTCTCAGTGTGAAACACTCTACATCTCGATCAATTCATTACTGTTTTGAATATATTTTCTCTTCTTGAAGAAATGAATGAAATAAAAACTTAAATTCCATTACTGGAAATTACCAATAGTAAAAAAGGGTAACTTTTCTGCTCAGATTTCAAAAAGATCCTATAATTTCATAGAGAGCTTTGTCTCATCGTGATCAAGAATATTATTTCGAATTTTTCTAAGGTTCAGTAACTATTCAGTCGTATGTGATATGTTCAAGTATTCAATGAAAGCATTAGCATCATTTATGAAATGTTTTCTGTATTTTTGGTAGTGTAGTGGTTAGCATATCTGCCTATCAAGCGGAAGGCCGAGGTTCGAATTCTCGCGGGGCCACCGTGCTGGGTAATCGCACGTTAAAAGGTAAGGCCTCGTTGATCCATTGCTCGCACAAGTTTCGACTTCTGAGGGTTGACGTTCGTCAGCTGGTTAACGGAAACGAACAATTTTAGAACAACAACAGCAACAACAATAGATGTCAGTAATTCAACAAAAAAATCTGCTTCGGAACATAATATTAATTAGTGAAATGAATCGACAAAAAAAACTGATTGCAAGATTCTCATAGTCTTTTTACTTTCCTCGATGAAGTTGAGAGGCAGCTACAATATGGCAATATTCCTAACAGACTTTGTGAATAGATCGAAGAAAATCACCAACCTTAAGAAACCTTTGCAATAATTTTCCACTGAATCAACAGGAATGCATTTATTATTTTCCTACATTTCCAGAACATATTACAGGTGTAATCATACTGTTCGATTGTAATTTGCATTATTTATTATACATACCACCAAATTTGTACATATAAACACAAGTTAGCAATATCTTTGTTGTATTATAACATAGTCAATAAATAATTCGAACCAATCGTGCATACTTTCCCAACAATTTCCAAACAAATCCCTACAATTTCTCGAAGCAATCTTTGGAAATTATCCTCGCCTGGCATTTCAACGATATAAAACAAGGCGTTATGCAGTCTTTACCGTACGTTTAATACCAATTCTACTCCACCTTTTTCGAAGAAATAGTTCCGTAATCACTGCCAGAAGAATAAAGGAATTCTCAATGTCTTCTGGTGAATGGGTGGAGTCAGGAAAACCTTGAGCGTATGGTACGGAATGCAATCGAGACCTGCTAAACTCCTGCTGAACTAGTTCTCAACATTTGATATTTCGCAATGTGCTCGCGTCTAGGTGTATAACAGGATAATTACAATGCGAATCGAATGCATCAACCGATAGGCAAAGAAACGAAAAGATCTGTTGCGGAGATAAATGGCTGCTGAGTGGGTGGGTGGGATCTGATCAGGAAATGTTTCAAGTAGAATAATCAAGAACGTGTTTATGGAATTAGTATTTGCTTGAAAATGTCCTCGTCAAATTGAGGGGTACATCAATAAGCATTATCTTTCATGGAACGCAGAACAAACACTACTCAATCAGCCATTATTATATAATCGGCCGGGTACAACTGAGATGATTAACTTGTTTTCCAAAATCATACTCACCAGCATAGAATTTCTTGAAGAATAATTATTGAAATGATTCATTAATATAACTCGTATATACTCAAGTACCTAAACTTCTTTAAATTGTTGCAATTTATTTATGATCATATTCAGGCATTTTCAACTCAATTCATGTTTAATATGTGCTCACTTATATTGTATGATTGAATGTATTCAGTCAGGATTGGAAATGCACATTTTCCAAGTGAAAACAAAAATGAAATGAATTTTTCAATTTTTGGTAAACTGAGAAAGTTTCGGTATATACCTCTTTTTTTTTGTAAATCACTATATAGATTCTTTGTTATTATATTTTTGGCATCTAACATCTTGAAGAAAGACACATGAGAACATTACCATCTATGGAGCTGTAGATACTTGCCAATATATCAGATAATATGAAATGGTGTGAATAAAAGTTTGCTTGAAAGTGGTTGACAATGTTTCTTGCTGAATGGTAATGGTTCGGACTTTCATTGTCTATATTTTTAACTCTATTGAAACCTGTTGCTAGGAACGGAAAGATCAAAATACAAATCAAGTGAGAAAAAAAAATGAGAAAAAAATCAAATCAAAATCAAATTTTTGGTCAATGATGAAATTAGGGATTGATTGATCAAAGAAAACACTGTTGTTAAAAAAAATATTCCATTCAATTCCGTTATTTACATTTTTTGACTAGTATTTCATATTCGATACCTCAATTATCTTGTCACAATATTATTAAAAAATAAATTTTGGCTTATATTTCATATTCGAAATCTCGATTTTTCAACAACAGCGTTTTCTTTGATCAATCAATACCTAATTCCATCATTGACCAAAAATTTGATTTTGATTTGATTTTTTTCTCACTTGATTTGTATTTTAATCTTTCCGTTCCTAGCAACAGGTTTCAATAGAGTTGAAAATATAGACAATGGAAGTCCGAACAGATAGTGCAAGCGCTGCGAAACATTCCGTTTGAAAAAACCGATGACCTCATTCTGATTGATGATTTGAGTTAAGAAAGATTTAATTAATGATATTGTGGAGGTTGCCGGACGGAATTATAGTCCAGTTTTTTTTTTCGGTCCTATAATAGTTTTCGCTTCCATCGCTGTAGCTGCGAAAAAAAAATTGTTATTGACTATTAACACCTAGTTTAGGTAAGGTATGGAGAAAAACGGCATGATCTAATTCAATACAAATTTAATAAAAATGTGGTTTACCTATTAATAAGTAGTGAAAAATTCATTCAAGTAAGTTTTGACAATTATTGCCGATGCATTTGCAAAGCTTGATCAAAGAATTTGTCATAGGTGGTTTTGCCATTTGCACCGGGACCAACTTTCCATCTCGTCTTTCATAACCAAATTGGAGTAAGTTCGGAGGCCCATGTATTGCAGCCCTTGAGCAATATAAATACAAAACATCAAAAGTTCTAATAATTTCAGATACATTTGAATTGAATCCCAGCTTTAAAGATATTTTTTGACTGATCCTTCAATCCAAATCCCTCAAAAACTACTATTCGATAGCTTATGCTCAAAGTGGATGTTGAGTACGAAAACATCGCAATCTGCACAAATTATGAAAACTTGTTCAATTCCTTCACGAACAGCAACAAAAATATAGCTGAAAATCCTTCAATCTGCTTCTGGAGAGATGAATGAACATATTTCGACGGAAAAAGGTTTCATTTTTTTTAATTATTAATGTAATAGTTCATTAATAATGTTACGAAATTTTTTAGCGCCGGCCTGGTCGCTCGTAAACGCAGAATAATATGAATCTAACATTTCAGAAGACCTATTACCTTGGAGCTTGAAGATTTTTTATATCCACCTGTAATGGCCAGCTGAGATTTTAGTTGAAGGACTTGATTTAAATATTTGTAGTCAGTTTCAGTTAGTTTCGGTTTAGCAGTCTCTGGGGTGTTCTTTTTTTTAAATGATTTATTCAACGTCGGCCTGTTTTCCCTACCGAGGCCAATCATCGACTCCGGTGACCACATTTCCCCCAGTCGGAAATTTTGCCGAACACTCTGGTATTCCAACCAGAGGTAGGGATCCTTCACGAGTCCAACAACCATGGACCCAGGACCACCGGCTTTACGTCTCCTCCGAAGGACAGCAATTCCTCAATATATCTTGTGTTCATTGATATATTGCCTGCGAGCTATGATATAAAATTTTGCTGCAGTTTTATGAACTTTCGACGCCGTCTTTCCATGATGCTCAGCTTCAGATATCGAATGACTAGTCAACATGGAGAGCTAGGCCATGCCCGTGAGGTATTCTTTTCATCATTCTCTTGTTGATTAACTATCATGATTGTAACGGTCATAGAATCTTCGCCACTTAATGTCCCCTTGAAAGTCATTGTCACAGTGTCTAAGATTTTTCAACAAACATATGTTTCGATTTAGTTAGTTAGGTGGTGAATGAATTCGGCTAGAGCTGTATGTTGCGGTGTCTTTCTGTTCGTTACACTGATATATATCACTAAACACCGCTAATGCTTCATGGAGTGTATTGCCTGACAATTTTAGATTTTGACTGCTTAATGAGGCTTGTATGGAAGTCTTCCATTTCGGCGTGAATGTGCATTTCTTCGCGGCATCTTCTATAAGAATTTCATCACACAACTTTTCCTCTGGTATAAGTTCAGTAGTGGATAGTTCCTTCCGTAATTCCTTAGCACACATGACGATTTTGCTACAGTCTAGCCGACGTACACGTTCAGCTATTTCCTTAATGAACTTCCTGCCATGAAAACCAAAGAAGATTGCTTCCTCCTAGTAAGATACGAGAATAAAACCTTGTCACCAAATTTATCGATCAGCATCACTTTGAGATCACGATTAGAAAGAACTACATACTCTACTTCAGCGAGTACAGTCATGCGTTGAGCCAAGTATGTCAATTCAAAAGTGGTCGTCGAAACACAGTCTTTTATATCCGCCATTAATTTGTCAAAAGCAGCCAGTAACTGATTTTGTGATATTTTTTTTTTGTTGGTCGACCTCTTTCGTTACTAGAAAATATTGGTAATGAAACGTAATTTCTTTAACACGACGTATAATATTGGAAGTTTCTGCAAACAAATCTTCCGGTGTTTCGTATAACAAATTTTTGTGAAAATTTCATAGTATTATCAACGCATTGAAAAACAGCAAAGCTGCTGGAATTTCAGTTAAAAGATGACTTTTTTTATTTTGGTTTTCGTCGTATACCACAAATGCAACATCATGAGTCACTCGACGAATCGCTGTTGCTTCTTTTTGATTTGCAGGTCAGTTGATGATCCAGCTACGCCCTGTGTTGTTGATGAAGCTCTTTCTTCCAGCTCCCTATGTAGTGACGACGACGAATTTTTTCTTCGCTGATATAGCTGGCCATGCAACTTTTATACCACGAGAAGTGTTCTTCATCGGCATTCGGATCAAACAACTCCTCAAATTTGTCTGAAATTTCGTCTTTGCGTCGTCTTGCTGCATTTGAATAGTTTCTTCCGGTTCATTCACCAGTTCAGCATGATTTTTCGTTCGCCTTTTTTTTAATCTAATAATTGTAGCGATATTTATTCACTTTAAAGAAAGTTATCACAAAATTCGAAGCACTGCTATTTTAAATATTGGAAAATGTATCTGTTATAATAATGGATGAAGTTCAGCTATAACTGAAGTCACAAAAACTGTTGAGAAATGCGCGGCTCGCTCCAAAACTCGAGAGAAGGTATGTGACTCTGGGAAGGAGATTTATAATAAAACTGACAACGGGCTTCTCTGGCAACTTTCAGTTCCAGGTTTGGAAGGATCTTGCAAAAACATTCCAGTCGAGAAATAGCGGTCATTGGTTTTTGCATTCTATACAACATGTTTTTTTCAACAACTACAGCGATGGAATCGAAAACTCCTATTATAGGGCCGAAAAAAAAAAAACTGGACCATAATTCCGTCCGGCAACCTCCAAATCATTTTTCATCAAGTCTTCCTCAACTCAAATCATCAATCAGAATGAGGTCATCGGGTTTTTCAAACGGAATGTTTCGCAGCGCCCGCTCTAAGATTACCATTCAGTAAATGAAAGTATTCAACAAACCTCTTGTACTATCGAACGAAACAATGGGTACTGCTAATAAATACACATGTTATAGTGCTGCCAATTAGAGGAAAGATGGTACGTCACATGATGTTGCTCGGTTTCGCCAGTAAGTGAAACGGAAAAAAATCACATCCACAGGATTCCACAATGAAACCACCAAGAATCGAGCACATTTTGAGAACTAGGACCAGCGCATCTGAATCAAAACTTCCACGGAGAATAGTCCTTTCAGGTATTGATCCGTGTGCGAGTTGTTGAAATGTTTGACGTATCGATTCTCATGGTGGAGTCTTTATCAAGAACTCAAATACATATCTTCATCGATACAGCAATTGAGCTAATCGAACCTCTCTTGCTCACGGATCTTTTTTCAATAGAGCAGCTGAGCTTTGGAATTCTTTGCCGAGGTCTTTCCTGGGGGTTACAAACTTCAAAAATTCAAAGTAAATGTTAATTCGTATCTCCCGTCCCTTGATTCACGCGGAGTTCTTTGAACATTACAGGGCTTCCCTTTCCTCTGAATTTGCATATAAAAAAAGACCAGGAAAAGTACAATATCAACTTCGACAGTGAGCCTCCCGTTTGAGTTACTGATATTTAAACATTTTCATGTCACAATTCGGTTCGACTATTTGATAAATCAATAAAGATTTCATTGGTCAAACAGCATTGGTTGAACAGCTTTATCTCCGTTTTCTTCCTTCTCGTCGAGGTGTGGTACTAAACATGATTGTTTTCACGGACGCTGAAATATTGAAAATAATCTGAACGTCATTATTTTGTAGTGGATCAATATTTGTTTTCTGGATTTGTAACCTACCACAATCTGAAAAAATAAGAATTAATATTGGAATCTATACAAGTGTAGAAGGGCAGATTTTCATTTTCATTTTCTACCCCGAAAAGTAGCTGCGTCTATTGAAAAAGAGTTCTTTCTGCATAGAACAAGTCCAATTTGTCAGCAACTTCTTGTATATCTCAAATTTTGCCTATCAAAAAAATAATAAGAACTAAAATATATAAGAAAATACTTATCGTTAACGTTTCGGCAAACTCCTTTTCAAATAAATGCGAATATCGAGGCAAATATTTCCTGTAGACAATTTTCGTAATTGACATTTGTCAAATTATTTCAAATTTGACATAACATTTTGTCCTTCAAGAGGGGCAGCCATCCGCGATCCATATCAAGCGAACTCATAGATATGCATTCTTTACCCGACAGCATGATGAAAGCAGATTCCTTTAATTTTCGTTTCTTGCCATTGCTTTCTTTCTTTATAATTTTAGTGTCGTTCCATTCTACTGCGTGGTCTCCATCGGCAGTAAGAATGTGTTCTGATAATTCAGAACCACCTATCTGTCTGTTCCTGATGTACATCTTGTGTTCACTCTTTCGCACTTCAAGTGGTCGAGACGTTTCACCGATATATTTCTGACCGCACGAACAAGGAATTTGATGAATACAATTTTTTGTGTTTTCTATTGTGTTATTTTGTTTGGTATGTGTGAGTATTGTTCTTAAAGTATTTGTTGTTTTGAATATTGTTCTTCATTGTGGACTGTGTTCGGATTTTCAATTTCTGTCAGAGTTTTTTTTATGAATTTTTCAGGATATCCATTTTCTTTCAATACTGATTTTATGAAGTTTATGTCATCATTGATTTTTTCTTGTGAGTTACATACAATTTTGTTCTATCATAAAGGCATTTTACTATATATATTAAAATAGTCCTTTCGGGACGAAAATAAAAGGGAGGTGAAAGCTGATCAACCAATGCTGTTTGACAGATGAAATCGTAATTGATTTAACAATAGTCGGACCGATTTGTTCAAGAAGTGTGTTTGAATACCAGTTACTCAAGTGCATGGCCTACTGTCGAAGTATATATTGTAGTTTTCCTGGTCTAGTCGTAAGGGTGTAGATAAGCACAATTGCTGTATTGATGGAGATATGTATTTAAGTTCTCGATAAAAACTCCAGCAAGAGAGTCGAAACGTCGAACATTTCAACAACTTGCACACGAATTAATATCCGAAAGGACTATTTTCAATAAATATATATTTTATTGAGAATTTTTCCACAGCTTTATTCTTATAACGTATTTTTGTTTCATTTGTAAAATCAATTACTTGATAATCGAAGATAAATAGTTTTATTATTACAACCCGTGTAGAAAGAATGGGAAAATGATTTGTTTCAACAATTTGGGGGAAGGTATGGTGTCACTAAGGATGTACTGTACATGCACACTATGGGTTTTGAAATACCCAACAACAAAGTTATCTCGCGGTTACAACATCTGATTAAAAGCCATTCAAGTCACTGTTGTGCCACTATACGACAACACTCATATCCGAATATTTTTTAAATGCTTTGGGATAAATCTCTGCAATCAATTGTTTGTGCGAGTCGGGAATACCAACAAAAAAAATGAATTCGTATATCAATAAACATTTCGCAGTTGTTACTAAATTTTGAATAGGTACCGAACAGATCGCATTTGAGTCATATACTCTAATCAATGAGAATCCATGATAACGCAATTGAATATAGTATGATAACACGGTTAAGGAAGTCATTGTTTATCGGAACAAATGTAGCGGTTTTGTAAAGCGTCTAGTGAAAATAACGGAATAGTGTTTTTCTCTAATTACGTCATGTGCTTCAAGCAAGATGAATAAAAACCCTGGTGTGTTGACTTATACCTGATAGATTGTAGGCAGATTTTCTCGACTTTTCGCTATCTTGATTTTGATCAATTTTAACTGAAGAGATGCCTTCGAGAGTTTGCCAGCAGAGGCGCACCTTACGTGATTTTAATTTAATCTGTGATGCCATGATATCCGTCTGCTAGACGGCCATTCGATTATCAATATATTCATAGGTTATGTTTATTTCATGGTCTCATGTTTTGCATGCAATTTCTTGCTTTCCCGCGAAGTGCTAGAATTTATGTAGTCATCACATTTTGACTGATAATTAGGTATTGCTTTTGCTTTCAATTTAATGAAAAATAAATCAAAAACTCAGTGATTGTGATGTGATTTTAAATCTTTCGAAACAATAGTTTTGAGTGAAACTGGAAAATGTTGATATCTAATCTTTCTACTTTCCGAGGAACCTAAGACAGGTAAGTACTTTTTCTTCATACTGTTAAAAAATGCAATTTTAATGTGATTACGAACCAATGATATGAGGGATAAGTATACCTAAACGTTACACGAGCGTTTTATTTTGAGCTTTGTAAATCGGTTCATAATAAATCTAACTATCACTATAAAATCTAACAAATACAGGAACAGCAACGATAAACACTTAAAAAGAATATAAACAAGAAAAACGTAAAAAGAAACAAGAACTAGATACAAGATTTTGAATATTAAAGGAACTTTCAAATGCATTCAAACTCAAATCGAACTGTCAAACTTTAAAAAAAAATAGCTTTTTATTGGACGAACTTGACCTTACGTATTTTGTTAACTGATAATTCTATTGGTGAACGAAATATCCCCCAAGAGTTTATCCAATGATACCGCCGGTATTGAAAATCACTCGTAAGCTGTCGCCTCAATGAAAATGTCCCCTTAGAAAATCGCATTTGTATCACCAACTCTACACCACCTACCGTCAAAAAATGTAAGTTTACTCTTCGATTTCTCAGGTCGAGATGAATTGGCTTAACAAAAGCATATCGGTCAGCACACCAGGGTTTTTATTCGTCTTGGATTCAAGTCATTCACTCCGAATCTCTCACTCCGTACCTTCAATTACTTCTTACTGTTATTGCCAACTTGATTCTCATTGTTCGACATAAAACATTTTTCTGTGTTCAGGATGGGATCCACATCACAAGCTTGCTCGAGTGGCTCATCCTGGAACAAAACTGATAAGAGTTGTACGTTGTGCGAATAACCTCGACTTTTTGAATTAATAAAGTGAGTTGGGAAAAAAGGAAATATCATCTTACTCAATCTTACTTTTTCTGTTAGAATCTCGAAATGCACTTAGCAGGCATGTTTCATTACAATCAAATCAACAGGGGAATATCTTGATGGTCAAAGCCATCCCAGTTCTAAAAAAAATCTTTTTCATTGAGAGCATTATTACCTTCACTCCGTCATATTTCTTCTTTCTATCCAATTGAATATGGAATCATTAGCGTTTCATAATCTTTACCCACAGAGAAACTAAGTTATTCGATTATTAATGGGGATACATTGTCAGTGGAATGGGTGTAGTAAATGAATCCCTGGAATGAGGGTAGTTAATTTATTCTGCTAATCATGGATAACACCGAATTCAGTAACGAAGAACTGAGAACTAACCCAGACTGTCATCGACCATCATCACCTTCAAAACATTCGTTCAAATCCCACCTTTATTGTGCCATGAAGATTTCTCCATCCAAACACCGTTGGAAAAATCTGCGTATCAACATATTTCCCTATGAATTGATCCAAGTAGCCGTTACCATCTGGTAGAAAATTGAGAAATAAAACTTGACAATGTCAGTATAGCTCACCGACTATGTCGAATGTTTCAACAAATATAAGTGGTATGAAAACAAAATAAGTTTTGTTTCCGGATTTTCATGCCTATTTTTTACATGGACTGTTTCATGGAATGAAAAATAGCTAATTAGGACAGTTATAAAGTATCTAACCTTGAAGTCCATATATCGAGGACGTCATCCGGCTCACCATTAATCACAAATGAGTGTGGTCCAATTTTTTGGAACCATTAGTTTTTTAAATAAACCGGAAAACAAATGACAAATGATACTGAAACGAGTTCTCATTTCTGATTGTCTGTACGTAGAACCAGTTCAAGATTTGGTGAAGGTTCCAGTTTTGATGATGTGACTTCAATTATTTTTTAATTTGAAGATTTCCTAGAAGGTCTCTCCACCCCAGAATGATGCATAACCAACTCGATTTATATATTGGGACAATTGTTCGACAACTCCAATTACTATTTGAGATCGGTAGTGAATAGTCAAAAATGACATTTAATAATATATTCATCTACACCCGTACTCTAATAATACACTTTTATGCCCACAACTAGTTTTATAATGAAATCCATCACGATACAGATTTTCATTACTATACAGATTTTCAACCAATAGAAACCCATTATTTTTCAATCAAGCATGTTGTGCAAGCTTTGCATTTTGACGTTTGTCAAGTCAAAATCAGTAGGTATTGAATTTTTGAATAATTTAGTCAATTTTCGATAATCGAATGAAAATGTCTTATAGCAGTGATATAGAAAAATTACCAGCGACTCCTCCACAGATGTCTTAGACAAGAACAAAATACAATCGAAAGGATAATATTTTTCATTTGACAAATGCAGCACATATGTTTTTATTTTCGTCCAAATCGAATGAGCTTTCATGGCCGAGTGGTCAATGGCGAGGGCAGTGATCAGAAACGTCCGGGTTCAGATCCTGACCTCGGCAGATCCTTTTTTTAATTTTTTTTTCTTCTCATTTCTCATTGTTGTATTTTCCGTGGTTATACCATTAATTATAATTCTGTAGAATTTTTCAAAGAAATAAGATTGATTACCTACTATTATTGTGTTCAATATATTACCTAATAATATAATATTTTCAGTTCTTCATTATTTATTGGGTGTAGATAAAATAGCGTATGTAACTCTCATGTAATGGTTATTAATACACTCGCATAAACCATACGAAACTCACCTTCGGCTCGTTTCGTATCCCGGTTTATGCTCATGTATTAATAACCATCATTACACGATCGTTGCATAATATACTATTATCTACACCCGTACTCTAATAATACACTTATATGTCCACAACCCGTTTTATAATGAAATCCATTACGATACAGATTTTCATTACGATACAGATTTTCAACCAATAGAAACCCATTATTTTTCAATCAAGCATGATGTGCAAGCTTTGCATTTTGACGTTTGTCAAGTCAAAATCAGTAGGTATTGAATGCTTGAAGAATTTAGTCGATTTTCGATAATAGTATGAAAATGTCTTATAGCAGGGATATAGAAGAATTACCAGCGACCCTCCACAGATGTCTTAGACAAGAAAAAAATACAATCGAAAGGATTATATTTTTCATTTGACAAATGCAAGACATATGTTTTTATTTTCAACATAATTATATATGCTCTCATGTCCGAATGGTCAAAGGCGCCGCTAGTGAATAATTACGTCCGGGTTTAATTCCTGACGTCGGCAGAATTTTTTTTTCCTTTTTTTTTTTTTCTTTTCATTTCTCATTGTTGTATTTTCCGTGGTTATACCATTAATTATAATTATGTAGAATTTTTCAGAGAAATACGATTGATTACCTAGTATTATTGTGTTCAATATAAATACGTAATAATATAATAATTTTAGTTCTTTATTATTTATTGGGTGTAGATAAAATAGCGTATGCAACTCTCATGTAATGGTTATTAATACATGAGCATAAACCGAGATACGAAACGAGCCGAAGGTGAGTTTCGTATGGTCGTATGGTTTATGATTTACTCGCATAAACCATACGAAACTCACCTTCGGCTCGTTTCGTATCTCGGTTTATGCTCATGTATTAATAACCATCATTACACGATCGTTGCATAATATACTATTATATACCCACAATCTGTTTCATAATGAGATCCATTATAAAACGGATCGAAAATCTGTATCGTAGGAAAAGAATCTGTATCAAGAAGAACTCATTATAATAGAGATTTTTCATAACCAAACATGTTTTTAATCAATCGGAAATCCATTCCAGTGGCAGAAGGCTACATTACAAATACGGATCAGAGTAAAATCAGTATTGTTTGAACGTCATTATTTTGTGGTGGATCAATAATTGTTCCGTAATTTTTTGGGTTTGTAACCTACCACAATCTGAAAGAATAAGAATCAATATTAATATCTATACAAGTGTAGAAGGGCAGATTTTCAATCTACACCGAAAAGTGGCTGCGTATATTAAAAAACACTTCTTTCTGGATAGAACAAGTCCAATTAGTCAGCAACTTCTTGTATGACTCAAATTGTGCCTATCAAAAAAATTATAAGAACTGATATATATGGAAAAACTTATCTGTTAACGTTTCGAAAACTAAATCTGCTTCCGTTCTCAAAACTTCTTTGGCAAATTCCCTTTCAAATGCAAATACCTGGTAAAGACAATTTTCGTAATTGACATTTGTTAAATTATTTCAAATTTATTTATTAATTCTTATTCCTTCAGATTGTGCTAGGTTACAATCCCAAAAAATGCGGAAGAAATAAAATCAGCATTTTCAAAACAATAAATACTGAACTCAATAATGAAATGATTGTTGATATTCCTTCCACTTCCAGGTGAGAGGTACCCAGAATACAAATATAAATATAATATCTATAAATCTTCATCATTCATCGGCTGTAGAAAAAATAGCGTTTACAACTCTAATGTAATACACCGGCATAAACCATGTCCCAGTCAATGCTCTTGTAATAAAAACCATTGGAGAAGGGTCTGTTTTTCATCTGATGATCCCACACTATGTGCCCAAGAAATCTCTGATACCATTATTCTGGGAATGGAAACATTCATTCCAAGTAGTACAAAGACACCACAGTCCGAGAAACCATGGTTCTGAGGCTGTCAAATCCAAACAAACGGCATTCAATCGCTGGCGCCAAGACCTCAGTTTGGAGACGAGATCTGAGTATGTTAACGCAAGAAATAGGTGTAGTGCAACAATTGAAGCTGCTAAAGAAGCACATGATCAGAAAATTCGTTCAAAACTTGTTGAGTGTCCAAACGGTTCTCGTTCGTTCTGGTCATTTGCTAAAGCTGTCGCCAAAAATTTCACTTTTAGTGTATTTCCCCCTTCAACCAAAGAAGATGAATCACAAGCCACCACCGCCCAACAAAAAGCCAATTCATTTGCAAACATGTTTGCTGGAAATTCTACTCTGGACTCATCGGGAAACCACCCCCCAAATATCTCGCCTGTCGACAGTCATATGCATGAGATAATTTTTCATCAACAAACTATAAGAAGTATTTTAATGGACCTGAAGACGAATAAGGCTTGCTTGATGGAATCCTAGCAATTGTTCTGAAAGTGTGTGCCCCCGAATTGACACCAGTACTTTGAGAGTTATTCAACCTTTCATATAATCTGGGAATTTTTCCAAAGACCTGGAGGACAGCAAAAGTTCAGTCAGTTCCTAAAAAAGGGGAAGAGAACTTTACCTTGTAATTATAGACCGATTGCATTGCTTTCTATCATTTCCAAAGTCATGGAAAAAGCAATTAATATGAAGCTCATCAAATATCTATAGATATCAAGAATAATTAATGATCGACAATACGGATTTCGCCATCGGAGATCAACCAGTGACTTATTGGCTTATGTTTCTCATATTTGGCAGCATTCAGCGCCCAATTCGTTTCTGCTTCATATCAATGATTTGCTCGAGAAAACATCTTGTTCAATACATAGTTTTGCGGACGACAGTACTCTTCATACCAGTTTATCTTCCAGAGTCCCCATACCAGCTCGAGAAACAAAAATTCAAAAAACATTCACGTCAATAAAATTAACGACGACTTGGCAAAAATAATAGAATGGGGTAGGATGAACTTGGTGGAATTTAATGCTACGAAAACCCAGGCATCCAATCCAATGGCAGCACTGTCAGAAATTTCTCGTACTTTTCCTCGATAAGCCTGACAAGTGTCAATTTTCTTTAAAGTGTCATCGTGAAAAATTTAAATTTGATAGTTTGAAAAAAAAGGAATTTTATTTTGAACCTACAGCATGAAGAGGAAGGACTCTATTTTCATATTTTACTCGGCTTGATCCAGCGTCTGAACCGACTGAATCGGTGAGTCCAAAATTTTCAAGCGAAATTTGTTTGTTTGTTTGGGTAACATTCAATCCAGATCTTGTTTGTACTATTTTTAATTCTTGAGATTTTTTTTTCAGGAATTGGAGGATTATTGAGTTGAATAAATTGAAGAAATTGGTTGTTAAAAAATGAAGTTCAGATTAGCTTGATATATTCTGTTAACAATTTTCCTACACATTTTTCACATATATTTTTTTATATTTTGTTTAACTACTATTGATTTTTCAAGATGATTTTTGAGATTTTTATTAACGCTTACAACGTAAGATAAAATTTAGAATTTTCCAGAAAACCTCGAAAGTTTACTAATGTTTAAATGTAGCCTGCTCTTTAGTTTTCAATGGAATGTAATATTAATTATTAAATTTCCTCAATTTTGAAGCAGAAAAATGTATTCTATTTTATTTTTTGTCTTGCTCATGTGACATTTTTCCGTTCCCTAACAAAATTTGGAAATTAGGAGCCGAAAAAATTTTTAAAAACCACACCCGAAAACCCCCCTCGTGGATCCACCACTGATTTCTGGTGTAATTTGCTTTTATGAACCTAGGCGTGTTAATAGAATACACGCTGCGGTCCATTAAAGCCTATTTTACGCCCTTGATACATAAATAACTGTTAAGACAATTCCAAATTACTGCTGTTTTCGCAATTCATTGTTTCATGTTTCAAGTTTCATGTTTCTTTCATGTGCGGCATCCTCAATTGTTCATACAACAGGAAATATAACAAAAATGTTAATATAATAATAAAGTACCGTTTTTACTGATTTCTCACTACGCTACTGGTGATCTTTTTTAAACTTGCAAATGATTACATAAATGAATGCTCACTCAATGAAATACCTCACAACATGATCACTTGTTTATAATTATGTTCAGTGGAGATGAAATTGAGGTAGATCACGACACTCCGTAAGATTCGAAATGTATGCCTACTCTGAAAAAAAATTTTTAAATACTTGTGTGTCCTGTTCATTAATTGCTTACTATCATTATATATTGACTAAAAAATCGAAAGATACGAGTGGTTATCTCGTGTGATGTAAAAATTCCTTTCTCTTTCTTGAAAAACTTCATTATATGATATCAATGAAACGTCTAGTCTAGCACAATACATTGATCAATATAAATGATTGCAGCGTAGAAAAAACTCACCAAATTGTTTTATTCAACGATATACTTGAAGGATAGTGTACATAAATCTCAATTTGAAAGTGATAGTGTGACTTAGCATAGTTTCACGACGACTATATTCTCGTTCGAGCAATCGAACAAAAACTTTCCTTTTCATTTGAATAAATAAATCATGATTGAGTGAATTGGTTCAAAATTGTTGTTGTGAAATGTAAATTTTGCCATAAAAATTCTAATTCTGAGGTTGTGTTCAACACAGCGTATGAATATTTTGTGTTAATTTTATAGAAGTTGCACGTAGCGAGCATTTCGTCTGGATTTATTCAGCAATTCTCGATGCATGTGAATTAATACAGCTCAGGGCTCTGGTCGAAATTGGAACTGCCTTTTACGAGTAACATTCATAACTTCTGTTAAATATCTACTACGATAGTTTGTTTATGAGTCTCCAGACGAATCGAAGGCGATGATTTTTTTAATAACTGTAACTACCAGAGAGATTATCACTGGTCAACACAGTTTCTGTTTCCTTGATTTTTTTACTGTTATTGGGTGTTTATTTGGCACTCACTGGGAACAACTGGGTGATTGCTAACAGCTTTACTCTGCGAAATATACAGTTCAACTATCTTGACTGAAAAATACGAGAAAATAAAATACGAGAAAATTTGTTACAAAAATCATTATTGAGCACTTTCAAATGATCATTTATGAGTTTTTCTTGAATGGGCGACTTTAGTTATATCTCGTTGCATACTCCAGCAGTAGTCTGCTATCATATGTGAGTCCCACCTTCCCTGATAACGTCTTCCATTGTCTGAATCTCCTGTTGGAATCTTTCACCCTGCTCCTCACTAAAATCGCTCAGAACCAAAACAAATGAGTTCCAAGCTTTGGATTCTACTTCAATAGGTAGACACAACACATTTCTGGCATACAATACACAGTTTCAATTTGAAGTATTGACGATACGCAGATTTTACAAAGTCCTATATAGTTTTTTGATATTTTTCGGATATATATTCGCCACAAATATAGCAACATCAAAATTCATTTCAGTGTCCAACAATAAACGAAAATCTGAGTCTGAATATTAACTCAGCTTCTTCTCCTGATTCAGAGAAATTATCCATAAATATATGAATAATGAGAAAATGCATGCAGTTATCAAAAACCTGTATTGGCATAGAAATATGAGAGACTCCAAAAAATGTTGGAGACGAATCAAAGATCTCCAAAAAGATTATTCGAGTGAATATTTTATGTTGAAACTCCTTCTAGTCGAGGAAGATGTAGAGTATGACTGTTTTGATTTACTGTCAATTACGAAGAATGCCTACAAGAGATATTTGCATTTGAACAGGAATTTGCGTACGAGTTTTGAGAACGGGAGCGGATTTAGTTTCCGAAACGTTAACGATAAGTATTTACATTACATTACATTTTTTTCAAAGCGAGATTAGGACACTGGTGACATTACAGTACTTACATTCGTGCTGAATAATTCTATTACCACGATTCACTACGTTATGAACTGGCTTCATAATAAGCTCTTCCAATTTGAAGATAATTGTCAGTATTACTGCAACATTTGAAATCATTTCGATGGTGAATAATACCTTTGATTCCTATAATTTAATCTTGCGGTTTATTTCTTGTTGTTGTTTTCGGTAAATTTACTTATTTGTTTTTTTTTATAATAACACAATATTTTCGAAACAAAAATTGACTCAAGAAAAATTATTCAAGAATAAGTTATCAAAGAACTGTATTGGCATAGAACTATAAAAGGCCCCAAATGAAGTTAAAGAGTTGGAGACGATTCAAATATCTTCAAAAAGAATATCCGAGTGAATATCTTGTTGAAACTCCTAGTCAATGAAGATGTAAATTATGACAATCTTTTTCAAAGCGAGATTATGACACTGCTGAAATTACAGTACTCATGTTCGTGCTAAAAATTTCTATTAACATGATTCACCATGTTATAAACTGGCTTCATAATAAGTTATTCTAATTAAAAGATTCATACAGTAAATGAAAGATGTCAGCTATAACTCACAAACAAATGTGTTGAAAAAACGTTGTTGCCATATTTGAAAAATACGTGTCAAATTGAAATAGAAACAACAACATCACAGGAAACAAACAATTAAATTTTTTTGTAGATAAGTGAGTCGCGCTATTGGTGTATGTGAGGAAGGAAAGACTAAAAGTTCAATCTCCAACAAGAATTTGAGAACTACCCATTTGAAGGCATATCTACCGAAATAACTTCTAATTTTTTCAAAGCTATCTTGATCATAACATGTTATTTTTCAATTTCGGTCTATTGAAACTCATTTTATTGAATAAAAATTCAATTGTTCTGTTGTTCTGGTATGCTAGGTACTCACCATACTCTTCTGGAATTTGAGAACACACAGAATTGTAGGCACTTTGCACTTTTCAATATATGGTTGTTGAAAATTTGCATCAAACAACATTGGATGAGGAAACGTAATTTCATATTATCAGGTTCAACAAACTGAATATATAAAAAATCTTTGAGTCTGTCAATGGTGGTACCTTTTGTTTCGAGAAAAAGTGAATTAAAAAATAAAATATTTGAATGGGGCGGTGCACTCGACTAGTGTAGACATCCCATAGTTGCTGGATTGGTAAATTTCAAGTATTATTGAAATGTCTCATTTTCCTTCGATTTTCGATGATGAAAGACAGGTTGCATAAAATAATATTGATTTACTCATGACAGAACAGAATGGAACAAAAAATTAATTCGGAGAAACTGGAAGGCATGTTATTATTATTACTATTATTATTACCTGTATTTTGATAAACGGAATTGAAAAATTGCTATTCGTTCTTTGATCAACGTTTGACCTCTTTTCGAAAAGGAAGTTGAACTGGAAAGGCTCAGTTCGAAGTAGGTTGTACCAAAATCAGCAATCGTTAGAACTATCGATGAATTAGTTATGCTAGTGTCACATTTTGACACTACTCACCAAAGATTCTCATAGAAAATATTCAAAAGGCTTGAGAAAGGAGAAAAGTAGCTTCCGAAACGTCACCATAGAGAAGTATAGGCAATTTCCAATATACATTTTGAAGTAGTCGGTCAATTTTGCTTTTTATAATTTTTCAGTCAGGTATCGGGGTAAATATACCAATTTTTCCTAATAACAAATAAAAGATATAAATATTTGAAATTCTACCTTTGTCATTTTCAGTGGAAAGAAAATCCAAAAAATGAATTGCATGGAATATTCACCCCCCTCAAAAAGGATTCAAAAAATACCTTCCGCTGTAGCTGTAAATGGTTCTCGTCAAAAAAGAATTGAAAATAATCATATATTGGGCGAAATATATCGCGTATCGTGTTACAATAGGAACTAGTAGCATGCTCAACAAAATTTGAATTCCTCATTCAATACCGATTCAAATAAAATAATTCACTATCGATTACTATAATTTGAAGAATCATGGTTTTTCATTGTACGAAAAGATAAGCGTTTTAATTGCCTAGCCTTCAATTTTTTAATCATTTTATTACATTGAGGAAAATATCTTGTATATCATCTTCTGAAAGAGATAAAACGTTTCACTTGTTCAGAAACCCATTATCATGTGAATTTTCGAATCGTGTGTGGGTATTCATTCTCACATTACTGCTTATATACTGAGTGTATAGATATATTTTTCGAACGTATAAGCAAAAGAATATCCGCAATATGCATAACCTTCATTACAGTGTATGATTGGATCATCAACAAGTTTTGTTAACCAGTTTCTATGATGGTGAACTCCTGGAAAAGATGCAGTTAAGAACATATTCATGTACAAAAGCAATTAAAATTCTTCTGTAATCCATTCCAATTGGGGAAGTTCATTCTCGTTTGGGTAGATCAGTGTAGGCAGATAGACAGTTGGTGTGCATGAGAAGTCCTGTTTTCCTATTGACTATCGATTTCTCCAAACATTTCCTTATTTGGAAATCTTAAATTTCTCCGATTCCATTGGCTACTATTACTTCCACAGTTTCGATTATATACGAAGGCGTTTTGTTAAAAATTGCCTGTTCGTGTGATTGTAAGTTAGCACAACTTAAAATAAATTTTCATTTCTGTTTTACCGGAGGAGTGAAATCCGAATTGATATATTTGATTTGATACTTTATTTCCATTTTGACAAATACAATTTGTATAGGATCAGTCGATAGAGAGCAGACAAAAAAGGATATGACATAATACACAGGACATAATACATTATAGTAAAATACATACGTACGCCAGTTATCAATACAAACATATTACATTACATATTATGGTACAAAACTCAGACGTCACATTATAAAAAAATTTCACAGTTCATGAATTCGTCTACGGAATAAAAAACATTATTTATTAAAAGTACTTTCAGGCAGTGTTTAAACATTTTTATTGTTCCACAGGATTTCAATGCCAACGGCAGCTTGTTGAAGAGTTTCTGACCAATTATTGCGGGTGAATGTGTAAAAACATTCATTTTTGAAAAAGGAATATATTAATTGTTATTTTGTCTCGTGTTAATACTGTGTACTTCTCTAGTAGTCTTGAACCCATTTAAATTCGTGAAAATGAAGAGGCAGACTTCGTAAATATATAATGAGGGCAATGTCAAAATCTTTGATTTCTTGAAGTATTTTCTACAGCCAGTCAGACGAGTGATGCCTGCTATACAACGAATTATCCTTTTTTGCGATATAAAAACTTTATTTATATCCGTAGACATCCTCCAGAAGACTATCCCATATCTCAAGTGGGACTCCACCTGTGCACAATACAACATAATGAGCTGGCTATGTGATAGGACAGTTTTCAAATTTCGAAAAAGGTAATTCACCGAGTTCATCCTCGAGACAACAACCTGACAGCGCCTCTTCCAGTTGAGACACTCATCAATGTGCAGTCCCAAGAATTTGACACAAGGAACTCTCTCAATTTTTCTATTATTCGATATTAAATTTATATTTTCTATTTTCCGTTGCCTATCATGAAAATGAATGTAATGCGTTTTTTTTTTAATTTAGATAAAGTTCGTTTAGGCCAAACCAGTCATTCAGATTTTGTAAAAGTTTATTACATTTAGACTCAATAATTGTATTAGTTTGATCAGATATGAGAATCGTAGTATCATCTGCATAAAGTGTAAATTGGGCTGAGGAATCAACGGAAACAATATTATTTATATATATCAAGAATAAAATTGGGCCCAACACAGATCCTTGTGGTACACCCATACTAATAGAGAGACTTTCAGATCTACACACATCTGTTGAACATTCGCTTGTTGTTGTGATGCTAACATACTGACAACGACCGTCCAAGTAAGATTTTATCCACTCTAAGGATTGGCCATGAATACCAACATCTTCTAATTTTCTCAACAAGATTTCATGATTGACCCAATCGAATGCCCTGCTGAGATCGCAGAAGATCCCAACAGGGCATATGAGGATCTTGAGAACAATAGTGGTTACAGAGAAACTCAAATACAGGGAAAGTTGCCTTTCCTGAAGCCCATCATCATAACTTTGAGATATTCAAGATATTCCTCTCACTTCGAGAGAGGTACATGATATCTAAAAATGGTTCTGAAATTGTTCGTTCCGTTAACCAGCTGAGGAACGTCAACCCTCAGAAATCGAAACTTGTGCGGGCAAAGGATCAACGAGGCCTTACCTTTTAACGTGTGATTACCGGCGAGAATTCGAACCCCAACCTGGATCAAATGAATAGATATTGCAGTTGTAAATTCGAATGGGAAGCAGTGATGTGTTAGAGATAGTACTTCACAGGGTCACTTGGGGCACCCCAAGAATAAAATTGTTCAATACGGACCTGTATTTTTTTTCCATTTTTCAAAACTTTCCAGGTCATTTTCACACATTTCAGAAGGAATCGTTATGACTTCATGTCATTGCAATGGAAAAGGTCACGAAACTCATCTTCTCAACTTGCAAAATATACAATCCTCACTGATGATGACTTCATTGTCCTCAAACCGAATGATGACTTGGACAGGTAATTCTTATTGCCACGAGGTTTGAAAAATCAATTGTTAAATATTAGTCCGTATTGTTGGGGTTTGCCCAATGAATAAAATACTCTGTAGAACGGTACCTTCAAATTTTTATACAGCGCATTGGAATTTGAAATGGCCAAATGTTTTCGAAAATGAATTCAATTGAACCAGATATAAATGAAAATACATTATGAGCTCCAAACAATCACGTTTATTTCTCATGAGTAAGTTTCCTGCCACACGGTAATCGTACTCAAACCTCAAGATAAGCAGTTATTCCTCGTGTAAAAAAAATGTGTAATGTTGTGTAAAGGCTGACTTTCAATGTCGTTCAGAAATACGTTGCTCAAGTAGGTATAAAATAACAAGATAAATATAATTTCACATAGTTTATGCGGTTTGGTGAGTATTTACTAATAGTAGAAACGCATTGTAGAAATACATATTATTATGCCCAGCACTATTTTAAAGTCACGAAAAATTGTCTGACGAATGAATTCTCACGATTCGTTAAACAATTGAACCATTGAGCTATTTCTCATATTACACTAAAAATAACACGAATTTTGATGCGAATGAGTAATATCTTTCGAACATTACTGGAGAATCATCGCTGAAAGTATGCTTCTAGGGAAAACCATTTTCGGAAGTCACTTCTTTCATAGAGGTCGCCTGAGTACAATTCAATTCTCTTTGTGGGCTTTGAAAGATTAGTTATTATCTCTTCATCTCTTTTTCGACTTACTTAGTCGGTCTCTTGCTTCAGACCTGTAACCAGAATCACTCTCTCAAGAACTATACTCCCTACTTTTCGATGGAAAATACATCGGCACTACTTTGTAAGCAATAATCATATAACCAATGCAAGATTCTTCACAGAAGAAATTCTACTATCCAGCAAATATTATACAATCATGTAACAGCCATATAAACATGATTCTTTTGGCTGTTCCATGAAAACTAAAATTGAGTTGTAGTGGAAATGCATTGAATAGATGGATTTTGAAATGATAAGATGAAGATAATGACGATTCCCCATATGCTCTAATAATCAAGACTATTTTTATTCTCATTGTTGGACAGATGTCTGGGACAATGGAAATCCATTGTCACTGTAACGATGATATAAGAGTATCATTTCTCACACAAAATTTCGCTTTTGTGTTTTCTGAGTAAATGTAATTTCTATAGATCCATATGAGTAAATCATCTTGCATTACATATTCCTTGAAAATCGTTGAGTAAACTTGGATGAAAACCGATTCAATCTCTAATATGAATAGCTTTTTTTTTCACCCAATATTATCCACTGAGATGTGTTCTGTTATGTTTCAATTTGAGATGGAATTCAAATAGTTGTTTTCGAGAACCCTCAGAACTCCTTAAAAGTTGTCCAATCTTTTTTTAATTTATTTATTTAACGTCGGCCCATTTTTCTACCAAGGCCAATCACCGACGCCGGCGACCACACTTCCCCCAACCGGAAAATTTGCCGAACCACAGGTAGAGATCTTTAACGAGCCCAACATCCATGGACTCGGGACAGACGGCTTTTTGTCCCCTCCGAAGGATGGCATATCCTCAACATATCCTGTTGTTCATTGATATATTGCCTGCGAGCTATAATATGCTATTTTGCCGCGGCTGTACGGGATTTCGACACGGTATTTCCCTGCATGGTCACCCATCCAAGTACTAACCGCGCTCGGCGTTGCTCAACTTCAGATATCGAATGACTGTCAGTCAACCTGAAGAGCTGTACCATGCCCCTTTGTGCAATCTTTTTCATCTATAGTAATCCACCAATTATACAGTATAAATCAATCCATCAAGAAAATGATTCATTATGGTAAAAGGAAAAAATTTTCATTAAAAAGTTTGGGTTTACATATAGTATATGGATGAACATACATATACACGTATACAAAGTATAGAAATTTATAGAAGAATACAAACACAAAATGTGTTGATTTGGATTGAGACATAATAGTAATTACTTGTTTGGTACTCGCGAATGCAACCAAATCTGTATAAATACCTTGAAATGGTGCAACATTGACCTAATCCTTACGGCATAGGTGTCGACCGACTATTATATATTCTTCTGATTGCTGAACGATATCCGATAGTTGTTATATCAATTTCCTTTTCTAATAAATACCGAATGTTGGTCAGCTGGGATGTTTGATTTCACTTTCTTTCGGATTATGTCGTAAGATACGCTTCGATCTGATGAATGAATACTCTCAAGGAAATAGGACGAATTTATTGAAGTCGGAAGTCGAAAAATTAGGTTAAGGTGGATTCATGCAGCTTCAATTATCAAGTAACAATGAACAAGTAGCGATTAACAATTATCAAGTAGAAAGTAATGAAAAAAAGGCATTCATGCACCCAAAATCAACAATGATCAAAGCTTGTGGAAAGGGATCAACTTTAACCTCACATAAATTTTCGACTGGCATTTTTTATTCATTTTTATATTTCCTGGCTTCGTCTTGGAGAGCAGAAGATTGAAATTGGAAATAAAATTCATTGTTTTCCTATGAAGGTCCACCAGAATCGCATCTACAGTTTCAATTTAAACTCACTGACATTCAACGAACAGAAAAACGATCCCGAAAAACAAATTATTTGAAGAAAAATTAGGTTATTATCACATAATCCGCCATAACCTGCTCATGAGAGATACACATTTTACAATCAAAGTAAGAAAGTTAAAAGTTGGCCAACTCTTACTTGTTACTTGTTAATTGATGGTTGGTAATTAGGTTACATGAATCATCTACAGAAAATTAGGCAGTTCAACTCATCATTGATAATTGTTCATTATTCCTTGATAATTGAAGCTGCATGAATCCACCTTTATTCGTTCATGAATTCTCTTCCCCTCTGTGTTGAATCAACCAAAGATTCGATCAAAGTCAATTTCGATGAATGAAATTATAATCTGCAACCATTTAGTTATCGCTCGTAAATGCTGAAGAAATATAATACTGAAATGAACATTCATTTCGAATACCCTGACACCAACCTAGAAAAACTTTCAGTCTACGAACTTTTTACTATATAAATGGTTTATGTCATACGGAAGTTGAATAATTTTATATGCAGATTTACACGAAAGAGAAGCCATGTAATGTTCAAAGAACACTGCGTGAATCAAGGGACAGGAGATACGAATTAACATGCATTTTGAATTTTTCAAATTTGTAAGCCTCAGGAAAAATATCTCTCGGCAAGTTCCAAAGCTCAGCTCTTCTATTAAAAAAAGATACCTGAGCAAGAGAGGTTCGACAGATCTCGAGTTCACAACAAAGGGAATTCTGTACTCGTCGAGTCATCCGTTTTTTTTATTGCCAAGGGTGGGACGACTGATAACAATTCAGGAGAGCATCGACCGTGAAAATATCTATAGAAGAGAGACAAGTCTCCGACCTTTCTACGATGTTCCAATGAAGTGAGCGAGTCTGTGAGCGAAGAATCACCTACAAGGCGGATTGCCTTTCTCCGAATAGAATCGAGAAGCTTCAATGAATTTTTTGGTGCCGAACTCCATACATGAGAACTGTATTCCAAAACAGGTCGTATCTGAGCCTTGTAGATCATTAGAAGCTGACGAGAAGTGAAGTAATTCTTTGCACGAAATGGAAATCTTAAATTTCACCGATGATGGTATTCAATTTTTTTCTCAATCATTCAAAACACCCAATATTATGAAATGAATAGAAAAACATTATTTGCAGGCATGATTTAAATAACTTTTGTGATTCAAGCTTGTATTTTTTTACATGCAGATTCACATGAAAGGGAAGCCCTCTATTGTTCGAGTAACACCGCGAGGGAAAGGAGATATGAATCATTCACTTCGAATATTTGAAGTTTGTTAGCCTCAGGAAAAACCTCTCTCGGCACAGAATGGAATTCCAAAGTTTTCCTTTGAAAAAAGATCCCTGAGCAAGAGAGGTTCGACAGGTCTCTTCCTACGAAGTGAGTGAGGATTGCCTTACTCTGAATAGAATCAAGAAGCTTCAATGAACATTTTGGTTGAGAAAAGCTTTATATTGCTGGTATGCCAGTAATGTCTCATAGATTTTCGTTAGGTAGCAAGGGATTGATGTGACTATGAAAATGAACCGGACTTGAGTGACATAGAGCACCGAATCATGTAAAAGTGGCTAATGAAACGGTAACGTGCTATTCTGAAACTATAAGAAGTTTGTGGCTTTCAAGGGAGAAGCAGAGTACATATATATTTTATTTCCGTTTCCGTACTGAGATATGTGTAATAACTGTAATATCATATTATGAGTATCTCGTTTTGTATAACTGCGCTATGCACATCGTAAATTTCGATGCGCAGAATGACCTTTCAAATAAAAGAAGAAGACGATGTAGTGAAAGTGCAAATAATTCGACAGAGTGTTTTTCTCTCAGTTGTTCATGTCTTCTTTTACGTGAACAACTGGTCACTATCCAAGCTGAAAATTTTCTGGAAATAACCATATTTTCGAATAATTTTGAAAAATGAATGAATGAACAATAATATGAAAAAAAATACAGTTGACTCAAGCTGGGCAGAAATATTCCGTGGGTTTTTATTAGCAAGTTTCCCTCTGAGATTGAAAGTGTTTTGCTAATATCATTTCTATTCACCTCATTCTGCTCTACTCTCCCTTTCACATATTTGTCAGTTTATGTGAACTGAATCAGATTTATTTCATGGTAAGAACCTGTCCATTGGAAGTGTTTCGTTTTTCAGTTTTGTATGGAATCTGAAAACTTCCTTCTCCTTGGTATCATAATCATATTTGCATTATTTTAGTCCCGAAAAAAACGATATATATCGCCAAATCGTTGACATTATAATTATTATTATTCAGTAATGCATTTGAGTTTTCCGGTTACATTGAGCTCACCAAACGACTTAGGTAATGACATAATAACCTAGCGGGGCGCCATTTATACTGATGAATATTTCGAACAGTAAATAACTCGACGAAAAAAAAGATTAGAACTGAAGTACATCACCAATTGTATCTCTCATGAAGAGACAGAGATGCTGGTCCACCCAACAGGCAGAGGTTCACGAGCCCTGAGTTGTTGGACAGATGTAACTAAAAAGGAAAGGATTTTGTTGAAGACTCATCGGATATTTCCTTGTGAAAACAGTTGTAATGTAATGATGGCTATTAATACACGAGCGTTAACCGACGGTTTATTAACCATTACATGGGAGTTGCTTGCTTTTTTCTAAGACCGATAGATTTTAAAGAACTATGAATGTTATATTTATATTTGTATTGTGGGTCCCAGTGATCTGGAAGTGGAAGCAATATTTTTACATTTATGTCATTATTGCAGTTTCGATAGAGTTCAATTTTATAATCGTAATCACATGTGTATCATAATAAACAGATTTTCAATCCGTTTTATAATGGACCTCGTTATGAAACAGATAATAGATATGTGTATTATTGTAGTACGGGTGTAGAAAAAAATAAATACGTGAGCTCACGAAATTTTTGAACAAGCCGATGACTGGCCCTCAGAATAACTCTGTGAAGAAATATTTCGTGTATTTTTAATCAGGCGAACAATCTATATTATTCAATCTTGAGTTTCCGGGAGAGGAACGGAATACTGCATTTACCTTCAATTTTGAAAGTTGAACGAACCCCAACGATAAGATATTCAACGGACGTTCTAGCTCACAATGAGGGTATGGGAAAACTGCACTCGTTGGGTTGAACTCAGTGGAACTTTCAATAAGAGAACAACTTTGGTTGAATCAAATCAAGTATCTTCAGAACATATAATCAATCGAATTAACGTGACCGCTGCAAATTTGCTGGAAAACAGTGGGATGTCTTCGAGGCAATCAGCAAGTGAAACTTTATATTCCTCAATCGAGTGTACACAAGAGAGAAATTTAATACTGCTATTTTGTTTAAATTCAGAAGTTCGAACGAGCTTTAACATAAATATGTTGAACAACGTTCTAGCCCACATTGAAAGAGGGTGACATTTTAACTTTGAATGAAAGATCAACTTGGGTTATTTCAAAAAAGCAACTGCCAAATGGTTGCCTCATATTCCAAAATATAAAAAAAAATTACAGGAGTGCTACATAGTTGTGTAATATGTGAACAAATATTTAGATATATTTTCACGTGCGAGGGAACATAATCTCTCATATTATTTTATCGTGAAAATCCGGGAGATGAATCAAACACTGCTATTTTTCTTGAATTTTGATTTTTGCCCTTTTTGGGTTGAATTCATTGAAACTCCCAATACCTTCCTTATTCCACAACAACGTCTGCTGCATTGTTGCCTTACATTTCAGTGTCCAAAATTTAAATTTGACGCAAAGCGGTGAGACATTTGATGAAAACTCACTGAAAAACCCTCTGAATAACCAGAATATGTGAAAAATGTTGCAAAGCATTCTAACATACAATGGAGGGGTGGGAGAAATCTCATTGTAGGGTTGAACTCGACAGAATATTCAAAGGGAGAACAACTCGATTTATTCAAATAAGCATCTGCCAAATGTTTGCCTTATGATATAAAAAAAACAAAATCGACATGATAGCTGAAAAAATTGCAGACAAATCGGTGGAAAGGCCCTCGGGTGGTCAAACTCTTCAAGTACGGCACCAGGAACAATACCTTCCTTATTCCAAAACAACGTCTGCTGCATTGTTGCCTTACATTTCAGTGTCCAAAATTTAAATTTGACGCAAGCGGTGAGACATTTGATGAAAACTCACTGAAAAACCCTCTGAATAACCAGAATATGTGAAAAATGTTGCAAAGACATTCTAACATACAATGGAGGGGTGGGAGAAATCTCATTGTAGGGTTGAACTCGACAGAATATTCAAAGGGAGAACAACTTGATTTATTCAAATAAGCATCTGCCAAATGTTTGCCTTATGATATGAAAAAAAACAAAATCGACATGATAGCTGAAAAAATTGCAGACAAATCGGTGAAAGGCCCTCGGGTGGTCAAACTCTTCAAGTACGGCACCAGGAACCGGCAGACCCTCGACCAGGCTCCGGCAGACTCCGGGACCTTGCCCCTTCTTCGATGTGAGACGCCATATAAAAGGTAAGTGTCGACCCCCGCGCTACTCTAGTGCGGTGCCTGCGAAGAAAAACATGTTACTTTTCAGAAACGTGAGTACCCCCTCCCCATTGTCCTTATCTCGCGACGTTATCGTGGCTTGACAGTGTGTGATCGCGGGAGAGAAAGTGGTTCTGGTACCCCGCCTGAAAAGGATTGAGGTTCGAGTTTGGTTTTTGAACGGTCCTTACGGGATTGCCTAATGAGAACGAGAATAGCTTTCAAAAGAGATCAATTAACGTACCACCAAAATGACATAACTCGCACTCGATAAACTTAGCATCTTCAGAAGGAAATTGATGATCAATTTCCAGCTAATTTTGTGCGTCGACTGCCAGAGGTATTGTTTTGTTTTGGGATCAGGACAATAGATCTTAGTTTTCAGCGAACGTTTCAACTATGACAACTTTTGTAATTTAATTATCAGGATGGTTTCAGGCTTTTTGGAGATGAACTGGGCATTTAGCTGAGGGATGGTTGAGGTTATGTCGAATAACTGAAACCACTTTCATTTCGTTGCCGACGTTTTGACTTTTACAAAATTACCCTCAGGGCACTACAGGGTTACAGTAGATTAGTTATATATACACATACAAAAAAATATTGAAATTTGTGACTAGAATCAAGTCTGAGAAAGAGAGGTCAAGATTGAGTAATTTGGTAGGTATTTAAATTCAATTGACAGCAGAGATATCATATAATATAATATTTATTTCAATAGACAAGAAAAGCGGAAATTTATGGGAATTTAACCGTTTCCTGCATATTTAGAATTGTTGCTATGATCTCATTTTTTCTTTTTGCTGTCAATTAAATTTAAATACGTACCAAATGACTCAAGCTTGACCTCTCATTCTCAGAATTCTAGTCACAGAATTTAATAATTTTATATATATGCTAAATGTAGCTCCTTCTGACGGAAATCATTCAATATTATTACGCGTTCATCTTTCCCATTCATAGTGAAAGCTCGACAGGATTTGAAGACTTATTCTAGAGATCGATCACCCTGAAACCAAACTGACACTACTTCAAGAGAAGACCATTAATACTCAATGTTCTTCTTTTGAAAATGCTAACCTTCTTAGCGAAACGCGCATCGAGTGCAATTAACTTTTACTCCACAAACACCAATTTCATTGCTTTACAAATTTTCATCAGTTGCGGCCGGTTCTGTTTCGTATATCAAGACAGATCATTTCCAAAAACGTGATAATCTTAGGATATTCATTTGATATGAACCGATTAACTCTTAAACAACGAAAAGTTTGCAAAAATTGACAAAGAAAATGATGACTACTGAAACTGATGATATTTTTGACCTTGAAAGTGAGAGACTCTCTGCCTTCCGAATGCATGAAAAGAGTGGTTCACAAAGTAAAATATGAAATGAAAAAAAACAAGACATTGATAAACATACCCTATTCCAAATAAGACAATTTTATGAATTAAGAGTTCGGAAATTCTGAAACTTCAACGAGTATGTGACTTTTTTCACCTTGAAAGTGAAAGACAATCTTGTCCACTGGGTGCGTAAACAACTATTGAAGTAGCTTGCTATATCCAGTAATAATTCAAATTGGAAACTGAGTTGATAGAAGCTCTGTAACTGACCTTTCTAACAATGAGTTCCATCAACAACCTGTGGAAATATGGATCATTCTCTTCTGACCATAGTTTTGTACAATGAAAAATAAAACTGTCACACGTTTTGAAGAAATGAAATGAAAATTTGGAACTGAACTACGACGAATCATTTCAAAATTACTCCCGTATTGAAAACAATCTAGTTATGTGAATTCAACAAATGCTTGAATATGTAACACACGTAACGAATCAGCCCTTGGGATTGGGGAATGGGTGTCAAAGGTATTTTTGAAGAGGTAGGAGAGGTGATTTGTCGACACGTTAACAGCTCAGCTATTGTAATAGGTTGTACAACCGTCAACAATTTCAAGTATCGATACCTGAAGATGAAACCACAAGTAACTAATAACATATACAATCGTTAATATTATGAAGTAATGATTCTCCTCATTGGTCTCGTTATATCCTATTCTAGAATCAGCATAATGCAATATTTGTACGTTTTTTGTAATAATATTCATTTATAATTCATTCATGAGAAACTTTCAGCTTCTCAATAAATTTGGCACCTTCATAGCAATTTATTGCATTCGCTTATGTCTTCAATTATTGAAACTATTTCTATTCATTCATCGAATCTAAAACATTCTAGAAAAAATTCAATATTTCCTTCTCAATCAGTTGATATATCACATAAATGAGACTGTTACTATGACCGCCAAAATTAACCAAAAAAGTTATCTGTACATGTAAGTATAACAATGAATGCAAGATTAATTCAGGGATATATATTTGAAAATATTGTATCATGTCCTCCATCTTCAACAGCGCCAACAAAACTCAGCACCTACTACTCTTTTTCAATCCACGAATTGAAAACCATTTCTCAACTACCAGAAGTGAGTAACTGTAACTGACTGAAGTTGATGAATTCATTTTACATTATCGCTCGCTCACAAACAACAAAAATTATGAAGGATTTATTAGCAATAACGTGCTCAGTGCATACGATTGTATGAGGAAATATTCCTATCTAAGTTGAGGTCATAGTGAGACCAGCAATATATCCTGTTCAATAATAATACTATTGAATTATAGCTGTACAGGGTGTAACGCAAAAATCTATAGTCTGAATATTTTTTTTACTGAATTTTCTTGAGTGGTATTCTCGCTTTCCATTTCGCTATTGGGAAAGCTAGCAGATCATTTCATTTGGATGGCCTCAAATTTCACATTTTTGAAAAACAACTGATTTCTAGATGCACGAGACACTTCTTTAATATATAGAAATGTAATGTTGAATCGCATATCAGAGGAAACCCATTTGCGAATACATAATTATGTGAAAAACTTCTCATATTGAACTCAGATGTATTATAACACACTCTTTCAACTTAATTCAGTTCATTTACCGTTATAACAACCACTTCCAATTCATAAAATCTTCATACAAAAAGAAATATTATCGACTTCGATCTACCTATATTCTTCGATATAGGTTACAGTATATTGATGAATCATAGCCGTCTATTCAGCATTCAAAAGGAGAGACTCGTTTGGAAAAAATCATCAACGTATTCAAAATTGCCATGTAGAATTGGAACCAGCGAATTCGCCATATATTGAAAAGGTGAAACGTTTGCACTCGATTTTTTCAACAGGTAGTTCGTACTTGTAACTTTGATTTTGGATAATTTAACCTTGAATATGGTTTTTGATTTGTATGGGTATCGACTTGGTCTTTGAAAGGAGTTACGTGATTACCTTATAGCTATTCACATAATCATTCAAAGAAAGTGTTATTTTGCTTACCGAGTGAATATAGAGTGAACTCGCGAAGTAGCGTGAGTATCTGCCTTCGGAGGAGGAGATACTGAACATGATTATCGATATACAAAAGAAAGTAATCCACACCACCAATACCATTTTGAGAAATAAATACTTCAATGAACTGGGAGACATCCAATTGAAAATGGTTATCCGAAACAACTCATAACTACTTTACTATTCAGTCCTAAGACTAATACTTCGCAGACTCCACTGAATACAAACTCAGTTAATGAGAATATGGAATTACAAACACTTCCCAAGAAATAGAACCAAATTCACTCAAAATTGAAAACACATTGTGAAACTTATCAAAATTATAGCGTTGGTCATAAAGCTTCCTGTAAAGTCTAATTTATACATACGTCAGAATTCAAGACTCATGAAAGGAAGAATAACTTCTCACAAGAGTGAAGAAGTAGAAACGTTGTACTTTCCGAACACGTCAATAGGTTAGATCACAATAACACTGGCAATTTAGAAATTGAAAAAAATCCTTCAAGCGTACTTTTCATCATTGATACGTATCAATAAAGAAAAAGATTAGATGAATGAGGAAATTGATTAAGAAATAAACATGCTTATAGAATCGGACAAAATTGGCAAGAAATGACTTAGTAATACTGATTCACCCAGTACTAACGAATGAATTAATATAAACAAAAAAAGTTGTGATATTGATCTACTCATGTCCAAAATCATAAATTATTCACTGTTTTGTATTCTCTGGAATGTTCTGAAATTTTTTCGGCTTTCTCTTCTCTGGAAAAAAAGGAGAATCTTTGTATTCTCATATTATCTGGGTTTTGGGCAAATTGGTAAAATTATTCTCTATTTTTCAAAGGAGCAAATTGACTAACGATTTTGACACCACCCACCAAAAGTCCAATCTCGTTACAAATTTTCATGAAAGGCGTGAAAAAGGATTCATCATCAACCACATATAGAGACCTATCAGACAAGAAACTCTCCAACAAAGCGCACAACTAAGGAATTACGATCAGTGATAGATAATCTCTCAATAGGAACACCATGACTTCTCTTCAGCATCTAATGATCTACAAGGCTCAGATACGACCTGTATATGGTTCTCATGTGTGGAGTTCGGCACGAAAACATTCATTGAGGCTTCTCGATTCTATTCAGAGAAAGGCAATCCGTCTTATTGGTGATTCTTCGCTCAGAGACTCGCTCACTTCATTGGAACATCGTAGAAAGGTTGGAGACCCGCCTTTCTTCTATAGATCTCTCTCTCTCTTTCTTGCTCAGGGATCTTTTTTCAATAGAACAGCTGAGCTAAGTCTTACAAACTTCAAAAATTCAAAGTGAATGTTAATTCTTATCTCCCGTCCCTTGATTCACGCGGTGTTCTTTAAACAATACAGGGCTTTCCTTCCGTGTGAATCTGCATATAAAAAAAGACTACCTTTCAAAGCCTTGCCAAAGGAAAGTAGATCCAGTTTTGAATAAATTCTTTACTTCAATCTCCAAATTATTCGAAAATTTGATACGTAACTAACTGTCAAATTAGTCAGCCAAGTTTGCTTTGCAATATTGCAGTTGAGTATTGGGGCAAATATACCAATTTGCCGTGAAACAGATATAAAAGTTCAAAGCTTTTTTTTCCAGAGGAGAGATATTTATATATTTTATATATTCTTCTTATGAGATTCTCAAAGTAAAATCCATTATGATTGAACAGGTATATAGAACAATGTATCATTTTCAGTTGTCCTGAAAAAAAAAAATAAAACTACCCGAGAACTACGTAAGAAGAAACTCATACTATTGATATAGATTACTGTAGAGAATTACACCTTATTGTATACCTATATATACGTTGCATTATTTCACAGTTCAAAAAATTCTTGAACTGCTAATTATGCAATGATCCCAGATAACTTATGCTAACTGAACATTGTCGGGGAGAAATACAATGGCAACGACAAGACCTTGCACGAATTGCGAGTCCTGTCGAAATCGAAATCACACACGCTCTTGCATTATTGTGCACAATGACACAGGTTGTAAGATCGCCTAGTTTCACTTTCGTCGCAGGTTTCCAGTTTCTTTGGCGTTAAGTAATCGATTTTGGGTTTTCGAGTCAACGAAAGCGAATAGCGAAGAAGTAAACCGTAACAGTGTGCCACGAGGACGATGTTATGAAGGCAGTCGAGCGGACACGGCCACGCCTTTGGCGAGCGTAATACCTTTTGACTTTCAACTTCAACTTTTCTGCTCGGTAACACCCGTTTATTAGATCACTCACTGCCGATGAATGCCTACTGTATCAGTTTATTAACGACAAAAAAGTTGATTGTACATGAAATATTATTCCTGAAGTTACATAAAATTTAGTAGCGTCATCTGGAGTTGAAGTCTGGTAAAATGTCAAGATAAGGAAATGAGTTCTGCTTGGTGGTTTTGTCATTATTGGCATTCAGTCATATTGAGTGTTCTATTTTCATTCGTTTTCATTATTATAGTGCTTTTTTTTTGATCAGCAAATGAGAAAATAATCCATTCATATTTCTTTGGTTAACTATAGCATGACGGTACCCAGCTTCTGCAAGTACTGAAAATTAATTTTCATTTTGTAAATGAAAAGTTTCAACTTGCTTATACCCTTAAAGATTTCTGGTACGAAAGCTTATGATCCCGTTTCAAGTAGTACAGTTCATCCAAGTCATCTTGGCATAGAAACAATATCGTATATGCCCAGCAATCTCTGTGAAGTATAGTAGGATAAAAAAAACTATTTTTCACTGTTTTTCCTTTCGTCTGCACTACCAGTGTGCATCTGGAAAAGTAGCTGGGGATCCGATTCCCGAGACGGTACGTTCTACGAACTATCGTTCAAAATACCTTTTGACATTCAACTTTAACTTTTCTGCTCGGTAACACCCTACTCACTGCTGATGAATGCGTTCTTTATCAGTTTATTGATTTTAAAATCCAATGTGTTAGAAGCGTCATTTATCACTGTCTACATTATCTGATATTCTCACAAAGTTTCACGATGTTTTACGTGCATATGGAGCAAGTTCTATTCTCTCAAGATTCCAACAGAGATTTGATCAGAAACTTTTTCTGGAATCCAATTTTTGAGTTGTCTCTCTTCTCGAAATGAAAAGGAAAACGCTTCAAGTTCTCATAATATCTGTTTTTTGGGAAAATTGGTACCAAAATAACAATTCTATTGAGAATTTTACAAAATAGGCTTAAAGAAAAAGGCAGACTTGCTCCCGAAACGTCGCCAAAGAGAAGTATAAAATTTTTTTAATAAATTTGTCAATTGAATCTTAAAATTCATAAAATACAATACTCAACTGATAAAATTGTCACTCAGTTTTGCACCATTTTGAAATTTCAGTAAATAAGAATCGGGGCAAATAAACCAGTTTGCCCAAAAACAGATGTTACAACTTGAATTTTTTTCCTTTTCACTTCTAGAGGGAGAAAACCCAAAAAATGGATTCCAGAACATTTCTACAACAAACATCCAAACGATAGAAAAATTCCCATTTGGAATTTTATAAAACAGCCAGGTATTGTGCAAATGTCAATATTTTGTGGTATCTTTGTACTTAGCTTTTTTGGGTTTTTATTTTTTCAGACTACAGTAGATTAAGAACCAAAAAAAAACGCAGGAAAATGCCTCGAGTACTTGTCTATGACAAAAATTATTAAGGAATTGCGTGAATAACAGATACAAAAACATTGAATTAAGTAAAATCATGTTAGTAGCGAAAAGGGTTACTATGCGGTTAGTAGGGTATTGATACTTTTTAAATCGAAATATAACAGTTTCATTGTAGTATAAAACTGAATATATCAAGATTTAACTTTGAACTTTTATTATGACAACTAATTACAACTTTGACAATTAATACTTTTTTTTTATCAACGACATCAGCATCACTAGATTTCATCGACATTCTCCCCCTCAGTATTGATAGCTTGGTCGTCAATACGAATATTCAGACGATGAATTCTTCTTGCAGGTCTCTTGTATATTCCCTGAGATGTTCTCACATCAACAATTCGCACCACGTCATCGGGACCTCTGTAAATTTTATCAATGATACCTAGTGGCCATACACCCCTCGGAATATTTGGTTCATTGATTACAACAACTTCCCCTTCCTTTAGGTTCGAGTCATCCTTTGTCCATTTTGAACGCCCAATGAGATTTGGAAGGTATTCACGTAACCACCGTTTCCAAAATAAATCCGCAAAACAGGTTCAACCGAAAATGGGGTTGTTACCAAAAGAACGTTTTTTCAAGTATAAAAAAACATTTTCTGCAACTGGTATGGATTATTTTGGCCCATTCACAGTCAAGATAGGCAGACGAACGGAGAAGAGGTATGGAGTATTATTTACGTGCCTCACTGTGAGAGCAATTCACGTTGAAATAGCTCATTCTCTCACAACCGATTCGTGTATCATGGCACTACGCAGATTCCTATCCAGAAGGGGCGAAGTTGAAGTGATTTGGTCAGATAATGGAACAAATCTGAGAGGAGCAAACCGTGAACTATTAGAGGCTCTCGATGAGCTTCAAATTGACCCATTTGCTGACGAGTTGACCAATCACGGCATAACCTGGAAATTCAATTGCCCTCTTTCGCCATTTATGGGTGGCAGTTGGGAACGTTTTATCGGCTGTTTCAAGCGAGCACTCATGGCCGTACTGAGAGATCAACATCCAACACGAAGTTCTCCAAACACTATTTAATGAAGCCGAGTTCATAGTCAATAGCCGTCCCTTGACTCCAGTATCAGATGACCCCAATGATCCAACAAGCATTACTCCCAATGATATACTTATTGGAAAATCAGCAAATATTGTGAAACCTGGACTTTTTTCCGCTGACGATCTTTTACTCAGAAAGCAATGGAGGATATCACAATACTTTGCGGATTTATTTTGGAAACGGTGGTTACGTGAATACCTTCCAAATCCCATTGGGCGTTCAAAATGGACAAAGGATGACTCGAACCTAAAGGAAGGGGAAGTTGTTGTAATCAATGAACCAAATATTCCGAGGGGTGTATGGCCACTAGGTATCATTGATAAAATTTACAGAGGTCCCGATGACGTGGTGCGAATTGATGATGTGAGAACATCTCAGGGAATATACAAGAGACCTGCAAGAAGAATTCATCGTCTGAATATTCGTATTGACGACCAAGCTATCAATACTGAGGGGGAGAATGTCGATGAAATCTAGTGATGCTGATGTCGTTGATAAAAAAAAAGTATTAATTGTCAAAGTTGTAATTAGTTGTCATAATAAAAGTTCAAAGTTAAATCTTGATATATACAGTTTTATACTACAAAGTTGGTTCCCAACTGCCACCCATAAATGGCGAAAGAGAGCAATTGAATTTCCAGGTTATGCCGTGATTGGTCAACTCGTCAGCAAATAGGTCAATTTGAAGCTCATCGAGAGCCTCTAATAGCTCACGGTTTGCTCCTCTCAGATTTGTTCCATTATCTGACCAAATCACTTTGAACTTTTATTATGACAACTAATTACAACTTTGACAATTAATACTTTTTTTTTATCAACGACATCAGCATCACTAGATTTCATCGACATTCATATTGTTATACTCATGAGCTGAAGATTCATCGAACTAAAATCAGAATTCAAACCTCTTGTTGGTAATTTATAAATAACCTAGTGCCTAACTGTAGACATGTAGGTACTCATTTGTCATTTGTCAACTGCATCTGAAAGGTACTGGTATTAGATGCTTTGAATTGTTCTCGGTAATTTTTACCTGATGCCTATGAGTGAAGTATATCTAAAATAAGCAATCATATGGAATTTCTAAAACATTATATATATATATATATATATATATATATATATATATATATATATATATATATATATATAGAGAGAGAGAGACTTATTTGGGTTGCAGTCTGGGGATGACAATTAGGCTGTTCTCTTTGTTTTTGTCGGGCTTTCGAAAATGTTTATTATCTTTTTCAAGACGCTACAATATGTAAATATATAATATGAATTACAATATATATATGTATACTCACAAAACTTGAAAATCAAATAAAATTATTAAAAATTAATGACATATTTTACGAAGAACGGGAAGTCACTTTTCAATAATTTTAATTGATTTTCAAGTTTTCTCCGAAAAAAAAAATTTAGTACCTATCAGTAATTTCATGTGTTATTTTCACAATTCTTTGTATATCATCAAGTAAAGGATAACGTTCGACCTAACTCTTTCAAGGATAGCTGATGTTGGTACTTATAGTGGTGCTTCGGTGCGACTTGATGATTATTTGCACACTGAATTTGCTACCCAACTGTAGACGAATCCAGCTAATCCACAACAGTACTGCCCAGTCAGTTGGTGTATATGATATATACATATACGATCATGTCATATAAACTAATCTCATTCTGTCGACATAGGGTCCAGAACCAAGAAAGATATACGAATCAAGTGTCTTAGTTCACTTTGATACTAAACAGTAATTATTTTTATTATTCGACAATAGACATATGTACAGGAACTGAGGCTTTTCTGTTGTGAAATTGAAAATATTTGTGGATGATTCCTTAAAGCGTGTGAAGAAACATCCAAACACAGAAATTTCAAGAATAGCCTTTAACGATTTCTACATTTTGTGTCCATTTCTCTTCTTATAGATGGCATGCACCTGATAAATTTTCGTGTTTGGAATCTTGATCAGTACCTAGAACAGAATTTCCGACTTTTCACGGTCACCAGATGAACTTATGTGGGGATGTATCATGTAAAGTTTCCGGAAGATGGTCTGAATTCGAACCATTTTTTTTTTCAGTTGGCTGTGCTTGCCCTAGTGGCTGTAACGTTTGCTCAAGACTACTTCGAAGACGAACCAAGAGCCAGGCCAGCACCAGCACGTGTACAGCCAGGATATTCTGGACCCGCAGCACCCAAAGCAACACCTGTTCCTATCTTGAAACAAATCAACAGGTATGATATGCATCCCAAAATTCAAAAGAGGAGACTTCAAGATTTGATAGTGGTCTCTACTCCTTCAGGGGAACAAATTATTTTCCATTGAAAAATCATTGAATTCAACAGGATGCATTTTTTCTGCATTGTAAATCACGATTCCATCCCAGCGCCTTGTGAAGTTTCGGGCAGTGATCTTTGTCTATGTAAATTTGCCAATGAAAGTTTTAGGTATTTGGTAACGGTAGCTTTTCTCACTAGAGAGTCGTCGATCTGGCATGCCCCTTTGACAACATGAATATAAGAAAAGCACACCAAGGTTGCTCCCATGAATAGTCGTCATTATTGAAATAACGAATGTATTTCAATTGAGGCCTTCTTCCAGAAATATTAACTTTTTATCAGTTTAGAGGCCCACGGCTACAAAGTGGCAGATGGTACCTAAAAAGTTTAATCGTTTTTTTCTCCAGGGTACAAGTGATTGACAAATCTGCCCATCGTATGCATGAGTATACATGCCAGTCACATCTTAATGATTTAAACTTCCATCTTTGTATTCATAGCCCCTGCAAAGAGAGAAAAGTTAGTTCCCCTCATTTCAGATAGGTATCGTTGAAGTTAGCAGTATAGTTCAACCGTATAGTCATCAGGAGATTCTTCCCAGATACTGACAGGTGATTCTTGGTTGTTTCTGGTTGGTAGCTTCCTTTTGTAGTTGTGATGGAAGTGTTGTTCAAGGAGCACCGTAGTTGCCAAGGATTTCATATCTACATAAGGGTCAGATCCTAGAGTTTTGGTAATATTGAATTTTCGTATACCCCTATTGGAACTCTTTCCAGAAACAAATTTAGAATTCATTCCATAATAATAATTTTCATTCATCTTAAATCACAGTAGACAGTGGGTATACAAAAAGTTGCTGGTACGTGACTATGGTTAAACTATATACATGAAATATTATTCGTGAACTGAAGTAACATCAAATTTGGTTGAGTCATATCATTCAATTCAGAGTTGAAGTCTGGTAAATTGTCAAGATAAGGAAATGCGATTTTCTTGGTGGTTTTGTCATCATTGACAATCAATCATATTGAGTGTCCTATTTTCCTTTGAGTTTATTATCATAGTGTATCTTTTTTTCGTGATCAGTAAAAGAAGGAAGTATTCCAATTACATTTATTTGGTTAACCATATCATAAAAGGAATAGTACTGATAATAATCTTTGATTTTGTAAACGAATAGTTTTGAAATGCTTATGATATTTCTGGTACGAAAGCATATGATCTCGTTTTAAGTATTGACTGTTTCTCTGGCTTAGTGTTTTCTCATTTCTAGGCATCAAATAAATCAAATTAGGCTCTCGAATCAAAGAAAATTGAACTAAATATTGGTCGAAGGATAAAAAAAATCAAACTGATGAAAAAATTTGAGTTGTGACGAAAATTGAAATAATGAATATAACATAGTAAAATGAAACAAAGAGAAAATGAGAAAATATAAATCAATATCAACATATGTTGAAACCAAGTTTTAAGTTGAATGTGATCAACGATGTTTCGATCGCTGTTATCCGAAATTGTCTTCGTGTAGTGATCGACAACATATCGAGATGGTTGGTTGTAACGATCCAAATCCCTAATGGTGGAAAAAGGAGATGGAGATAATATGACGCGATGATTAGTTTCAGCGGAAATCATTTGATTCTTTTCCCAGGGTATGATTTCTGTTCGGGCTATTTAATGCTGCGTTGGTCTGTCCAAAGGAGCTGAGTCATTCATAATTTCTCCAGATTCGCACATTTTCACTTTTAATGGATAATCGCAGTTATTGTCTCTCTTTTTATACGGGGCTCAAGTCTTTGTAAGATAGCTGCGTATTGTGTTTATTGATCGAAAATAGACTTTGCCGTTGTATTCCTCATCAGTGAGTCCTTTCATATTGGGAATGGAAAGACCTTGTAATTCCGATATCTCTTGGCGTTCTTTCATTTCGTGAGGGCTAATGTCTGATCTTCTGATTTCTTCGACAAGCCGTCCTTCTGGGAATCTATCGTTATTTTGTTCAGTTCCTTTCGGAGTCCTTCTTGGGTATTACAGAAATTTACTGCTCGATCAATCAGAGTCTTGAGGTCCCGCTCTGATTGACAAACATATGTGTATTTAATGTTCATGTCACCTTTGTGAACATTAATTATAACCTTCAGGTGAACGAGTATCATATGCGGAACCATTGCATCTGAACTAAACGTTAATTCTTTCCAGACATAACGAAGATGGCTCCTACACCTACGGCTACGAAGCAGCAGACGGCACCTTCAAAATCGAAACGAAACTGCCAACTGGGGAAGTCAAGGGCAAATATGGCTACGTAGATGACGTGGGCAAGGTGCGCGTTGTGGAGTACGGAGCTACCAAGCACGGGTTCGCGCCAGCAGGAGAAGGCATCACCGTACCACCACCGACTCTGGTGGACGAGAGTAGAAATGCTGCGCAGGAGCAGGACTACTACGAGCCCCAGCCTCAGCAGAGTCCTGTCAGGGCGGCTCCGGCTCCAAGACCGAGGCCCCAACCCCAGCAGGACTATCAGAGCTACTCGCCTCCACAGCAGTTCGAGCCTACGCCAGCTCGTGCACAAGTTACAGGTGAGAATTATTCATTGTTCACTCCAGGTACAGTACATTCAAATATTGACTGTTTCGTAATCTAGTTACCTGATATTTTGTTAATAAGACATAATCAAGAGTTTAGAATGTTGAGTTACCTACTTCATATCATCTTACAATGGAAGTTGAAGAGGATAAATCACAAATCTGTATACATTTGACTATGGCAGCTGCCGCAAAAAATGCGATGGGCGCTGTAACTACTATCAAAGCAGCCCTTGAATAATAACCACATTCCTGCTATCCAGTATCTACCCCAGAAAGAAATACTCATCTACACGTGTGATCTTCAACGATTGATCTGATGGATTCAGAAACGTTAACCCCATAGTTTCATCCCAAATAATAATAATAATAATAATAATAAATGCTTTTATTGACAGTATTCAGTACAAAAAAAAATATATTTATATATAAGCAATACTGCCAAAAGGCAGAGTTAGCGCTTATATCTCCGAAGAGATAGAAGTACTCTCTTACACTCAACCTGGTTATATTTACTATCGTCAACTGGAGTAAAAATTTTCACAAATGGAATATCCGTCGATCTAAGCCCCCCTACCAGCAACTTATTTAAATAATTGTGAGACTTGTGCGAGCAAGACCCTTTTACTAACTCCCCACTCATCTTTCTCCAAAACAGCATGGTTGTTCGTGGTCCCGTCAGCCACAAAAAATATTAGACCAAAACCGTGTACTTTCCATTGCAAGCTAGAAGTAACCGTACATGCTCATGATATTGTCCAAGTTTAGCACTAACAATTTCCTCAATTCATGAACAGGACAAGAATACAAAGTCAAAGGACGAAACTGTGTTTCTCAAAAAGTCGTTCCTGAATCATAAGCAAATCGAATTCATGTTCAAGGATTCTCAAAACAAAAATGAATCCGAGCATAATTGAGGAGAGTCCAAATCGGTTTCTATAAGTAAACCAGCTCTGAATAGGCATTTAGAAACATATTCGAAGGTGTCACCATACCTTTTTTACAGTAATTACCTCTTGAGTAGAGAAAAATTATGAACAGACATTTCTATATTGAAAATCATCGTCTGATTTCAATTATGGTCAGTAAAGGAACTCATGGTTTGAAAGTAAAAACTCCCTGTACTGAGTTTGTAACCTCTCAATAAAAGCATTTATTATTAATCTTATTATGTCTGTCTCCAAAAAATTCAATCTGTACTCTGTCACGGAATAATTGAACTATATAGTAGTTTAATTATTCTGTGACCCTGTCATCCTGTTGACAGTATTATCTCAAGTCATGACTTTATTCAAAATTACTCATATCTCCAAACCATCAAACTTCCAGGTGCTGCACCAGCTCCAGCCTCAGTCCAGCACAGCTTCGACTTCGGGATCCCCTCTCGCCCCGCCCCAGAGAGATCCTTCGCCCCAGCCCCAAGACCCCGCCCTGCTCCCGTGCAGTTCGCCCAACCAGCTCCAATCAACGACGACTACGAGGCTCCGAGATCATCACCCAGGATAACATATGCGCAACCCGCCCCGCAAAGGGCGACACCCCAGTTTGCTCCCCAGCAGTTTGCACCCGCCCCTAGACCCGCTCAGCCCTACTCTCCAAGGCCGAATCCTTCGGTGCCCACCGCTGGGCGAGGGGGGATTTTGGATCAGCTGAGCAAGGACTACGCTCTTCCGTCAGGTGGTGCTGCTCCTTTGCATGACATCAGTTTCGGGTATTATTGAGGAGTAGATTATAATTTTGAACCAGTTGAAGTTGGGAAAGAGAAAGATGAATAAAACCCAAGTGTATTTGCTTGCACCCCTCAATGTAGAGGTATCATCTAGGTATGTCTCATTTTAGTCCTTAACAGTAACGTTGGTGCAAGAACTCGAATGCAATATCCATTGGATGACCCACTAAAGTCCCAGCTGAAAAATCCATACGTTCTTGGAAATTACACTTTTTCTCAAAATTATGTTGGTTTCAATATTGATCAAATGGCGATAAGGCTCGTGGTTATACTTATAAAAAGCTACTCCTATCTTTGAGGACATCCATTGAAATAATAATATTCATGTTGTTTGTTGTACTACTTGTGCTACTAACTTTTTTCATTTTTTTCCATGTATGTGTAACTGTTTTCTGCTTTAAAAGTTCTATTCATTTTGTGTGACTACCACTTATTCCTTTTAATTCTTTTTTTGAATATTCTGGTATATTTTCGAGGGAGTTGGCGTTGGGTCTGTGCCCAATACGGCAGACATTTCTCTCTCGAGAATTTCTTTCTGCCGTATGGGGGAATGACTCTGCCATGTTTCATTTCTTAGGCATGGTCAGGAGAGTTATTAAGTAACAAGGCCTACTTGCTGATGAAAGATACCATAAAACACACCAACTACTACAAATTCATATCTTCAATTTCAACAACTCCTTTCTTAACAGCTTCATGGTTTTCTTCTGCTCTATTTGGCTGAATGTCATATTTTTCACCTATAATCAACAATGTTTTTCATTGATATTTCTTTGAATCTCTATATTATTCTGATTGACTCTTTCTAATGCATGAATATCTCGTTATATCTTCTGCTTTTTATTATTCGTATCACGCTTTCGTCAATTTTTCTTCGAATCCCAATTTGTAAAAAGAGTCTAGTTCCATTTCTGCAACTTTCTCCTTGAGTGGTCTATTTTTGGTTGGTTTTCATTGCCTACTTTTCCACCTGTAATCAATTCACATCAAGTATTCGATTCAGTTCACATTGATGTTAGTTACTATTTTTCTATTTTTTTTATTCACTATATCTACAGCATTATTTCACTTTTTTCCGGAAGTTTCATTTCTTTTTCGAGCTCTCTTCAATTCAATTTAACAATATAGTTACTTTTATTCATAACTCAGAGTCATTTTTCTCTCTTTTAACATCTCTATTTCCTTCTGTTTGTCTTCTGCATTGAATTTTCCTAATAATTTTTGTATACACTTTTGAATCTTTTCAAAGACCCCTTAGTTTTACGTGATTTGCTACGGTGAATGATTTTATGGATGATTCCTTCGGTTTGTCTTTATTACAAATAAAATGTTTGGAAGTGTTCACTTTCATTTTATTCCTTCGACTACAAAAGTTATTCAAACATGAATCTTTTTCGAAACTTCAACTGTGTTCAACTTTTATTAGACCTTGTTTTGTTGTTCGCACATACGAAAGGAATTAACAAAATTGGGTCACATTTATGTTCCATACTCTTCAGTGAAATTAATAAAGAAAAAACTGAATTTTTCAATCACATATACGATGTTTTCAATCAGTTTCAGAATTCATATCGAATGAGCTGTTGAAAAGTGGCGAAACTATATTGATTTTAGACTGAAACGTGATTATTTTTCAAAATATCCAAATACTATTATATATTTGTATTGGGTATATTGATATTTTGTTTGTAAATATTATCGTTTGCAATTTTAGCCAACGCCTGCAGGTTGTTATATAACTTCAGTTACCTATATTTGTGCATGTGTTAAATGAATATCAGATTTTTTACAGGAATAAAAGTATGAGAAAATTTTCATAAAAAATATGTAGGTATTCATATATTCTTTGTTCTCAGTTGTATGTTCTTTATTCCGAAGAAAATTAAAGTAATAAATTTTTTTTAGTGTTTTATTAGTGTCTTGTCACGCATATTGTTGAAATGGAGTTTCATTGAGTTATATGCCCAACGGGCGACACGAGAAAAAATAAAGAGATATGATGCTCTCAATTAGGGTGAATATATGGTGTTCATGAACTGAATGATAATTTGGACATTTAGTAAAAAAAGGAGAGGAAATTTGTGAGTGAATGAGACGCAAAATTCTAGTAGATAAAATATAATTGATTCTTTTATATAATGTATATTTACCTATATTATAATTTTAATAATAACAATAGCTCTTTTCATAAAGTGCCAGTGCACGATTACACATCCCATTATAGCCAACTTTAAAAATTATAACTGATTAGATCATAATAGATTAACGATAGATTTATATAATTTAATGAATATTTTTCAACATATACAAGATTTCATATATATAATTTCCATATACAGGGCGACCAACAACAGCCAATATAAAACATTCAGACATTTCCATCTGCCTTTCCTCTTTTACGTCAATGATTACACTAATTTCTTACAATGTATTATATTTTCGTATATTTTTTCTATCGAACAGTTCATCATCCTCCCCATGACAAATAGATTTAAAAATCTTGTATAAACTAGTCTTCGAACGTATTCAATGCATAATAAAAATATCTCATCACAATAAAGAACATTTTAAAATTTCCTATCAATTAAATATAAAAATATTCAATCAATGAATCAATAGGCACTAAGATCATCGTATAATATACTGTGACGCGGACAAAAATTATTGAAATTCAGAACACGGTTGAATGAATATTACAAAAAATAATTAAAAACTGCATTTTGATGATTTGAAAAAAAATATTTTTAATGCTCACCAAATGCTCAATTGAATTGAAAATCTTCAGTGGAGAAAATAATCGAAAGACCATATCAAATATTATCATCAATTCAACAAAAAAAATCAATGAATTTATCAGATCCACCCTGTATATACATTCTTTTCAGCCACTTCCATTTATTGAATTTTTCCTGGATAATAATTTAAATATTGCCAACAGCATTACATAATTATATATGTACATGATGACTGGAATATCACACCTTTTAGGTTACTGTCGCAATATTTTTGCTCAGAACATCACATATCTAATAAGATATTATTTGTCAGTGGCGACGATAGACCCAGGGCAACCAAATTTCCATCCATATTCTCACAATTTTACATCAGTATGTTGAAGAGGTGGAAGAAATGGAATTTTTGTAAAATTATTAATTTTTTTCACCGACAAGTTGTTTCGCATACAGCGGGTTTTTCAAAGTTATCACTGGACTAGAAAAATTTTCGAAAAAAAAAATCACACGGGGTGTCTCATAATTTCGTTAGGATGTGATATATCCGTTTCTGAAGAAAATGAAAACGTAAACATAATCAATTTTCCCTTCTGAAAATGATCTCGGAATTCGAATTTCACCCATTTCCTGTTACTTCCAACAAATGGAAAGTAAAGAGATTTGCTTTTACAGCTTCCTCGCACATATATGAGGCCTTCAAGCAATGAGTTTCTAGGAAGTTTTATTAGCCTCGAACAAGTATGTGAGATGAAGAAGATAGTCTATCTCAACTTCGGTAAACCGATCTGCGAGGTGAATATGAGATACGTAGGTTTCAACAAATTATATACACATATCTGTGTTCAAGATCACTTATGAAAGCAGAAATAACAAAAAATATTGAACTTAACATATATTTTTGTTATGTTAAAAAAGAAACTTGGGTTCAAACTTCAGCAGGGAACTCATCAAAATACATATGCAATGCAATGCTTTATACTGTGTTATTCAACATATTCCTGAATGACATTTTTTATGTGAAAACAAGAGGTTCCATACACAGTTTTGCAGATGATACTGTTATAATCTATAAATCAAATACATGGCAATCTCTTAAAATACTCCTACAAAATGACTTTGAAAGTATGAAAAATTGGTTCGACAATAACTTATTGACTCTCAATTTCGAGAAATCACATTATCTCCCCTTTACTTCTTATAGAAATCATCTACCTTATCTTGGACCTATTAAAATAAATGACTCATATATAAAAGAAGTCGACCATATCAAATATTTAGGTATCATGATAGACAGGCATTTGAAATGGAATTTCCAAATTGATTATCTAATAAAAAAATTACGCCCTCTATTGCCAAAATTCAAATTTCTTCGTAATATTTTTAGTAAAAAACACATGGATATGATTTATTTTTCTTTATTTCAATCTCAAATAAAATATGGTATACTGTCATGGGGGGGAGTTAATCAGAATTATCTGAAAAATTTGGAAAATTTACAAAAATGGTTCTTAAAAATCATGTATGGTAAAAATATTCGATATTCCTCCAATAAATTATTTTGTGAAAGTGAAAAAATGGATATCAGACAATTATTTTGTCTCAATATAATAACTTACATATTTTCTCATAAAAACTGCTGTGAGTATAATAAACATTTATATAATACACGAAATAAAAACAAAATTACTGCTAAAAATAAAATTTCCAAAGCCAAATCACAAAAAAACTTTTTATATTTAGCATCCTTTATTTACGATAAATTACCAAATTCGATTAAAGTAACAAAGTCGAAATATTCTTATAAAAAACTGGTAAAAAAATGGATTCTTGAAACTCCCAGATTATTTTTCCAGAATCTTATAGAATTGAAAATTTCCATGTGACTGCCAGTGTGCTGATTATACTGTTATTTTCATTTATTGTTCAAATGTTATTATGTTATTAAATCATTTATTTTTAATCCATAATAATTATTCAGAAAATATCTAATCCTTACAACAAGTTCAATAACTTCGTAAGGTTTAAATATTTATTCGCATATTATATATTTTAAAATTGTAATATTGAGATTTATTGTGAATAAATTGTTATTATTATTATTATTATTATCCTCATTAACATCTCATAAACGGCTACTTGGATTTATTTTAGTTAATTACTTTTTATTTTGGAGTCGAATGAGACTTCATGACAACCCAATGTGTTGTATAGATGACAATAATGTGAATAGGAATTATATATCTCTGTTTGGTTTGAAGGACTCACAAACATAATAACAAAATACATGCATCTGTCGAAAGTAACATCGAGGTTGGTGTGGGATTTATTCCATTAACCAAATGACACGATGAAATATCTCAGAAAAATATAATAACATCATATTTCTTCCAGACTTCACACATGTCCTATATCGTCGTGAACTAGGTACTCTAGAAAAACTACATATATAGCTGACAAACTCGATGGATTCAACATTTTTCAATTATTTTTCACTCCCACAGAAAGAACGCATTTGGTGAATTGTATCCCTCAGATATTCCTATAGAACGAATAAATTCAAGGGGGAGGTATTCGAGGGAGTTTTCAAAAAAAAAATGCGACATGTTCCCAATATGTTTCTTTTGAATTCTTATATTTTCGGAATATTGGGTCGTCTTGTTTATTGATTACTGCAGTATTCGAATTTCATGATTGGGAAAATTAGGAAATCACCAGAGTTGAAATAGCCGACCAATTTTCTTTATTAGTAGAATCGGCATACCGAAAGCATTACGTCTGGAGAGTTGTGGATTCTGAAACAGCTACTTTCATAACCAAATAATGAAACAATCAAAATTTGAAAAATGAATATCAGAAATGATGCCCCAGGTCTTTCGAGGCAACGCCACTGAAATTATAGCACCACACCAAGTACGGAAACATGTATAAAAATACCAAAACATTATGCTTTGGTCCTCTAATTCAATCAATTCATAATTATTTCATAATAAAAAGCCCTGTTCATTAATACTTAAGAAGGAGGCTTGGAAGCATGGAGGTTTCAGGGGTATTATAGCTTCTCTCTACAATTTGACTCACTATCTTTAGGTGTACAGCGTTGGTTCATTATTTGCCATTGCCATGAATTTGCTCAATTCTTTACCATTGAATTCAATAAATTTTGCATTTCATTCATCTAAATATGTCAGAGAGCTTTTATCCTATTCTATGACTTATGTACTACAAGGATCAAAACCAAAACATTATTCAGATAATGATTCAATAATTCTAATGAATTGTTTTTTTTTCAATTTGTAGCCTATACGAATATACAAGTAATGCGAGACTAAAAATCTACGATATTCATTCTCTGCATAAATACCACAATATTGAAGCTGCCCTACATTCTGGAAATGGAGTAGATGACTGGCTTAATGATTTTGCTTATGTTTACATTGAACAGCTTTGAGCACCACACAATTTTATTATCAAAAAGAATAATTTGTAACAACTAAAGAGGAGGACAAGAAAATCACTTCTAATATATATAAAAATTGCACTTAGTTTCGCACACAGGTGTTCTATTTTCCCTTAAAAAACAAGTAAATGAAAAAAATATATATATAAATCTAAAATATGGATAAAGTATCTGTATGATTTCATACTATCAAAAATATATCTTTATTAACTTACTAACATACAATATAAAATTATTCAAATTAACATAACTGGAATACTACTAGGATGTAGATATTTTGGGATGCGAAGTATATTAAAACATAATTAAAATTTCGAATTCACTATAAAAATAAAATTTCCATTCGGCTAAACCAAAATAAACTTTTGCTCCAACTGACTGTTTGGATATCTGAATCGAAAGACTGTTTTTAACAATCGTTACGGAATAATGAACTGTACACAAATCAAACTCTCAAACCTTTTGATAAAAGGAACATATGTGAAAGGGGAAGATTTGTTAACCAACGGTTTTCATAGCCAAAGCATCTCGGCTTCGTTTCCACAAAAACCCAACCTCCCAAATTCCTCCAATCTTCCTTACCAGCAACACAGACCCGGTAGAACAACCGGACAAATTTCCACACATGCCACAAGATTACAGAAACGACGTTATGCCCAAGGATATGACAATGCCCAGTATCAGCACGAGCAAGGCGTACATATATATGCAATACTCCTCTGGACATCTCACCATCTGCCGAATGGAATGATAAAGAGAACGGTGTTTAGAGGCGTGGGGAGGGGCACTGGGCAGGGTAGTAGTTTTGGCTAGTTGATCCGGTTCCGAGGCGAGAGTGGTGAAGTTCACCGGAGGCGAGTACGGTCCTTGCAACACACCCGTAGAGGTGACACGGATTGGACACACCCTTGCCGTGAAGTCGGTGCCCGGTTCCAAGTTTTCTATGGTACACTTGGGTTCCGACGATTCACATACCTGAAAAAATGTCATCGATGGTAATAAGGCTTTTGTCCAGCAGTAGAGGAACTGAATACAATTATTGAATAGAATCGATAATGAGGCATTTTTTAGAGGTCAATAATTATTACCCTAACACCAAACTGATATAGGTACTTGCACTCGACGCGTGATTCGCTAACATCTTCATCTTCACGAAAAAAAATTGATAGATAGAAAGAATAGAACAGTTTACAGAACCGCTACAAGTGTTTCATTATAGCAAAAATAGCTTCTTCAGGCGTGTAATGGTAACATCATATCACGCCTGAAGAGTCTAGTGCATAGTGAAAACCGTTTTTTCAACTTTCAGTTCTATCAGTTATTCATGTTACATTGCGAACAACTGGAATATATACCGGGTATTTGTAAATCGGTATCATCTCGCAAATCAACTCTTCATACTTATGAATTTATTCAAATTCAAATGAATCAAACGCGGTTATTGCAACATTAAATTACTTCCTCGCTTCATTTGACTTGCCTAATTTTTGTCTAATACAAGAGCCAAACAGATCATTTTCTTTCGCACGTGATATCAACTTTCCTACCTCTACTAGGTACTAATACTAAGCATCTTCAGAAAAAAATTGATCAACTCAAATGCTCCTTCAATGTGAGTAATATCAGATTGGTGTTAGGGTAAGTCATCTCTTGAAAAAAGTATCAACAATAAGATTCATTTTTGGAATCGATATGGTCAATAAGTAATGAGTATTCGAAGGAAATTACAGTGGTGAACGTATCACATTGCTCAGAATGAGCCAATGTTATTTTTGAAAAAGATTGTCAACATATTCCTGGAATATATTAAAGTTCAACACTTTTTTATTTCAGTTGATTGCAATTCACAAACCTTCATGTAATAATTGATTTTTTTTGTATTATATCTCCTCAGTTGAACATCTCTTGAATTTTTCGTATTATATTAATGATTACTCCAACTATAGTTTTTATTTCTTAGATGACTGGGAAGCATATATCATTATTGTTCAATTCATATGCAAAAAATGAGCGCATCCAGATAAATAACTGCCCCAAATTTGAAGACACTTATTCATCCATCAACTCTACATTTATATATATCTTATACTACTCTCTGAGGCCCTGTTTTGCAACTTCTCATCTGAAGTTTGCTAGATGAAATTTGAAAATGGTACAGGATTGAACAATTAATACTGAAAATGAGGTTCCATTTTATTATACATCTGAATATCTTAAATTCCGAAAATCGAATAGAAATGGTCGATACCTCTACTTGATGAAATATATACCAAAAAATAGTTATATATTTTCCAGAAAGATTTCTACAAGAATATTTTTCCAACTGTCGAGTTTCATCGACAAAGCAAGTTTAGGTATTTACAAATGAAAACCTAATTTCGATACTATGATTTCAAACAAAATATTGAACATAGCATTAAGTGCGTCACTAAAAGATGAAACATGATTTGATTATCTTCTGAATCAGACAAGTCGCAAATCAGACAAAAAATGTACCCATTTATCCATGCACTAATGGGGATTCTTTTGTTATAGTCAGAAGAAATAGGTACTTGGGCATGGTTGATTTGTGTGATGCAGATGTCCGGTATATATTGAGTTGTACACTATGTAATTGAAATTTGTCAACGGAAGACGACTGCGTACCAGTTATCTGGCATAATATCGTGAGTAGAACTTGGCACTCATTTTTTCAATCCCTCTTTCAATGTATTTCCAATTTTGGTATTTTCATGCATGTACCCCGTTTAAAAAGTTGTTCGCTATGTTCATAGCAGGATAGAAAGATACACAATCAAAACATCGTAAGTACCGTCGATTCAAAACACCGTTTAGATATCTTCGTTAATTTTATTTTGATTTCATTCGATAATTTCAATTTTGTTGCATTTCATTTTGATTCCCTCTAATTTTCCAACTTTCAACTATTTTCACCGCAAAATTGCACTATGGAATTCAGGTGTGAGAATAGATACCTACCTAGTCTAAAAGATTGTCAGCTATGTGCTCAATGAAGACTCTTCCTAAGTTATTGTTACCCTGTACTTGTTAATGTTCTACAAAATAAAAGCTCCATATTCAGAAACCGACGTTGAGAAACAAAAATATAAAGTAGACGTATTAGAATATCTTTGGAGAAACTGGAAACCTCAATCAGGTAGGTATTTGATGAATAACTAGGATTTCATTCAATATTCGCCAATCTTTGCCACCGATTCTTTCAATTTCCTTCTACCTCACCTACTTTCTAAAAAATGATGGATGCAACTTTTAGCGTTACGATTTTCGATCTATTACAACTGTTCCAGTACGAAACGGAAATAGAACACAGAACTAACCACTTGCAAGAGTTGCAAGTGGCAACACTGGCAACGGCAGCGTCGGCAACCCTACTTTATGCTTTCCCGCAAACTGTTCTGACGTTCAACTGTTCAACATTTTCAAAAAAAACATATTCGTCCTTACCATTATTGTTTTCATTCAATACATAATCATTTTTGAAAATCAAGTTATCCTGATAATGCATGCGTGGATTTTTATTACGTGGATCAACAAAGAACAAAATGAAGACGACCCCTTTGCTGCCAGTTAGGTACTTGTAATTGGTTTTCAGAAGTCCTTGAAATGTGTTGTGAAATGGAAAAATCTTGACTGCGATTTTCTAGGTGAGGCTGTGAAAACGATGGAGAATTGTGAAAAATACATTTTTTTTCCTTTCAGATACCTAAGAAATAGTGACGAACCTGCGTTGGTGTTTGGATATTCAGTCCTATTCTTGAAAATGATGGTTCAACTGAAAAAAGGTAAGTATGTTCTCAGATTTCACCAGCTATTTGCACTTTCATTCAGTGATTTGAATGCTATTCATTCAATTCATATGCTCAGATTACCGTTGAGTTGAATTAAGATGTGGAGAAAAGCTTGAAATGACAAAATAGTTTATTATCCTCTGCAGAATTGTTGGGTAAAAGTTATTATTTTTCTCGTTTTTTTTTCAAATTGTGAACAAAAATATAAGTATTACTGCTATATCAGCAAAGAGTTATTGGTTTTCTCGACGTTGAATTGTTATGCCTTTGCAAAGTTCGAGGTAGGTATTCTTTCCAAAATTCTTACTTGTTCCATCTGGGTGCCTATCAAAAGTTTGTGAGAGCATGTTGTTATTCAGGAATAACTTGAAAATCAAAAAGAAAAATGTGTAAGACCAAAGTTTTTCTTTCAAAACTATATCAAAGAGCTTTTGTTGGGATTCATGTACTGAATTTGAATATTACATAAGTATTCCTTGATGTATCATTTGGGGTATTTTTCTTGATCTTTCATTTTTGTTGAAAAATAAAACCCCTAGGTAGGTACTTCACAAGAGAGTTGGGTAAGAGAGTCATTAAGACTAACTGCAAGTGAAATCTCCTTATACTTATGTGAAATGACTATCTACAAAATGATCTACTTCAACCTCGGCTTCAACAAAATCATGTGGAAAGTAAAGCAGAAGCTGATAACAAAAGTTGAAAGTAGCAATAGCAATTTTTTGAAGAAAACATTGAAAAATTTCAAATTAGACTGGTTCAGCACTTTAGCATAACGCATGGGAGAAAACTGGGAACTTGAGTATTTTTTTTGGAGAGAATGAAGTTCAAGGAATTATTTCTTGCCTTCCCTTTCCAAATCAAAAAATATAAACTACAACTTCTATGAAGTAGAACACTCTCAGTTGATAGGTACTTGTATATCATTCAAGGACATTTGATTCATTCACTAAAAAAAGAGAGTCCATCTTGAACATCTACTTCCCTACCTTTATGGCCCGACAAGAACAGCCATTGGAATTTTGTACAAGATAAGGAGCTATAATACCTTTGAAATATCTAAAATTGATTTATTTTTCACTAATTTATTCGAAATCACAATATTTAATCAGCATATGGGGTACTGCGTCGAATACCATTCTGAAACCACTGAAGTCTTTACAGAATAAAGCAATTAAATGCATTTTCATTTACCTCATTTGGAACCAACAAGGAATATTTATAAACCAAATCGTCTCCTCGACATCGATTCTATTAATAAATTGAAAATATGTACTATTTTGCATTCTATTGTGACTAATAAGAAACATTCTATTATGAAATTTTTCAAATCTAACAGTGTACATAACCACAAAACGAGGCAGTTCAATAATTTGTTAACAAAAAATCTATTTTCTATAAAGGTGTTATCACATATAATGGATTACCCACTGGAATAAAATGTTTTTCTCAAGTGAACAAATTCAAATTTGCTATGAAGCGTTATTTGTTAGAATAATTTTTATTGAAAAATTATTTTATTTTTTTTATTATCGAATTATAAACAATTCTGATTGAGCTTTTTAATGAATGTATTATATAAATATTCCCTATTTATAAACTGTAGTTTCTTGGGAATAAATGACTGTTATTATTATTATTAACTGAGTTGCATAAAAATCACTCTTTCTCGTTCAATTTGCATACCAAGAAAATGAGAAATAGAGAGCTATTCGTGTTTTTTGATTCGGAGAAGAAAAAAGAAAAAATAATTCCCCAAACTTCATTCTCTCCACCAAAAATAATACCCATCATCACAATAATCATCATTACAACCAAAATGTCAATTGAAGCTGATGATTGGCTTGTCTTCAGTTGAATATTTTGGAATCATCTGGAGCCTCTGGAAAAATTGTTCTGTAATTTATCCACTTTTCCACTGAAGAGTTCAAGAGATAATTTTCCCTGAGCGAACCGAGATCTTTTATGGGCTGGAATGGAATATTATCCTGATGTGTGCGATTTTTTTTCTACAAATAGTTCTCTACTTTCCCATATATATATTTTTCATGTGTGCTATCTATTTGACTCACTTTTCATATGCTTGATATACAAATTGAGCAAGAAAAAGTGATTTCTATGCAACCCAGGGCCCGTCGCGTCGTCGTCATATAGGCAGGGAAATATCTGGTTTAAATAGACTCATACTTTGTAAATGAATCAAACGTCTTCGAATGACAAGTATACAATTACCTATCAACAGAGAGTTCGTACATTTTTTGATTTTATCTACACCCGTACTCTAATAATACACTTATATGCCCACAACCCGTTTTATAATGAAATCCATTACGATACAGATTTTTCATTACGATACAGATTTTCAACCAATAGAAACCCATTATTTTTCAATCAAGCATGATGTGCATGCTCTTTATTTGACATTTGTCAAGTCAAAATCGGTATAGGTATTGAACTTTTGAAGAATATAGCCAAACTTCGATAATCTTAACAAAATGTCTGACACCAGCGATATGGGAGAATCACCTTCGACACCTTCATCGACAGAAATACAGTTAGAATGATTAAATTTTTCATTTGACAAATGCATGATTTATCACTTATTTTTTCATCATATTTTGTTGGCTGGCCGTAGCCGAGCCGTCTATGGCGCTGAAATTGATTTTTCTAGCTGAAAGAGACGTTGGTTCGAATCCGGTCTCGAGTAATCTTTTTTTTCTTTGATTTTTGATCTTTTTTCTCATATCTCATCGTTTTATATCTCGAAGTAATACTATTAATTACAATTCTGTGGAATTTTTCAAAGAAATTCGTTAAATTAGTATTATTGTGTGCAATATAAATATAATATTTGTAGTTCTTCACTATTTATCGGGTGTAGATAAAATAGCGTATGCAACTCTCATGTAATGGTTATTAATACACTCGCATAAACCATACGAAACTCACCTTCGGCTCGTTTCGTATCCCGGTTCATGCTCATATATTAATAACCATCATTACACGATCGTTGCATAATATACTATTATACTTCTTTTAATGAAAAAAAAATGATTCTTCAAAAAAAAAATTAAATATTTATTAATCCTTTCAACTATTGTTAATAATAGAAAGGATAAGTGTCATTAAGTTTTAATTGACGAACAAGACGAAACAATCACAATGATGACTAACATAGACTATGTAAAATATATTTCGATATCATCTCAAAATTGAAAAGTATAATTCAAATTCCTCAACAGTATAGAAACATTCTCTGATAAGGAGTTCCCTAAGTCTATACTTAAGAACCGTCGGGGATCCCGCGCATTATATTTCGTTCGGAAGACAGTTAAAAAAACGGCAACCTGGATTGATGGGAGATTTTTTGTAATAGGAGTGTTAATTCATTTTTATTTCTGGTGTTGTAAGAATGTGAATCACTATTAATGGAAAATGAATGTTTGTTATTGAAAATATATGTTGAGTTTCATTAAATAAATTGATGTAACCGTGCGGATCCGTTTAGTTTTGAAAACCTGTCTGCATGATTAGCGTCTACTAATGTTGAAGATTCTTTTCTGAGCAACAAAAATTCTTGTTATGTCTGATGGGACAATCATAGGATATATTTGCCATTAGGCTTTCAGAAATGTGCGTGGTGAACTGTAACATTTTGTAACTCTAACGTTCCATATTTGATATTCCAAGTTAGTGAGAATAATGTTCTCTGTTTGCATGAATGATTATGTGCTACTTAATATGTATGTACTTCATAACTAGACTTGTAAATCAGTTTATCATGAATAATGAATAATATTATTCAACGGCATCTTCAGTAACTAAACAACAAATATTATACTGAAGGAGAAGAGGTGTACTCGACTGAGTAGTCACCTCCCAAGTTCTCAAGGATTCTTCATAATACTCCTTGATCATATTTTTTGAATCATCAGTTGGGCATTTTGACTGTTACATATATTGAGACAAAAAAATTACATCCTATGTGGATTTTCAGTATTGTATAATATCAAGTCCACATTCAAAACGCTCAATCATTGTAATGAAAGAGTAGTTATAGTGAATAAATTTTATTTTGTGAAAATTATGCCCTTCAAATGTTTTTCTAGTAATAACAAGTTTTTTGCGATTTTGTTATGTAACACTCATTTGTATATGTTTTGTTATATTTGGGGTTTTTTACTCCGTTACACCAAGTTTAATCGGTCGAAATGTGTACTGCACATCCGTGATTTTCGAAATTTTTCTTAGTAAATGAATAGCGTGTATAATAATTTGGTAAAATCCCGAGATCACAGATCGAGAGATCTCATCTTAAATTATTAAACACGAAAGCGTTTGCTTTAAAGCAACATTTCGAAAATTGTGTAAATTCACGCATTTTGATCGATTGAGCTTGATGTTGGACGGATATATGTTGAGATCATTTCCAGATTTGTAACCTCAGAAAACTCTAGGATCGAACACAGTGTCTGAAAAGTGAGATGTAATCCAGGTTTATTCTGATCAATTTAATCGATCAAACAGGTTTGGCGCAATTAATCGCTGTGAAACTGTGTAAAACCGGTCTAGCCTTCAACTTTTTCGTCGGTTATCTGCATTCAGGAGAATAATTCCCGTTAATTATTCGACGGCAAGAAACCGGCAATACTAGCTCGAAGACTAGTTGAGTTTGTCTAACAGAAATAACATTAAAAAATTAAATTTTCAAATACTTGAATCATTTTGTCATTATAGTAACTACTTGTATTCAAATTTTTCTATATTTAGTTTTTATAATAATATAATGATAACTTTCGCAGCACTCTTTGATATAGTGGAATATTCTTATATTCTTGGCAAATGTTCTGATATAGTATGTCCCCATGCTCAACTAAAATACTACTCTTGTGCATCAAGAGATTGAAGCTAGTGACAAATTATCCATAGGCTGGTTCTTGAAATAATACAATAATCAAATGATCATTCCATTGGGTCGTCTGACAAATAATCAAGCCAAATCTCGTCACCAGACATTTCTCAAGAAGCCTCACTGATCCTGCTCGAGGGAACTATAACTTATATGGATAGATACGTCAATAACTTTCTATTCTGTTTGACGGTTATCAGAAGGCAGTTGAATGAATTTGTCGAGTTTGTTAATTCCATTCAAAGTTCAGTTCCATTCACTACTAAGATGTTGTTGATTGAATCCATATATAAATATATTTTTGCAATTCTTCATAAAGGATACAAACATTTTTTGAACATAGTTCAACATTTCCATAAAAGGACCAAGTAGTCGCCTTCGATAGTACGCTCCACATATTTATGAATATTCCTCTTTCAGGAAACAATTTCAAAAAAGAACTCTGAAATTTCTTAAACAAATTGCAGTCAATGGACGTCAAAATTATTGACTCCGTTCTGTTTGATAAATCATAGAAAAAACCTACCAATTAATTCTAACCAATCATAAAAATGATAGTAAATGCCTACGTTGGTGAACCCACCAAAGAAATTGCTAGTTTTTCGAATGAGAAGGACTTAGACCTAGTCTACAAAATTTTTGATGATCCTAGCAAATTCATCAAAGACAATGAAGATGAAACTTTAGGGTAGGAAAGATAACAATTGTTCAAGTTAACTTGTGGTTATTGCCCTAAACGTTATATTGGTTGAACGGGAGATCTCTTGCCACACGAATAAAGGAGCATAGAGTATGGAAAGACCAATTGAACATTTCTGAATCATATTCTGACAGAATTAATTAACTCAATTCTAGTTATTACTTTAGGAATGTCAAATAATGAAACGTCGACACAACGAATGACAACCCATTAGAAAGATTTTACAGAATCTCTCGGGAGTCCTCGAGATATCTTAGCTTAGCGCGCCATGATTTTCCTGCGCCTTGATTCGATGACTTGTACTCACCTGCTTGAACACCTGTTCCTTCAGCTTCGCCACCTGAACCCGATAAGCCACCGCGTCCGTGAAGGCGTTCTTCGCCGGAAACCAGGTTAACGTGCAGCTCTTCTGCTCAACTTCGGTGACCTTGGGCATCTTTACGGCCGCTGGGGGCGCTATGCACGTCGCGAACTCGTACGCCTCTGAGAAATCTCCAGTACCAGCGTCGTTTTTCGCGTTTATCCTGAACCTGTAGGTGGCGAGTTCGTCGAGCCTGTTGACCTTGCAGGTTAACGCGGTCCCTTTGTACACGCACTGGTATTCCTTGTTCCTGGGGTTCTCCATTTCGATGCAGTACTGCGTGTACTCGGTGTTCTTGCCGTCGCCCCATTTGAGCTTGAGGTTATTGTGGCCTACGGCGATGCACTCTAGCCTGTAAAAGAATTAATGAATGCGTCGACTGCAATATCTTTTGATGTCGCGAATTCAACTCAAAAGGACTGTATCACATGAACTCGCTGACAAACAGGGCGGCTCGTGGCTATTCACTAGAGAGGGGGAGACTACTGAAGTTAGGAGCAACAAAAACCCAGCTATATAGAATAATTGATACCCTCATTTACCAAAGAGTAACCAACAAGTAGAAGAATAAGAATATCGTGACCCACAAGTCACTGAAATATTCAAAAAAATCACAGGAAACCCCAATATTAAACTTTCTCCGCACAGTGGGGATACTCAAGCTTGGTGCAGCTTGCCTGCAGTGGTACTGGATATGCAAAAAGTGAACTCGAAGGTTGTAATCGAAGCAGGCTTTAGCTGATCAGCACTTGTCTTACCAGAATCAACAGGCAGTGTCAGCATCCTACGAGAAGCTTCAATTCTGAAATGCTTCAAACTTATGACAGGAAAGAGTTAATATTGGAATGTATACAAGTGTAGAAGAGCAGATTTCTGATCTACCACAAAAAATTGCTTCGTTAAACTAAAAAACTACGAAGAAAAAATTTCATCCACTACAAAATATCAGTTAAGAGGAACCTTTCTCCATACACTTCACATTCGTTGGAGAAGGAAGTTCCGTATACAAAACTTCAATTGATAGAAAGCTAGAAAGGATGGAAGTGAAAAGATATTGTTTCCAGCTCAGATCGTTCACAAAGCACTGCTAGAAAGGGTTCAACAAAATGAATACTATTTGTGTTGGGATCTTCAATTACTCAATCCAGGATAATTCTAGAAAAAATTAAGTGGAAAACTAAAGAAATTAACAGCGTTGACACCATCGACAGATATCAGATCGACGTCATACCCATAATCCAAAAACTACAATTAGGTGTCACCTACTTCTATCTGTATTCTCCATACCTTCACTCGATTAATATAGTATGGCATAAGACTATGCCTGAATTCTTTTGTCCAGGTATGTCTAACAACAATGAACCTCTTACGAGCTGGTATTTCATAACAGTGAAATCTCAGTGTATACAGAAGGGAACTTTAAATCATTTCGACCATAAAAAAAATCGGAATCGATAAAATGGGCTCTTTGCAATACTTTGTATATTCTGTATTACATGAATACAATCGCCTCGTGGGATGTACAGAGACAATTTTTGTTTTTGGGTTCCAGCAACGCATGGGATGTTATCGAACAAAATAGCAGATAACTTATCGAATGAAGAGAAAGAAACAATCTCAGTTGTAGGAACTTGAGGTTTTTCCAGATTCAGAAAACCAAATTCTTAACGACTGAAAGAGAAGTACATCGTTGAACGACATAAAAAGAGTATGAAATGGTGAATGATGTGGAATATCTCAGTTCTGATTATTCTGAAAAGGATAGATAGAAAGCTGCTTTAATATATTAGTAAACCTTAGTAGAGTCGCAAAAAAAGGAGATAATAGTCATGGGCTAGCTTCTTGTCTGAATGGAACATAGAATGATCTATTCAGTAATGAAGGTAGTTTGACCATTCTGGACTTCCATATATCAATAATGAATACCAAACTCATGGATATTATCTACGATATCAATAAAGTGTTGAAACTTGAAGCAGTGTTTAATTGTGTTCTAACCTAACTCAGTTCATCTCCTAGATTCGCCATTTTGCCTAATAGTTAACGGCTCTAAAAGCACCAATTGAAGTGCTGATCGCTATGAGATTATGTGAACGACCCTTTGGAAAATTGAATAACTGAATCCCTAATGGGAAATGACACTGGCCTTGAAATCATTGATTTCAATTGGATTTCATTAAGGACCAAAGACAACTCACCTAGGAGCAGCAGGAGGAAGTCTCGGAGTCGCAGTGCGCAAGGAAGAAGAATAAGGACCCGCACCGACCATGTTTACCGCCTGGACCTTGATCTTGTAGTTGGTAGCAGGCTGGAGGTTGTCGATGGTATACTCCTCAACAGCAGATTCCGTGGTGAAGGTTCTATCGCCGAGCTCGATGTTGTAATGAGTGATGGGACTGCCGTTGTCACTGGGATGGTTCCAACGTAGAGTTATGGAGCTAGGAGTCGCTTCGGCTTTCAGGGTGGTTACCGCCATGGGCGGCGCGGCGGGGGTGATAGTCCCTGCGACGGGCGAAAAGCCACTGAATCCGGCGCTGTTTCCCGCCTGTACTCTGAAGTAGTAGGAACGGAAGGGCGTCAGCCCTTTGACGTCGTAGTTGAGCTGAGGACCCTGGTAGACGCTCAGGAATTTGTCCTCGTTGACGTCGGGACTCATCTCGAGACGGTACTCGCTGACGGTGGCGCCGTTGCTCGGGGGTTCGAGCCACTCGACGTACACGTGGAAGGCCGATTTACATAGCACGGAGGGGATCGTGGGGGCGTCGGGGGGCGCCGCTCCACTGGTGACTTTTAGCGCGTCCGACCATTGACCAGGACCGACCCTGCGTGATATATTCGTTAAGTTTTTCGAACACACTATATTTTATTACATCTGTGAACTCCTTTCGAGGATAACATTTCTAAAATACTTGAAACTGCGTTTTTTGAAACACTTTATACTGCCAGTGTGAGACATTCTTCAATTTCACGGTGAAACTATTTCAATTAATAATGGGCATACTGTAAAAAGATGGTGTTCAATACACTCTTTGGCAACACATTGGTGCAAGTTGTAAGTTTGGTATCTCTTATCATTTGAAACAGTATTTATTCATGATTTCTATAATTTGAGCGATGAAAATTTGTAATGAATGCAAGGCATCCTCTATAAAATGTCGTTCATCAGAATTATTGTTGAACTTCACAAACGCAAATTCTGATTTTTAAATAAAGTAACTATCCCTCACAGCACACATTTTTTGAATATTCTGATTTTTCAGAGTTTTGGAGTTTTTACTATAAGGGGTTTGAATTTCGACTGATTTGTTTAGTTTGTGAATCCGGTATTCAAGTATATCGAGCTGAGTAGTAGTAGCCAATACTATCTTAGGGTCAGTTTCACAATATCTGGTCACCTAATGGTTGGATCTCAACCAAGGGATAAATATTTGTGTTTCACAAGTGGTGAAGCATTCAGCTCAATTGAAAAATTTACCGGAAAGTTGTCGGTTGAGTGACCATACAGCTCACCATACTTTTGTGAAGCTGGCTCATTGAGACCAATTTCAACCTGCCCAGTTAAGGTTCTCGATAAACTTTTTTGTTTTTTTCTCCAAACTAATTTGAGAGAAAAAACTGAGTTGGAATAACAGCAGATGCTTCATAAATATGTACAAGTCATCCATAAAAAAAAATAGATTCACAAAAAAAGGGACAGATAACTTCTTCCTGTATATGGGAGCGTTGTTAAAAATAGACCATTTGATTATTTTTGTTTGATGATAATGTTCAGTCATAATTAATGTGTATGAATCAACTATTTGGAGATGATATTTTAGGTGTTATTTGTTTTATAAAATTTTGTCCTCGCTATTAAATTGTAAAAACTCATGAAATTCCCCCCCATAGAAATGGAAATGAATAGGCAAGGTACGAGTATTGATAGTACGAGAAAAGAAAATGAATTGCTTCAACCTATATAAAAAAGCCTTTACCATGGTAGATAGGAAACAAGAAAAGCACCGTAAATAGATGCAGAGGTAGCAATATTTTAATGAAAAAGTTCATTCGCGAAGAGAAAGTACAATAAAATGTATAATTGAGATGATTGATTGAGAGAATGAACAGGAAATCTCACAGAAGCTTTAGTTCCAAGGGAGCCATCGTCTGGCTATTTGATCAACTCATACACTTCGATATAAATCTTGGACACTAATGCTATTCAATATAGAAAGAGGGCTCACCTGTTGACTGCCCGCACCCTGAAAACGTAATCGCAGCCGGGACTCAGGTTGTTCACGGTGCATTCGTTCTCTTTGCTCTTGTAGACGATTGATTGGGTGGCGCCCGAGGTCATCTCCACTTCGTAGTCCAGAACTGGGGCTCCTCCGTTGTAGTCTGGCTCTACCTGCAATTCAACCTATTCGAATTGAAATGTTTTGGCAGTGCGATTAGGGTATATGGGGTGGTCAATATTCAGATGGTTTCCGTTATGATGTGTGTGCTAATTTTCTAGTTCGGTATTTCGGTTCCTAGCTATATGGGGCTGATATGTTTTAGGATCCCACTTCATCTAGAGCATCACTTGCTCGCACAACCAAGGATATTTGTTATAGGAAATGCCACTAGAAATTTTCATAATTTTCATTTTGATGAAAGCGTACATAAACTGTCAGATATCTTAATAACTACATAACTTGTATTTATTATTTGTATATTTATTTTTATCCAAAATAGTAGATTCAGTATCTGAAACTCAAACGACCCAGACAAGTCATTTCATTTGGAACAAATATTAATTTATTTCATGTTAAAAATTGAATATAATACAAGTTGCGAACTACTTTCTCAGAAGGTAACATTTCTCTTAGCACAGTAACTGTTTTAGACAGACTGGAAGTCTGCGCCTTTGAACAATTGTGTAGATATATATGATTTAGCATTATTTCATCCTGAATTTTTCATCCAAGTTGAAAAGTTTTCATGGTTTATATAACTTTACATTGGGTTTTATGAAAAAGAGACAATTCTCATATGGGCTTTCAAATCTGAACCAAATATTTCTGATTTAATGAAAATTACATTTATCTAAATTCCTGTTGATAAATAAATTAATTATTGTCTTCAATGAATTGATTTGGGAATTTTGATTTTTTAGTGCTTATATTATTCGGACTCGAGCGAGTGAGGTTTATGTGGCACTTGTAAAGTTTATGAGGTGGATTCTTAGCTATTTCAGCTCCCTACCCAATTTGAAAACTTCTACCCACTCTCAGAATTCGAGCCGGGTTATCCCATTCAAAACAACTGCTTTTACCGATTTGGATAAGGCACACTTAAAATTCATGAAAATTGTTTGTTGTATCATAACAAAATTCATCTAATGAGCTCTCTAGGAAATAAATTTTATTGATATGTATATCGTTATATCCGATTCATCAATTGTGATTTGACATGATTTATGTATAACTTGCGATTTCGTAACGAGTTCATTCAAGAATTATGAAATGATAACATTCATCTCTGACCTCACAATTGATTAGTATAGTTTTTTCAATAGAAAATGAATGATTTGATGAATTAATATTTGATAAATCAATTCCCAGTTATACTATTACCAAATCCAAAAACTTTTAAAATGATAAGACAAAATGCGGACGTGACTAAAGCTTGAAGTGTTTATTTCTATTTTAGTGTACTGGCAAAACAGAGAAAATGGGGATTGAACTAATCGAAATAACAAAAAATGTCATACTTTGATAAAATTATTTGACGAGATGAATTCATAAAGTTGTTTCTCGCAGAAAACAGTTATTTAAGTCGTCGATTGTGTTTAAGCCTTATTAATTTCATCATTATTCCTAATCATTGGAAAAAAAACTTGGTGATAATGGAGATTTCCGCCACAAAACAATCAGCCTGGTTAATATCATTTTAAGGGGGAACATCAAGGAATGAGTCATAAAAAGTAGTCGAAATAATATGTGGAGTTTCTTCAATCAAAACAAATATACCTGCTATAAAATGAAATGGATTCTAGAACGAAAACTCTACGTTATTATTATGTTTTCTCAAAAGATGAATCTGTAGAATATATAACAGAATTCAAAATGTTGAAATAATTTTCTGAAATCATAACTGTGTTCAATTGAGTAAAGACATTATGGATAAACTAAACAAAAGATACGTAAAAACATTTCAAATATAGACACCACAAAAAATTTAAGATGTTTGAGTAACCATTGGGCATTTACTGAATAACATCCATCAGTGGGTGGACACAAATTCTCTGAATATTTTGCTGACACAGCATTCAAATACCAACTGTCAACCGAATTGAGGGCATGGTGTCACTACCATCTCTCAATATAGAGAAGGGATTTTTTCTTTTTACGGACTTATTCATCAAGATATGGTTTTCATGAACACAATCAGTTACGAATGATTCAAGTGCAATATTTCATTTATATTTTTTCAATGAAGCTTTCAAATAATGAAATTATGGAAGTTTTTCCTTAATCTGGCCTAATTTCAAATAATAATAAATATAAAGGAAATGTGATAGTGAAACCAGATTTTAGGTCACAACGTCTTCTGTAGATTAATATATCAGAGGTTTATTCAATCAATCAATCAATCAAAACTGTGCTTTATTGTCCAAGAATAAGTTCTTATTGACAAAGCGATGAGTACAATAACTTGTGGTATAATCCATATTCTCATATATAAAAATGAAATGTTAATATGTACAGGTAAATATATAAGTATATAATTCAAAGTATAAAATGTAATTTATGAATTGAAATAATAATTGTAAATTAATTATTAATAAAATAAAGGTTAGAAAAATGGAAAACAATAAGTTCAGTTCATTACTAATAAGTAATTCCGTTAAAACACATAAAAAATGTGAAAACTTCTATTTCATTGAAATATAAGAGCTGGTATATTTTCATAACAATACTAATTTACTCATTATTCAAGTGCAACATTTCATCCAAGTATATGCTTCAAACGAGGTTTTCGAGTAAGAGAAATCTGAAAGTATTGAAAAGCCTCATTTTATGAACTGATATGTTTTGAAACAACTTGATTTTGGTTCTCAATTCTATATCCTTCTATAAAGTAATCGTGATTATTATTCATTAATATTCACGAGTCAACTTTTCTGAATCCTGTTCGGAGCACCCTATATATTCTTTCTACCAGCACCGATTTAAAGCTTACCCTTACCCATCGAAGAGAGACTGAGTGCGGCAATGGTTTTCCTACAAGTTTCGGCAGTGAACATTGGCCGGGACAGACGGCGTCCGTCGTCACCGTACATGGATCAGAAGGGTTGCTACATCCCCCGACACTGACGCAACTCACTCTGAGCTGGTAGGTCGTTCCCGGCGTCAATTTATCACAGACTGCTTCCGTTTCTTTGCCCTGATAGACGATCTCGTAACCGCTACCGGAATTTACTTCTAATATGTACCTGGAAAGAACGAGTTTTTTTTTATCAATACAGTGTTTGCAAAATGTATTTGCCAGTAGTAACTTTCGGTTTCGATTAATGATGGTATATGGCAAGATGAATAAAAACCCTGGTGTATTGACTTATACCTAATAAATTGTAAGCAAATTTTCTCGATTTCTCGCTATGTTGATTTTGATCAATTTTAACTGAAGAGATCCCTTCTAGAGTTTGCCAGCAGAGGCGCACCTTACATGATTTCAATTTCATCTGTAATGCCATGATATCCGTCTGCTCGATGGTCATTCGATTAATTATAGATTTAAAGATTATGTTTATTTCATGGTCTCATGTTTTGCATGCAATTTCTTGCTTTCCGGTGAATGCTAGAAATGATGTAGTCATCACATTTTGAATGATTATTAGGTATTCCTTTTGCTTTCAATGTGATGAAAGATAAATCAAAAACTCAGTGATTGTGATGTGATATTAAATCTTCCGAAACAATAGTTGTTAGTGAAGCTGGAATGCATTGATATCTTATCTTTCTACTTTCTGAGGAACCGAAGATAGGTAAGTACTTTTTTCTTCATAGTGTTACAAAAAATGCAATTTTAATGTGATTACGAGCCGATGATATGAGGGATAAGTAATACCTACACGTTACACGACCGTTTCATTTTGAGCTTTGTAAATCGGTTCATAATAAATCTAACTATCACTATGAAGTCAAACAAATACAAGAACAGCAACGATAAACACTTAAAAAGAATATAAACAAGAAAAACGCGAAAAGAAACAAGAACTAGATACAAGATTTTGAATATTAAAGGAACTTTCAAATGCATTCAAATTCAAATCGGACTGTCAAACATTTCAAAAAAATTAATAGCTTTTTATTAGACGAATTTGACCTTACGTATTTTGTATACTGATAATTTATTGGTGAACGAAAGATCCCGCAAGAGTTCATCCAATGAGACCGCCGGTATCGAAAATCACTCGTAAGCTGCCGCCTCAATGAAAATGTACACTTAGAAAATCGCATTTGTGTCACCACCTCAACACCACCTACCGTCAAAAAATGTAAGTTTACCCTTCGATTTCTCAGGTCGAGAGGAATTGGCCAAACAAAAGCAAATCGGTCAACGCACCAGGGTTTTTATTCATCTTGGTATATGAGTTAGTAATTTAACAAATATCCACTCCAAATTGTTCAATGACCTGAAATTGACGCTTCCACACCACATTTGTAATTAAAACTATGTTGAGACAATTGTCGCTTTGGTGATCCTGAGCGGCATTTGCTTTGACATGTGCTCACATAAATACGAAGTGTTCCACCATAAAATGTCATTCGACTAAAATGACTCAGACTCCAAACACCTCCAGGTGATGGAGATTACAACAAAACAGTCTGTCGTATAGAGAAGCTATACAGTCGACATGTTGCAAGGAGGAATCGTCATTGATTCACTTACAGGGTGTAAACCCTGTGAAGATATTCTCTCTATCGATTCTAATGAGATCTCCTCATGTATATTTTCTCTCAGATGTGAACTTTCATCAATCACAGACGATTAATCATATATAGTAAATTGTGATTTGGCAACATCATATTGGGTATGCTTCAGTTGCCATTTTGGCTGTTGCTATCTGTGCTTCTGGCATAATTTCAACAATGGACTTAGTATATTTAGTGCTCTGTGATCGGAATTGCACCTAATTTTTATGTTACTGGAAGCGGTACGCAGAATACTCACCTAAGAATCTCTACTCCACCCGTATCGTTCGGCGGATCCCATTTCAGTTTGAACGAATGCGCGTGTATCCTCCCCTTAACCACAGGTTTCGATGGCCTTGAAGGCCTATCGGGCAACGTGGAGAAAGACACCTCATCCGACCAGGGAGACGAACCTCCGTCGTTTTTCGCCCTCAACCTGCAAATGAATAGAAAATTAATATAAACTAAGTATATGCTATCTTTCTCAACAATGGAAGGTTTTGTTTAATGTTAACGAGACACGTTTCAGAATGGGAGAAATTATTACTTCGTAATTTCTTGCCATTTAGGAACTCTTTTTAGGAGTTACCTGATATTTGCTGACTTCACATCAAATTGGAACAACGTAAGCCACCAAGTATCTGTGGAGAGGTGGGCTTTGGAACAGAAAATGATCTACAACAGAAATTGCAACGAATTGCCTATGTAGGAATCACAGGGACGATCTAAGGTGTCCACCTCAGCTATACTCATAATGCTGAGTCCTCCTGCAATACAGGCCTTTGTAATGGATGTGGCAGTTACTGCCTTCAGGAATCTCCAAACAGCCAACATTAAATTCATGTCGGCATATAAAGTTTACGAATATTGTTTTACTAAAGTCCATGTCCAAACCACTAATATCTTGTAAAAAAGGCACTACTTTCATGTTGGTGAAACGCATTAGTTGGTATAGTTTTGGATACAAGATATGTAAAGGGGCCAAGAATGCGGCATTGAAAATTCACAGAGATCAACTGTTATATTTAGGCATAAGTGCCTCAGAAGAGGAATCTTCAGCGCATTCATCTATGAGATACCTATCTGAGCAGTATTGAAGATATTTTGAGGCAGGTTTATTACGACAATAAAAAGAGAGTGATTGAGCTCTTAGCTGAACTGAATGGTCACAGAACAGACGTATGAACAGTGGACAACCTTAATAGGAATTGTAAAATCAGAGAAACTCTTCGTGGATATTCGAATTTTTGAAAAGATGAGAGTTCTTAAAGGTTAGATGGCAGTACACTAGAGGTGTTGAACAGGATCTCGAAAAACTAATATGCAAACCATAGTTATCTTGCCATAGGGTTCAGTTCTAGCGCCTACTTTGTTTCTGCTTCATATCAATGATTTGCTCGATAAAACATCTTGATCTATACATATAAAGTCAATTCGTCTTGTTGGTGATTCTTCGCTCACATACTCGCTCACTTCATTGGAACATCGTAGAAGGGTCGGAGATTTATCTCTTCTATAGATATACTTTCACGGTCGATGCTCTTCTGAATTGTTATCAACCTGTCGAACCTCTCTTGCTCAGGGATCTTTTTTCAATAGAACAGCTAAAGTTTGGGACTCCTTGCCAAGAGAGGTTTTTCCTGAGGCTTACAAAGTTCAGAAATTCAAAGTAAATGTTAATTCGTATTTCCTGTCCCTGGATTCACGCGGTGTTCTTTGAACATCACAGGGCTTCCCTTTCGTGTGAATCTGCATATATATAAATAAAACAACTTTGATGTTGGTGAAAACGAGTTTGTTGGTCTAGTGTTGAATACAAGATAAGTGACTTCGTCTTTATGAGAAGATTTGTAATCATTCCATATGGATGGCAGAAGACTAGAGGAGTTGAACATATTTTCGAAAAAATAATATGCTCATTGTGTATTGAACTCCTAGGAGGAATCAATTGTCTGCAGCAAAAGTACATTAGTCAAGGTCAGAGAACTATAGATACTGAATTCAGGAAGCATTATTCTTACATCTCACATGGAAGTACTGAAAGATTCTTTGTCGCCCAGCATTCTCTGAATGACGATAATAGGACCAACGGAGTTAATCTGAGCCAGATCAGAAGTATTTATGACAAGAGGCTTCTCTATGAAATCGACAGTTTAGGAATAGTTTAATGTAACAATGTAATGTGTAGTGACAGAGGGCTTATCCCATTCGGCCTATCTGTTCTAATATAAAGAAAATAATTGAAAGGCGAGTTACTTTATGGACCGATAAAGTATGACAGGTGGGACTCAATTTTATATCAGAAAGAAGATTGCAGATGGTACCTCATAATTACCTCAGATTGTAAGGTGAATATAATGACTATACTATGAAGATTCAGTATCAGCTTTCTTCTCCTGGGGATGCTAACCTTGTTTGCGAAACGCCCTTCGAGTTTGATGAGTGATCTGTGTAAAAAGTTTTTACTTTCACCCCAAAGGATTATCAGTATTGAATACACCTGCGAGGCTAGCCGATTTTGCACTGCAATCAGGTGGAAAGATACTGAGGAAACTGATATTTCTCAGGAGAGGAGAGCAAAGAAAGGGCTTCCCTCTCAATCGTTATTACCTGAATGAGTAACTGCTTGACTGCTGCAACCCCCTGCGAACGTACTGGTCCTCGGGCCCCAGGTGGACGGTGATGAACCCGTACTTCGTCTGGTCGTCGTTCATCTGCAAGACGAATTCGTCGTCCCTCGGCCTCTTCAGCCACTGGAGGTGGAGCGATTGGACGCCGGCTTCGACGAGAGTGGGCGGGTTCGGTTGCGCGGGCACCATCTCCGTCGTGTTGTACGCCACGCAGTCTGAGTAAACGCTGGTGCCGAAGTCGTTGACCGCAGCCAGGCGGAAGGTGTACAGAGTGGCCGGTTGGAGTTTTTGGAGGGTGTGCGTTCTGCTGCGGCCTCTGTGGAAGGATTACGAAAGTGTTTATTCGTTCATGCATTGTTCATAGAGAAATAGTTGGTCCTTGTCTATGTGAAAATTATTTCAAGTGTTTCTGTTACTTCATCTACACTATAATATCGATATTTCCGTATATTTGAAAATGCACAATAAAGTTTCCTACTCTGAAGGAAAGAAATAGGACAAGTTTTTCAATATACTACTAACGAACTTGACTGTCAGCTAAATCTTCAACAGCCAATCGAATGTCTCGGCCAAGTACCTCGATTGGCTGTCGATGACCTAGCTGACACTAAACAATGGTCAAGTAAACAGAAATATCGACATTATAGTGTTAATGGCGTAACGATTGAAAAACATGAAGCCTCCATGTAAATTATATTATCACTAAGATGCTCACGAATGTCACTTGGACAAATCGCTGAGTGGCAAAGCAAATGTTCAAAAAGTTTTGTCGAAGTACGAAATCACACCTACCTGTAGAACTCTACGAAGTCTCCCCCCTTTCCCTCGTCGTACTCCAGAACGTAGTGCACAATGGGGGAGCCGTTATCGACGCCCGCCGTCCATTTCAGCTGCAGCGAGTTCTTGGTGCGGTTGACGAGTTTCGGAGGCTGCGGCTGGTCCGGTTCGCAAGGAGGGGTGACGAATTTGAAGGGGTCCGTCGCGGACCCTTGCAGGTCTATCGAGGAGCTTTGGAGTTCATCTAGATGTACCTGCGGATACGAGAAGCATTCGATCAGTGGTACGTCCTACGGATAATAGTGAAAATAGACGTTCTTGAGGATGGGTCTGACAACATTCGAAACGTAGCCAAGAATGCTTTTTTTGTGAATTTATCGATTTATAACCGGCTTACAAGTGGCCGTACTGGCGGCAAAACCCCAGTAACCAATGTTCTCACCCATGTGGTGAGAGATCGTTCATCTGCGGGTCCTGTGACGCGAGCACGACAATCATATATCACATTAACAGTTCATCACGTATACTATAAGCTAAGGTGGCTATATACTGGTGTTTTCACTATATATAAAAATTTGTCAGCAAATCAGACGACCCATCTGGCCTACTTGATCAAGAATTGATGACGTAGACCATGGTAATAACTCAAAAAATTCGCCGGGTATCGTTACTCTGGCAGTTGAGATGACAGTCGTATGTACGTCCTGTGTTGCCAAGTGGCTATTTCGTTGCGAATTCTGGTCTATGTGCTGCAAAAATTATTTGATTGTTGATATTTTCATTTGAGCAATATGATATTGTGATCTCAATTCAAAAACTCGGTTTAGAAGTAGTATCACAATTCAGCAGAATATTATTCACGTTAATGAGTGTGAGCGAATAGGAGTGAGAATTGTGATCAAATTTTATGGATATGTGAAGTGAGAAAATGCCATTTTTTCTGGTGAGTGAAATCATTATTATGTTTCATAATCTTCTGGGTTGACCTGAAAATATCTAAAACACATACCAATGTATTTATAAAATATTCAGAACGCGTCCACATTCTAGAATGTTGTTGCCAGCAAACTTCTCTTGTGTTTTTCTTATGTTCACTACGAAATGTTCAAATGCTTATTGGATATACTAGAACGTGAGATTATTCTTGGAGGTAGGTCATTGAAGATGCAGTTTGTTTTCACCAAACGTCAGATTGATCTCGCGTTCTATTCTCTGTTTTACCCAAAAGGGATCTTCATTGGCAACAACGTGTTCCATGGATCGAGTGATCTCGAAAATCTTTAGGAAATTCAACCACAAGCTCCCCCTCAAGGCGAAATTTTGAACAACTATACCCTGTCTACAGGTTTGTCTGAAACAATATCGCAACACTGAAAGCACCAGTATATAAGCCATCTTACTATAAGCCAATAACTCGGACGAGACTGACAGTCTGCTGGATCTGTGGTGCAGTTGTTTTCTGGCAGGTCGACTGGATTTGTCAGGAAGTTCCCAATAATGGAAACCTCCATTTCGGCAGGTTAGAGAAGGAGTCTAAAGTCAAGAACTAGCGGTAGTTTATCTGGTTTCAGTCTTTTTTTTTGTGATATTGCTTTCATCTGAATAAACCGGCTGTTACAAAACTGCCTGTGAATACTGTTTGAAGGTCATTATTTTGAGGTGGGTGGATTCTTTCTTCTGACTAATTTAACGTATTCCATTCAGAAGAAACTAATTTTGAATTATCTCAGCAACTTCTAGGGGTAGATTGAAAATCTGCCCTTTTACACTCGTATAGATTTCAATATTATTTAATTTTTTTCAGATTGCCTGTGGATATGAAAGGGTTTTTTTGGGATCATAGTAAAACTTCCTGGAATAATTTACTCAGAAATCTTTTGGATTTGGATTTTTGGGTTTAAAAAGGATTGAAATAAAAACAGAATTATAATAATTAAGATCATCTCGATTACCTTCATACAGGACTTTCTTCTTTGAACTAAATTGTACTGTCACCTGTCGAATATTATTCAACGCTTTCCGTCGTTGAAGCCAGTCAAGTAGCTGACAGGTGTCAGCTCGTCAAGCTAGAGTATACTTCTTCGAGTACGCTTATCGACTATGTCGAGGTTTTTTAAAACCTTCCTTGTACGAGAAATGAGGGCGCTCTGTTTTCTTTTGGTTGCCTCTTCTATGAACAGATCTTTTCGAAGTTTTATACGGTTGCTGGATTAATTTTTAATTATAGGAAGCAAGCAAGATGATTCGATTTAGAGCCAGTCTTCAAGTAATCTCTCCGACCACGTCGAAGTTATTTTTGTTAGCATTTTTTTTTTTCGAAAATATTTATTGGTGGTGGTGATAACTCAAAAAAGAAGGTATCACCATCCGTTTCAAAAATGTATAAATATGATGTGAGAGGTTGAGTAACGTACAGCTCATCCAATCCGTCCTGGCACAAACTCAGATACTTTTCTAGTTGCATACTGCTAGTTTAGAGCATGACGGAAGAAAAAACACCTTCTAGGGATCAATTTCATTCCAGATAACACGCATAATTGGTGTTTTTTTAACTTATACTTCACAGAGATTGATGGGCATTAATTTTATTATTTCTGTGCCAAGATGGATTGGATGAGCTGTAATTCAAAATTTCGAATTTGATGTTATCATCTTCAGAAGAATGGTAATAATGGTAACGAGTGCTGCTACACGAATATTTTTCGTGCTACCGGGTGCAATACAAGCATTCTGCAACCTCAACAGAGGCTGCAAAATGATATTTTTCGTACTTCCGGGCCTAAAGTGACAACTTCACTCCCTTGTGACAGGTACTAAAGTGTCACATTTAATCCCTCCGGGATTAAATATTGACGAAACTCCCGGAACGATTAAATCACAAACAAACGAATTTAAGGGATATTTTATTGAAAAATATAATTAATTAGAATGGTAATTAACGTTAATATTCAAATTAATATTGTGACAGTTCGTCATATTGACCAGTCTTTCCTGGGTTAATGCAGCAGGTAACTGACGAGTAACAGATAGGTCCTTTTCATATTGAACTGGTGTTTGTTTCGAAGATCCTGCGGAAACAGGAAGCGAGAATGAGGACTGTGGCATAACTATAGTGGACGAATCGGAGCTTGACCAAATATTTTATCTGAAATTTTTTGTTTATTTTTAATAGACGATTCAATATATCCCTCGGCCACGTTGGAGGATTTCCATCCTCCATGTCTCTTCAGCACGTCTATTGTTGCTCCCGAATCAGCTAACAAAGACGCAGATGTGCGTCTAAAACAATGTCCCGTATAAGACGTCGCATTTTCTAATTTCAAGAAAGCTGCTATTTGCCGTGGAAATGTACCAAACATGTTTTTTCCTACTACTCGCGTAGTACATTCTTTGTTGATGTATTGAACAAAAAATTTTGAATGAGTTGTCCCTGTCTTTCGCAATGCCACATATTTCCGAAATATCGCCACAAAACTGATGGCACTGTTTTCTGAATTTTTGATCACAAAATTTCGGTCAATTTTATTTTTGGTGTTTCTAATCGCAATTAGGAAGGAATCGCCCAAATCTCTCACATCGTCGATTTCTAAATCAACCAACTCTTTTCCACGACAAGCTCCCGCAACGCCCAAAATAAGTGCAACCTACAAAAAAATTGATTTCTTAAAATTTCTGAATATAAACAAATTTCCAAATTTACCTTAAGCATTAAATATTTATCATCCGGAGCCTCCCGTAAGAACTGATCTACCTGCTCAGACGTGAGAATTCTTGACTTCTTTGGCTTGAATCCCTCATTTCTTCTCTTCAAAAAAGCTAATAATTTTGGAAATTTACTTATATCAATATCTTCTCTAATGTTAATGACCGATTTCAGCATTGAGTAATGTGCCCAGAGAGTTGAGGCACAAACCGCTTTTGATTTATCATCGAAGTAGACTAACCGCTCATTTTCAGTAGGTTGTCTCACATTTTTTAAGCGACACCACTTTTTAAAAGCATCGTACTGCTGCTCGTATAGTTTTCTAGATTTCGGTGGTAACAATTCTTCACCTACTTCGGCTGCTCTTTTATCAATATCAGATACACCTTCTTCACTCATGATACCAATAATTATCAATAACAATGTTTCTTTACAATGACACTAGTAATGACAATGTTTCTAAATTATAACTGTCACAACGCAATGTTACTATGGTAACTTATTTTAAAGACAGTTTATTAAATGAGTTGAAGAGAGAAAAAACTGATTGAAATTATTGAAATAATTAATAAAATCATACCGGAAGTACGAAAAGTATCGTATATACCTTGCGACTGAAGTACATTTAATCCTTCAGGTAAATTATGGCCCTCCCTGCGGTCGGGCCATAAACTTTACCTTCAGGATTAAATGTACTACTTCAGTCCCGCGGTATATAATGTACTATTGCGGCAGTTGCCGCCGGTGACGACCGGAAAAATTGTTACGGCCGTTGGCCAGAGTAACTGCCGGCAAACTGAACGTCACTATGGAGTTTGACATTTCTGAAATATTACAGTAACAATGTAAACCACACTCTATTTGGAAGAATTAAGTGCCTTTTGGTCATATGCTGCCTTAGTTACATTCTTGAAATCGGAAGGAAGACTGAAACAGCCGTAGTTCTTCAAATGCCCCTACATATAGACGCCAGAATCAACATTGTTTTAACTGAAATAAGAACCAACATCAAAACAGAGATGTATGAATTGGCCACTGCACTGCTTCTCTTTATTCGCGTTGAGACGCTGTTTTTTAGTAATGACATAATGTTTTTCGGAATAATAAAATTTTCGATATTGCACGAAAAATATTGTGTATACTATAGCCACGAAATGTTTTCGCGACCTCGAAAAAAAAATTGCGGCCTGGTGCATTCCTTTTCAGCCCAAATGTCTGTTCTCCATATCTTGTCCAAGACTCAAAATTTATGGAAAATGACCGTACCGTATAGACTCACCTGTAGACAAACCGAGTATTCCTGTCCAGGTTTCAAGTCTCTGATGCGGCAAGAGAGCGACGGCCCGCTGTAGATCGACTTGAATTTCATTTCTTTGCTCTTGTCGCTGAGGAGCACCTCGTACCTCAGATCCGATTCCGAAACGTCGACTTCGTGGCCGTCGTTGCTCGCCGATTCGGAGAGCCGGACCGGCGGCGCCCACTGCAGTAAGGCACTACGGGATGTCAGTTCGGATACCTGTGGAAGATAAAAATTAAAATAACATTTCCGCCTCCATCTATCCAAAGTATGTATTTCGCGGCCTCATCGTAGGGAGAAGAGTCGTCCTTCCCAACGGAGGAAAAGTTAAGGTGACGTTTGAAATAACGTATATGGCATTGACGACCTGAACTATATTTTTTTATATAAATATAAATTTTACAGTTCATTTATAGAACAACCTGTATTTTGTAAAATGGCTGAAATCAGTAAAGAAGATGAGATATTTTCAAGAAGTATATATATTGAGAAAATGAGAATTGAACGTTATAATAGAACTAGAGCAATAGTCTTCGTAGCGCAAAGTCTTGATGGAACAGACATTTTTCGTAATAAGTATGAAGAAGACCTCTTTTTTTTCTTTTATTTCAATTCTTTGTTTTGTAGGTCCTTCTAATTTTGCAAATTCCAGGATCATGCTGATTAAAATGATCGGTCCACCCTGAGCAATTATAGGAATTCTCCATTAACTTTACAAGTGAAATAATCAATTATTTCAGACATATCGTATAGTAAACATATAGGTTCCTATCATTTATTTTATAATATTCAAGGAATATTCTTCATTTAGTATCCCTATAATATTATTCAAGATATATTTCTATGGTCGAGTTGAAAAACACTGTTTCTACAGTGACACTTGGTCAATTGGTATTGGTTTATTACTGAAGAAATATGTGAATAAAGTCGTATTATTATTATTGTTATAACCCAAATAAGTAACATAGAACCTAGAACCATTATCAAAACTAACGCTGAGCTGACGCTTTTGGAAATTTCCAACTAAATATGCATTTTCTAGTGTATATGCTGTCAGTTGTTCAAAAGTTATTCACTCAATCCAAGAATATCACAATAGACAAAAACAGCTGATGAAAAAAAAAACAATACTAACCCAAGAAATCACCATTAAAAAAGCATTATCTCTGATGAGAAGTAACTCTTTTTGAACCTATGTTGATAATGATGAAGAAACTTCTCCTACATAAATAATGAAAAATTGTAAATAGTGCAGTCGTTTTGATTTGGATGACAACACATTGCTTCTTGCATCGATGGCCGCCTTGGTAACATCAAGGGGGTTTCACGCTTCCATATCAAAATCAGTATCGCTTAAATGCTCACTCATTTTTTGTTTGTATTTACAACTCCATCTGGAATTTTGATGCAGCGGCCAAGTCGAATTTTGTTCGACTAGACTCGTAGGCTACTTGATATTTTAGAATTTCAGTAATATACTTAATGAACACGCTGAATCGCTTCTTCAGAGGAAACGAAAATCTGACTTAATGAAAGGTGGTGATATTTCAGTGATAGTAGTGACATAATATTATCTATAACTAGGCTGAGAATACTATGGCACAAGTGCTTGCTATATAATAGTTCACTTTTCACGTGTATTCAATATACTATTGGTCGAATGCGAAAATTTGATTTTTCGCCTTTGGGTCGTAGATGAGACGTCTTGACACCCAAGTGTATCAACTGATTCGACAATTTTTAAATGTTTTATGATTAACCAAGCTTGCAATTACTTCATAGAGGGTGTCATGTTCGAATTATCCAAGGAATTATCCATAAACTTGATTTTACTGGTTTGGTTGACAAACAAATTCCATACCAATCGAAGCTGCGAAGCCTATAGAATATGCAAACGTAGGGTTGAATATTTGACTATTTCATCACGAATACAGTAGTATGAAGTGGTCTGCGAAAAATAAGTGCGGGATTCCGGTTGTCAAATGTCAAAAAGCATATTCTGAACTAAAATTTTTTTGTCAACTCATATGCAATTCACTTATTGACATATCTTATTATTATATTAGATTCAATAGATTCAGTCGTAATACAATATATAAAAATTCAGGATAAACAATTTGAAAACATTACCTACAAAATATGAAGTATCTGCTTCTGAATAAAATTGAAAAATATACTATCTACGATATGTGATTAAATGTCTTTTTGTTCGTAAAATAGAATCTTCGCCTTGCTACTCCTAAGATATTTTGATGAGATATGAGACACCAGGGCATTGTTGAATAGAAAATACTTCATGCACGATCGGGCGTCAAGCAGCAATTTATCGCCCAGATTTGCGGGCGTAAAGTAGCACTTTAGCGCCTGTGGACTACTTATAGCCCGGTGGGCGATAAAATCGCTGAGCAGGCGCTAAAGTGAATCTCAATCTCATATCGATAGAAATTTATATCCCGATGGTTTCAATAAATGAAAAATTATTCGAAAATATATCTGAATTATACAGGAGTGCACATTACGAGTCGAGATTTCATCAACCACCGTCATAAGACTATCAATATATTTATTGTACTTATAGGTAACTCATAATGAGCCTTCCTGTATGATTCATGACATTGATGTTCCAATAATTGTAATGGCTTATTTGAATATTACAATATATAATCTTATTTCGAAAAATTCAGTGAGTTGCCATGGTAACATTCATACCATCACTTCTTGATTTATTCTGTTTCCGATATGATATGAATACACAACCTCACGGCAGTCTTGATGTATTCCTTTCGTTTTCGAAATACAAAAAAGTAATTTACGTAACAAGTCCGGAAAATACTGTTTTTTTGGACGAGTAGGTCTGCGAGTCGAAAAAAACTGTTTTCGGTCGTGTTGCGTACACTATTATTTCGGCAACCGTCCGGGAAGTACATACTTCCTGGACTAGGCCGGAAAAATGCTACTTTCTCAAAGTGAGTACTTTTCGTGACATCAAATATACCGGTCGTGCATAAAATGTTGTATGTATTTCGGTCAGAATTTGCCTTTATGGACCTAGGCGTGTTAATATTACTTACACGCTGCGGTCCTTAAAAGCCCTTGATGCATAACTATTTCATCCATTAACCAGCTTTGTGAAGGTCGTTCTAGAGAGGTATCTCAGTCAAAATATACTAATTTTGTTTGTGAAATACCTTCGGGGCCTGGACGGACGACAGGATATCGGTGATGTACACGTGGTAGTCTTCCTCGTCGGGCACGCTGCTCTCCTCCCCATCCTCGCTCGTCCCCACGCTGTTCATCCCCTTGTCCTTCGCACCTCCCGCCGGCGACCTCTTCAAGCCGTTCACCAGGAGGTCCTTCCTCGGCGGTCCGTCGTTCTTCTGCTGCTTCTCGTGCAGCTTCTTCTTGAGCTTGATGTGCTGCCGCTGCGTCCGTTCGTCCTTGTAGTAAGAGGAGGGGGGATTGGGCGGCGGCGACGAGTGGCCGGGGTGCGCTCCGAGTACCGGGTGCCCGGTCTGGAGGTTCGAGTGGTACTGTTGCGGGGGGTAGCCGGATTGCAGGCCGGGGTAGTACTGCTGGGATTGGGTGGTGCTGTTGCCGGGTCCGGAGGCCTGGAAAGAAAAAAAAGAGTCGGTTAGGGGGGAGAAGAGGTAATTATTCTTATACGACCCTCTATAGATTACAGAAACAGGTATAGACAACAACAACATACTTATATAAACCGAAAACTATTGCGCAACATTCCTGTAACAAATTCAACAGTCAACTATACAAAAGAATTGGATGGATTACAGAAAACATAAACCTGATCCAGTCCTGTGATTGGCCGTTTACCACCTCATTCCGAGTTTAACGCCGCTACTTCTCGAGCACATAAGCGCCCTTAAGAGAAAATTATTGTCTGTTGTGGTTTGAGTTGAGTTGAAAAGAAATTCGTTGGCTGATCTTGCTTGGGGCGTCTGCCACGGCTTTTATTTCCTGGTCAAAACTAACAGACTGTGAATTCAGTATGGAAGTAATTTTTGTTTTTTCTTCAATAAAGTCTCTGCGAAATGAATATTTACACTCGTGTGACAGTAACATCGAATGATTAGCAAACGTCCTCTGTTGATATGTGTATATTCATCGTAGACGGTCAATTCATTTAAAAAACGAAAATGACTGTCTTAAACAGAAACATTCCTGCGTACACGACGAAACGGGCACTTTTTTTCCCAATTTGTATAACAAGCACAGGAAACTTGAATCAGATAGTTGTGGAATATTTCTACACTAACAGAGACTGTTTTGCAACAAAATTGCTTTCAAAATGAGCAAGAAAAAATGACTTATTTATGATGAATCGGTGAGTAGCTGTTTCAGATACTCTTTCCATTCCATGAATGATTTAACGTATATGATTTATATACACATATCAACAAAAGGTGTTTGCTACCTATTTGGCTTCATTTCTTTCATTAAAGTTTTTATTCTTTTGGTAATGACTTGAAGAAGGAAATGCCGAAAATTACTTTCCCAAAACTTCTCTATCCACGAAAACGATCATGTTCCTACATGTGAATTTAGTTAGTTCCAGGTACGAATTTTACGTGTAGCTTATACTTGATTTTTTATGTAGAAATCTCATTGGAACGGCTGGATTGACTAGTATACATAACGAAAAGAATATTTTTTACTACCCAATCATTATTGAGAATAAAACAAACAGTAGAAGATAAATTAATCACAACTGTTGTTCTCATCGGTTCATAAAATTCAATAAGCATTATCACGCTTTCCGAGAATAGTTATATCGTTGTGGTTTCGTGGACGAGAATATGCATTCAGAGAGTCGGAAGTGTTAATTTTTCAACGAATACTATCCACATATTTTCTCAAAAGCATGCTAAATGGATAATCATTATTAATTTTCCTAGTTTCCGTCAAACTTTTGCATCATTCGCTTTCTAGGAAAGTCAATTCAAGCCGTTGCTCTCAAGATGCTTTGAAAAATCAAATTGCATGAATGTTTCTTATGACTTTTGATTTGATTTTTCGAACTAGTTTTCAACAAATCCCGTTGAAGTTGATGTACAACTGAAACTATCGGAAACGACTTTGAAGCTTCCCTTCGAAAATGAAACAGATTCTTGAAGTGCTGTTGAAATTGCTCGGCTATATACAATATAAATATTCATTTATTGAAATACATACCGAAAACCAAAAGATCTAAACAACAACTATCTTCTGATACAGCACTATCAAGATATCGAAACTAATATCGAAAGTGGAATGGCTATTTGCATCGGCTAGCAAAAAACACATTTTTTTTCAGTCCGAAAGTAGTTACTTCAAATTTGTAACTTGTAGTGCCCTCTAGCGGAGTGTGGATTAATCAGAATATACAGAAGGCAGCAGAACCCTTTTACATAAGTGGGTTTCTTTATCCAATAATTTTTGTTTCATTTCACTGTATACAAGAATATTAAAAATTCTCGGACAGTTTTCGAAACATATCGGCTCATGTTGGAAACATCCCGGATGTTATGATATCTACTGATATGCAAATCCAATTACAAATAAACTATTATTACAATAATTATCTCATCCATTATTATAATTATCCTACTGATCCAGGTTTTGTAATCATGATTATTATAATTGTCATCATTACCGTTATGGGACAGATAATTATTCTGCGGTGTAACTGTTTTGAATCAGCCATAAATTACAATCCGATTAACGAAAATATAGTACCTACTGAAAGTAGAACATGACAATGGTATTTTTCCACCTTAATTCTTTCATTCGAATTAAATATAATATGACTGATTTGGGAATTGGGAAAAGCATGTTGTATGAACAAGAAATCAATAAAAAAATTAAAAGTAAAGCCATCGATCCCCCAACTTCAAAAGTTTTGTAAGAGGGGTATCACATGGTTCTGCTGTAGGGCCGATTCTAACCGTGGTTCATGCGACCTTAAGCTGCAACTGTTCTGCTTCTAAATAAAACCAAAATTCATCAAATCTTCGATTGATGTACAGACTAAAAATTATATGTGAAAGGAAAATACTTTCAATTTCGTGAAGAATCTAGTCTCATGGAATATTTTGGAATACACCTATCAGTTCCGCGATAAGCATGAAAAAACTAGAAAGGTGGATTGGTGAGGCGGATTTGCTATTGTGATTCAGTCAGGTAGATTCTGAAATCAGGTTGGATATTAGGTCGTGATGGTTGCAATAAATAACATCAACAATAATTTTCAAGTATCAATTTTTCATCCGAAAATATCAACGAAAGTATTCATGTTCACTGCCTTCTTGTTAGATGACTTCATTCCAAATGAATGAACGAGTATAAGAAAACAATTCTTTCGAAATTTAATTATACTTATTTTTAGTAATCTTTCCTGAATATAATAATAATAATAATAAATGCTTTTATTGACAGTATTCAGTACAAAAAAAAATATATTTATATATAAGCAATACTGCCAAAAGGCAGAGTTAGCGCTTATATCTCCGAAGAGATAGAAGTACTCTCTTACACTCAACCTGTCATGCGATGTAAGTAAAAAGCCTTATTTGTATAATTATCATTTTTTACTGCTGATAATGCATATCTCTTCAAATTTTTCAATTTCGAAGAACTGCATTTCGTTTGATATTCCTTTTCAATGTTCATATAAATTGCTGATAAAACATGAAATTGGCCTCGATATGCGATATACGGCGTAAGAATATATATATATATATATATAAAAGATGTCTTCAATTAATGGTTAGTATATAATCTCTCAGAAAGTGATGAAAACCTTTATCGTATGTGTTGTGGAACTGTGCAGTTAGTTAAGAAAGTTTAGTATATAAGGGCAAGCGCGATATAATTTTGAAAACTCAGTAACTACACTTTTTCATGACAAAAAACTTAATAGACGACGTGAGCTCTTATATGTTCAGTTTCTGCAACTAGACCAAGGTGTATTATGTTATGCCCTAAGATGGCCCTTGGCCTGATTCATGGATAAATTGCAGATCTACTCCGATATCTGGGTTTGATGAACTTAGTGTAGTTGGGTGTGATGACAAGACTGTAGGACATTGAAGAATACCTTGACTCGAGAGAGTCTGTAGTACTAAAGGAGAAAGGGTTTATTTCAATTTCAACAGAGAAAGATTCGGTGACAGCAAAATGGATCACGATTTGCTTAACAGAATCTGGATTCAGTGGTTTCGGTAGATGTGAACCTCATTAGGAAACAGTTGCAGTTATTTTTCCAGGACTCAGATTTTTTGTTTTATCGTTAGAGGCATAATAATTTTGAAAATTTAATTGAATCGGCTGCATTTCGATTTGTGCTGGGTTAGCGTTGCCTCTGGAAGGTGAGAAACTAAGCAATTATTTCAGACTATATTTATCAATACTTCTACATTTTATACAAAATGTGTCTTGGATCCAAAGTGCATTCAAAAACTCGGGAATATACAGGGCATTCAATCTGGAGAATCGAAGTCGTATGATTCAGCTACATTGCGACTGTGAAAATAATTCCATGAAATTTTGAATATATGTCTTTCAATTCTCCAAAAATGTTCGATAAACCATGTAGTTTAGAATAACCTGTATATTACAACCCAACAAACGAACACAAATCTCCAATTACCTCGCTAATATCTTCTACGCCATCTTTCGCAGTCTGTTTTTTATTGTCTTCGCTTTTCTTCACGGCTTCTGCCATTCTGCCGACTTTCCATATGTTTGTCGACGTTGCGATCTTTTTTCAGCGTAGGAATGATACGTGTGGCGAGCGTGAACGATTATTATGATTTGTTCCCGTGTTCGCCTACGTTTCGCTTTCCGCTGTATTTGTGTTATCGTCGCGCAGATAAGATTAGGCTAATAGCGGTAACGAAATTGATGGTTTCGTTCAGTGGCGGATCAAAAAAGTTTTCCATATCGGGAGCGCGGCCGGTTATTCGAATCTGGTCGGTATCGCACTATGAAATTCAAGACCCGTTTTCATTACATCGCCCGAGTTGGAATTTTAGGCGCGCAGCCAGATGATAGAAAATTGGATAGTTTTTGGGATAACAGTATTGAATGTGTCGTTTCATTTTGAGAGGAAAGAACTTTAGAACAAGAAGATGGAGAACGGAATGAAAATATGGCAATATGTATGTGGTATGGCAGACCGTTATATTGTGACTATTAGGTGCCAGGTTATTCAGGAATCTCAGAAAAAAGCTGTCTAGACAAAGATCATCAACCATTTACTGCCGAGCTGGCAGTGGGGATACACAAACCGATCGTTTGGATAACGCCAACCATGAATATTGAAGAAATGTAACCAGTTCCAAGTAGTCATCTCGCCACCTACTTCGCGAATGTGAAGCTTTGGATCGCATTTCTGGGTCTGGAAAAATATGAGTCTCATCAACCTGTATAAACGAGTGCAGGGGACAAGATTGATGGAATGGGTGACATGGAACAGAAGAAAGTGAAGGGCAACTTTTGGCAAAAATATATACTTTTCGAATTGATCACTAACTGAGCATCCAAAATAATGCAGATATATTGTTTTCAGATATTTTTGAGGCTAATGCCACATGGCTCTTTATTTCTGTTAATAATCATTTTCTCAAACTTGACAGAAAATAACAGAACTTAATATACACAATTTTTCACACATGCTCTTAAAAATAATACAACTGACCACAAAATTCAATTAGAAATTTCAAGCTGAAAAAGCAATGCGTGAGACAAATAGTAACTAGTCCTCGTACTATCAAAATAAGGCGAGATATTTCTTTGTAATGCTTAGTGTTTTCCACCACTGACTAGTAACAGTTCGAGACAATAGGAATTGCAATCGAGATGTTTTGAAAAAAATCATTGCATGAATATTCGAATTTTTGTATTGACTTTGTTGAAAAATCAAATTATAAAAATTGACTGACTTGAATACTTATTCCCTTTCCCTTTTTCTACGTCTATGGTATGAGAAAGGCGTCGCCCACTCTTTGCACCGCTTATTGTTTCCTCGATTTTGCCACAGTTACGCAAATGCAGTATCAACAATGGATATTTATTGCAGGATAAGCAGTTATTGTCGAAAAAAGTTGATAAATTTTCAATTGTCTGCATTAATAGCATATTGGCGCGGTTTCGCGAATACCTCAATAGCACAAATAGAAGAAACTACATAAAGACTGTCGTAAATTTATTGACGCAAGTTTCATTGTTCGCTGTTGGAAGATAACGTGCGAGTCAATTCACACGTGGAAAGTGCTGAGCTCTGATGAAGTTCATGTAGATAAAAGAAACAACTTCCGAAAGTAAAATAATTCTCTTGGTATTAGACCCGCTTTAAAGTTCGCAATACTCATTGCAGCAAGTTTTGCAGATCTGCTTTACTCTTGAAAATATAAATCCTTCCTGTCAAAAACGTTCCCTCATCAATCAGGCCCACTAGTTTTTGAGGTTAGCAGTAAATAATAATTGGAAATCGTACCTACATCTTCGAATAAACAAAATAAAATGGGCTTGATCCTGTCAATATCAAAAGTAACCAAAATATCACTGGAATTGCACCGGCAAGGAGTGTTGCGGCAATAAATTATAGGTCCGAACCCATTTTTTGCAACTGCAATAATCATTGCAACAGCTGATTAAAAAAAAATTACTGGATTTGTAAACCAAACATACGTAACTGGAATTCAAAGGATAGCATTCATTGGATATTTTTACTCAGCATAAAGAAGAGGTGGGAGCTGTTTATATTGAAATCACACTCAACCATCTGACATTCCGAATGACACCTTCATTATTATAAAGAAAAATGTATACCTAATGTTTATATCATATGAAAAATGGCGAAATGACAAAATATGGCAATTTGTGCAAGAACTAAACTAAACTTCGAAGATTATTTAAATTTTAATAGAAATTCCAAAGCTCACATTTTTATTTCTGGTACAAAATCATATTGTTGACAATATTTTGAAGCTCCATCAACATTTCAATCGAACTGACATTCAGAAATTTACTTTGCACTTCAGAAAAGAAAACGCTATCATGCATTGTCAAGTATACGGTAATGTCGACATTATAGTGTAGATGGCGCTTCGAATGCATTTCACACAAGCATGGGCGAACTATCCCATTTGTCTGTGAGCAATGTTGCCAGTTTTGAATGTAGCTACTTGTATTGATACTTATTGATAATAAACGATGATTTTATTTGTGGAGAGTACGACTCACCGAAATTTCGTCACAATAGAAAGAACATTTTTGGAGTATATAATGGACAAAAATAAATACTTTAGTATTTTTTTCCACCCCCGTACTATATATAATTCACTTATATACCCCATAATACGTTTCATGAAGATATCCATAACGGTACAGTTTTTTAATCAATTCAAAATCCAATCCAGTAGTTGAAAGCTCAATAGAATGAATTCAGAATTTCCAGTACAACATTGAACTCTATTGAGAGTAGCAATTATGAAATCAATGTAAATGTTAGATAATGTAGGTATCATACTTATGCTTTCTGCAGTATAATGCGAAATATTATTCTCTTAGGGAATAATGGCGAGGGATAAATAGAGAAAGTCTTTATTCCCTGTTGTAATCTTATCACACAATTTCTCGAATCGAATACCACCATGGAAACATAATCAAAGTCCAAAGTGTCAGTTTCAAACGCGTAGGTAGTGTTTGTGTATTTTTATTGAGATGAATGAAACTGAAGAATCATTCATTTATGATAAATGAATTATTCGTAAATAAAGTCTAGCAAATAACTATTATTCTCTCGGAATATTACTCCCTCGCCGATGAAGCGGCTTGGTTCGTAAAAATTCCTGGAGAATAATAGTCATCATTATTTATTGACTGGTGGTATAATATACTATTATAATTGTCCTATATCCATGGTAATACCCGAGGTGATAACCATTAAACACGATTTTGTAGAATTTTTCAAAAAAATACGAGTAGTAACTGTTATTGGCCTTCATTATATATTGGGAGTGGAAAAAATAGCGTATGCAACTCTTATGTACACGTTATTAATACATGATACATCGTTGCATAGTATATTGATATGTATACATGATGGAATGTCGAAAACATGATATTTGTGGTCAGCAACAAAATGGACTCTTTCGCAAAAATTACTCATTTTTCGCTATATTCTGTTCTGAATTTCTCACAACTACGTTCAAAGACTCTTTGGCAGATCACGACACGACAGTCATATGTCAATCCAGGGTGGAATTTGTCGCAGAAATCCAATTTCTTCATCAGCTGCGCTCAGATTCTGTTATCGAACGCAATTTTCAGATAACATAATATTATCCGAGACGCCAGTACTCGAGACACCCACTAGAAAGCATTGCGCCGCCTATATCCACGTTATCTGCCGTTCGCATGTCGTCCAATCGCGTATAATAATACATTTAGATAGGGACTTCCGGAACATTTCGTAATCACGAAATGTTATTATGTGGAATTATATCCGGTCGCGGGATCGCATTTATCTATCACGGAGATTTATAGAGTGTCGCCTTCGCCCGAAAAGTTTCATTCATCGGCCACGGCCACTACGCCGTCCATTCACGGGAAGTTCCTGAATGGACGACGAGAGGTGTTTTTCGTGAGTAAATTTCTTGGCAGCGGCGATAAGGTTGCCGGTGACCTCTTGACACTGATGTTGGAAGCGTTCGAAGAGCTCGGATTGTTGAGACGATGGAGGAATTAATTTCTTTTCGCAGATTTTTGAGTTGATCACAATTGGAAAAATTTAAGAATCAATGTTGTATAATTCATACGAGTATAGAGGGGTAGACTTGTAGTCTACCCCGAATAGTTACATCAATGAAAAGAGTGATTCTGAGTAATAACTACGTCTTGTATTAGATAGCAAGTTCTCGTATTACTCGAAATTGACTATAAAAAAATTGAAGATCATATAATAATATAATAATAATGAGTTCATTTAGCTATAAAGCTACTGAATACAATTATCTTATGACATGAAATGTAAAATATTGATTATGAACATTAAAAATACAATGAAATATATTATTTTCACAAGTACACTCTGTATGAAATTCAATAAATTCAATCAATAAATGTAAAAATCATTATTTCAGTCTATGATATTTATTCTGGAGACGAAAAATCCAAATTTTTCAGAAGTCAATGTTCGTTTTGACAAAATTTGTACACATTTTTCGAAAATTTGTTAAACTTCCACAATTTTTCATTTCTATCGGCAATTCATTGAAAGTTTTCAAGCCTTTATAAAATAGTTGATTTTGTCCAAAATTTGTATTATACCTTTTCAATTTGATATCATTGGAATTCCTCAATTTATATAAAAATACATAAAAATTCAGATATAATCTCTGTTTAACACTCGAAATTTCAAGGGACTCATGCATCCATAATACTTTGGTATATACTTATATCTTTATTTAAAACTACTCTCAAAGCCCTGTTCTGTAATTTCTGTAAAATGTCCATCTGAGTTTTATTCAGGGTGAATAATATTGTTGAACAATATTGAAAATGGGATTCTATTGCAGATCTAAATATTTTGAATTTTGTTTCATTTGTTAGGTGTTTTCCAAGTCTTGATAATAATCCAGTTTTTTTAGCTATTTTTCCTGAAATATATGTGAAATGCTCATGAGATCTTTAATTTTGTACTGGTCTATTTGAAAGTAGCATGAATTTTGATTTACCTGAGTTCAGTTTAAGTTTATTGAAATTCAACCAGTTTTCCATATATTTAACTTTTTTCTCTAAAGAATTTATTATTTCATCTATTGATTTTCCAGTAACATATATCGAGGTGTCATCAGCAAACAATTGTACTTGACAATTTTTGATTACTTTATTAATATCATTAATATATAAAATGAATAATAGTGGTCCCAAAACAGATCCTTGTGGAACACCGTGTTCTGACAAAGCATAACTTGAAATGTTATCATTAAATTTTGTGATTTGTAATCTATTTTCGAGATACGATTCGAACCAATTTATCACCTTACCAGTGAATCCCATTCTGTTCAATTTTCATAAAAAAAATTCTCTATTATGATGAAAAATGTTGCGGAAACCAAATCTGCATTTGTTCTCGAAACTTTTTCAAATTCTATTCCTCGAATCTTTTTACTCTGATATCGAAGATCTAGGATGTAACATGATATTTTGTTTTTCAGGATGGTAGTGATTCATGTCAACCGAAATCAAAGAGGTCACTTTTCCCTGACATCATGATAGAAGCAGGATCCTAGTGTTTCTGTTTTCTGACATTACCCTCTCTTGCAGAAATTTGTGTAGCATTTCATTCTACTGTGTGATTCATCGCCAGTAAAAATGTGTTCTGATGATTCATTACCATTGAGCTATCTTTTTTTTTTTTTAACAGTTTCACACGAAAGGAAAGCCCTGTAATGTTCCACAAACACAGCGTGAATCAAACGACAAGAGATACGAATTAACATTAATTTTGAATTTCTGAAGATTGTAAGCTTCAGGAAAACCTCCTTCGCCAAGGAGTTCCAAAGCTCGGCTGTTCTATTGAAAAAAGATCCCTGAGCAAGAGGGGTTCGACAGGTCTCCAAGCTCACAACAAAAAGGTGAGAATTCTGAACTCGTCGGATTATCCGTGTTAAGCAGAAACAAAGTGGGCGCCAGAACTGAACCCTGTGGAACACCTGAATTTATCCAGAGAATATCGGACGATACTCCATCAACAACCACATTTAGTAGTGACCTATCAGATAAGACACTCTTTAACAAAGCACACAATTGAGTCTGCTCAAGTACATATTGTGTTCGCTGATTCCCCCCTCGAGCTCTTAATTTTTCACCGATTTATTCGATATATTTGTGACCGCTCGATCAAGGACTTTGATGAACATAAATTGAATGCTCTTTGTTCTAACCTGTTGCCGATTCGTTTTCTGTTAATGGAATTGCTTCATTCTAACCTGAGAATATGAAAAAAAAATCAATCATGTATAGTAGTTTTCACAATAAATGGTATTGACTGAAGGATTATAATAAAACCAATTAGACCCTTAAGTTGTAAAATCCGAGATGCACATCATAGAGGATTACAGCTTACACTTCTTGTTCATTTTAGTCTTTGTATTTCATTGGAAGTGTTCACTTGTGTTACGGCGTGCAATAATTTTATAACATTTATTTGTTATTACAGACATTAATAGCAAAGATTTTATACCCCAACGTACAGAATAGGCAGTATGTGGCGTCCGTGGATAAAAAGTAATAGTGCTTCTTCCAGTGGTTCGTTAAAGAAGAATCACTTATCTTGTGACGCGAAAGTCATTATAAAAAATGTGCATAGTTCCTTACTTCAGCAAGGATATAACGCGGGTGCTGCAGCAAAAGTAACCAGTAATTTGACGAAGGTGCCTCTTACTTCAGTTAGACGAATTGTTGAGAATTCCATGGAATCAAGAAAAAAGCGTAAAGATTCCGGTGTCACAAAAAGTCTAGACGACTGGGAAAAAGATTTGATAAGGCGAAAAATCTATGCTATGTACGATGAGCAGCGTGTCCCTACAATCAAAAGTCTGAAACAGCGGCTCATCAATGACCAAACTCAAATCAACTGTGGCCTCACTACTCTTTGGCGAGCTCTGTCTGCAATGGACTTTAAATATCGCAAAATTGACAAGAGACAAGTAATAATGGAATCCACACGTTTAATAAACTGGCGTTCTGAATATATAATGTCAATAAGAAAATACCGGTCTGAAAATCGGCCCCTTCCAAAGGATGGTCTGATTCCTCTGATAAGTGTGAAACAAAAGCACCATCAAATAAAGGGAAGAGAATCACAGTATCACACGCAGGATCAGAAAATGGTTGGATCCCAAACGCTATGTGGCTTTCTGCCAAAAATATTGAGGACTCTTGGATTATCACGAAGATACGACAGCAGAGCTTTTTGAAGATTCGTTTAAAAATTGTCTGTTACCCAACATTCCGCTAAACAACGTTATAGTAATGGACAACGCAAGCTATCATAGTCGACAATTGCAAAAAATTCCTGGCTCAAAGAATACGAAATTGGAGATTCAAAACTTCATGGCTGCAAATGACATTTTTTGAGGAAAATTATACAAAAAAAGAACTTTTACAAGTGCTGCAGTCATTTTCTTAAAAAAAAACGTATGTGATACAATTGCAGAAGAATTGGGACATACGGTGTTACGACTACCTCCCTACTACTGCGTGTTCAATCCCATAGAGCTTATGTGGCACCAACTTGAATCGAGCGTGCGCGGAAAAAATACTTCTTCGACTTTAAGTGGTAGTGTGGTAGAATTAATTAGGAACTGTATGAATGACATTCCTACCGAGTGTTGGAAAAGTTCCGTTAGTCAAGTTATAAATGTTGAAAACTCGTACCTTTCTGTAAAATCAATTGCGCCAATTATAATTAATTTAGATGAGGATAGCGATAGCGACACTGAACTAAATTTAGAATAGAATTGTAACATTTAAATAAATTACTTGTATATCTCCTACATTATGCAAAATTCAAATTTCTCAAGTTCGACCCTGTAGCACATTTGCATCTTTTACCAGATGATTTTCTACACAATGGGATTAAATCGGGTAGTTTATTGCAGTTAATAAGCCAATACCATTTACTGTGAAAAAAAAATATATATATAAAATGTTACAGTGACGCATGGTTGTTCAGATGACAATCATTTCTCATTCTCTTTTCATAATATAAATATAAAGATATATATAGATATCTCCATTCTAGATGTGTCATTTCTCAAAATATGCGTTAAGAAAGATTGATTTCACTATCCAGAATTTCAGCTCGTAATTCATCTGACGATCTCTATAATAATCAGCAAGAAGGTGTTATGATAATTCAGACCTACCAAGCTGTCTGGTCCCGATTCAGATTGGAATGACACTCAAATAATATCAAGAGGAAGTAATGCCAAAACGGAATTAGAAGGAATCTGCTTTGTTTCAATGGATATTAGTTTTTCTGTATGTTTTGCTATGTTCTGATTCGAAAAATTGTCTCACATAACGAAATTAGAATTACATTTTGATAGACAAACCATTTTATATTCAAATGTTCTTTGGTTTCTTCATATTTTGAAGAGCTCTCTAGATTCAATGACTATCGCGAATACAAGTTTGTGGATCTCAGGACATATTTTCCTGCCAATTACACCATGTAACGGATGTTTGTCGCAACAAATCAGCAATTTGTTACGTTATTAGTTCATCGTTACGATTATGGTGTATCAATTTCACGTTGATTATTAATTGCCTTATAGGTGATCAAATCAAGAAGACTATTGCGTGAGTTGGTTGAATTAATTCACTAAATGACTATACATGGAACAAATCGAATCGATATTTCAGTGAGCGGTTTCGAAGTGATTCGTCGGTAATTAATTTCTTGCGTATTCGCCTGTCCTCAAAATCCTTTCAAATGGACTGAAGTTGGGTAACACCAAGATTGGATAATATTTCTATTGACAATCATTCGAGAAAAATACTTTTAATAACCATTTTTTCATACTGAAAGGTGATCAATGGTTCAAGTAGAAGAGGAAATCGGAGAACTTCACCTGAATGGCTAGTAACTCTGATTGTTCAATTTATAGATACTTAATTGCAATTCAGACCAAATAATTCCTAATAATGAGTCACTGAGTCGAAATATAGATTCAATCAGTCCGAATTACACAGTTTCGGAGTTTGAGGTGGGAATTCCTACCTAATATTTCAGAAATTTCTAGTATTGACCGAACGAATGTTTACTTATCGAGACGACGTATCTGAAAATTAGCTGGTACCATCTCATCAGTTGAAAATTCCACCTTATAATCAGCTGATTTCGACTCGTTTAATCGATATTTCGAGTATGTCTGAATTGGCTGATTTCGACTGAACAAGCCAGGATTCTGACTTATCAAGTCGATTTTACGACTCAGAATCTGTATATTAGCTGATTCCAACTCATTAGGTCGAAATGTCAACTTGGTATCCCACAATTGGCCAATTTCGGCTCTTTAATCAAGAATAGTCCATTGTAACTGAACAAGTCGGAGTCCTAATTTAATATCTCGAAATTAGCTAATTCCAAGTTATTAGCTGGAAATGCCGACTCAGCGTCACGAAGTTAGCTAATTTCTACTCAATAAATTGGAAATTCGACCTAATATATCGGAATCAGCTAATTTCGAGAAAATGATTTTCACAATAAGCCAGAATTCAATTTGCTCAGAAACAATTACCTAATTCCTAATTCCTGACTAATTGAATTGATTGATTCCTGGATGCCCGGATGGAGATCATATGGAAAATCTCAGCGATATAATATTGCTAAATAGTTGGTCCAACAGATTGAAATTCACAAGAATTCTTGAAAAAAACTCAAGATATTGAATTAAAAAAATGGCGAAGTATTGGTATCATTCGATGTAAGTTCTTTATTTCCAAGCGCCCCGATACCACAAGCTCTAAAGTATCTGAAGGATCTTTTAAAATCGAGTCTCGAAGTCACCAAGCTTTGTATGGATGAAAATAAATTGTTTTCAATATAATGAGTAGTAAAAAGTTTATATTAATCCCAAATGAACGTCAATACAGTAGAATACTAGAACAGCGGTCGGCAACCTTTTGACAGGCAAGTGCCGCAAGGGGGCAAAATAAAGTTAAGGCGGGCCGCACCCGTGATATCAACCCTAGAAGCTCAAACTAGTTCAATTGGCCAAATCCCATAGCCATAGAAGAAACAAAAATGCTATTAAAATTGTTAAAATGTAGTCAATTTATTTTATAAAAATAATATTTGGTCTTTAGAGTTTTTCATAATACAATTTTTTTATTTTATTAATCAGTAGAAATAAGAGAGATTCACAAAACAGAAAAATCAGTGTGATGTTTGAGGTTTGTTTTGAGAGGCTATTTCTTGTATGTTGACAATCATTATTTGTAGTTGAAATACGTAGAGTCGCTCTCGAATGCTCATCTGCGAGACGAGAAGCGTATTTATTTTTTCTGTAGTTTACGATTGAAAAAGTTTGTTCGCAAAAATAAGTGCTACCAAAAACTGTAATTATTTTCTGAGCAAACCTCCTCAACTCGTCAAAATCAGCTGGCAAGCTACCCTAAAATTCAACAAGATCATTGAGTTCGCAGTAAGATCGCTGCGAACTTGTCGATGAAAATCGCCCGTCTGCATCGAGGCTTCTCTTTTAATTTTTAAAATGCATTATTCAGATATTTATACTAATTTTACAAAAACTCATGGGCCGCAAGTAGGAAGTACGCGGGCCGCCTGTTGCCGACCGCTGCACTAGAGGGCTTGAACAGATATTCGATAAAGTCAATATGAAAGTTGCTTATAAAACTTTTTATAAATTAAAATAGCTCCTTGGTGATCCAGAAGATGAATTAGACAACAACAAAAATTCGGGAATTTACAGTTGTCAAGATTGCAACAATAAATACGTTGGCCAGAGCCGGTGAACTAGTAAAATCCGTTCCAAGGAACACTTTGCACAAATGAGATACACAAGGGAAGAAAAATTCAGTGTCGGCCAACATGATCTGACCAATGACAACGTATTCTGTGAAAAGTAATCTGAAACTGATTGAGCATGTGCATGACACAAGGCAACGCGATGAATGTGAGAGTCAAGAAATAGCAATATGCAAAATAGCATAAATGGTGACGAATGGCCTATCCCGTATAGCCCGTTTTTGAGTTTATTGTTTAGAAAGTAATCCGAATAATCAGTAGTTCTTCGCTCACTGCGTTGGAGCATCGAAAAAGGGTCGGAGACTTGTCTCTCATCTATAGATACTTTCATGGCCGATGCTCTTCTGAGCTTCGGCCTAGCAAAAACACTAACAACCGAATGTCTCTCGTAAAACGTTCCGAAAGAGCATTGCGAGAAAAGGTCAAGCAACACGATCATCTGCAATGAGCTGTAGTATTTGAAAGCCAAAGTCAATATTTTTTCAATTCAGCCCCGAAAAAACAGACCTTTCAATATTCCTTAACTCGAAGAAACGGTGGGGATATTTTTATTCGTCTGGTCTATCTCGATGAAACGGCGAAAGTTGAAACGGCTGATGATTGGAATTTCTCGCGAAAACCCCTTAGCACGTCTCTGTCCAACTAACTCGTATTTGCGGCGTGAATTCCATTCTAAATAATGCATTATTCTATTGAAGGAAATCATCGTAATCGCCGTGTCGCAGGAATTCCGACCGTCGTTGATGAGGGAGAGAGAGGGACTGTAAGTAAGCGTGATCCGCACGGCTTTGCCAAGTGACGAGGTCGAGAGTTCGGAGAGTTCTCAAACTTCCAACTTTTCATCTATATGATAATGACGCTTTCGCCGCGATCGCTGTTGTCACCGATTCGATGATGCCAGAGGCGTTCGTGATTAGGGTTCGAACAAATTATTTAAAACTGACAAAGTTCGTATTGCAACACCATTAAAAACTTTCCCGGTATTTCCGACCATTACCTCACACGCAAGCCCCGTGGAGTTCAGAGAACATCGTGCAACCAAGGGTGGGGCACTCGTTTTCTCTTGAAATTCACGGAGGTTGAAGCCTTGAAAGCACCTTTTCGGCGTTAAAAGCTGTTCTGTTTGAAAGAAAATCTCATAATAGAAGGATGGGATTACTATAGTCGTCGGGTCAACCGCGATGGAACTGTCAAGAGTGGAAAGATATATTTTGCTTCAGCTGCATTTTCCGACTTTCTCTGCTCTAAATTGGAACCAAGATTTCGACCTTGATTGTAAAATGAACTCCAAGAGGTAACTCTCATAATGTTTGCTTTGGTTCATCTCATAATCGGTCCTTGAGAGGATCTATTCACGATAAAAATGTCGAATATGACATCTCCCATCGTAACTTGGGATTTTTTCAAAGTTATATACAATTATGAAAGTCAAGTGGATGAATGTGTATAACTGAAACTCGATATTTATATTTCCATTGAAACTTATAAAATATTTTTATTCTAACTCAAGTCGAGAAAAAAGGTGTTTAATTTTACAAATCACGTCATCAGTAAGGATTTAGTTTTTGTAGAATTCATAGCCTACCTCAAAGACGAAAGTCGATTTCATGCTTTTCAACAATCAGAATTCAATGATTGTGGTCAATGAAAAAAAAATTCAATTTCATTGGTTCAACAGCATTTGTACATTAATTTCAAGAACTCACATTTGTTAACTGAAATTTCAAATTGGGGTTCGAAAGATTTATTTAAAGCTAACAAAGTTCGTATTGCAACCCCATTAAGAACGTTCCCAGTATTTTCAACCATTACATCACACGCAAGCCCCGTGGAGTTCAGAGAACATCGTGCAAACCAAGGGAGGGGAGCTCGTATTCTCTTGAAATTCACGGAGGTTGAAGCCTTGAAATCACCTTTCCGGTGTTTGAAGCTGTTCTGTTTGAAATCAAACCTTATAATAGAAAGATGGGATTAATATAGCCGTCGGTTCAACCGCGATGGAACTGTCAAGAGTGGAAAGATATATTTTGCTTCAGCTGAGCTGAGGCCATGGAAATCTCTATAGAAGAATGATAATTTTCCGACTTTCTTTGCTCAAAATTGAATCCCAAATTTCGACCTTGATTGTGAAATGAACTCCAAGAGGTAACTCTCATAATTTTTGCTTTGGTTCATCTCATAATCGGTCTTTGAGAGGATCTATCCACGAGAATAATGTCGAATATGACATCTCCCATCGAAACTAGGGATTTTTTCAAAGTTATGCACAAATATGAAATCAACTGGATGAATGTGTATAACTGAAACTCGATATTTATATTTCCATTGAAACTTATAAAATATTTTTATTCTAACTCAAGTCGAGGAACAAGGTGTATAATTTTACAAATCACGTCATCAGTAAGGATTTATTTTTTTGGAGGATTCATAGTCTACCTCGAAGAAGAAAGTAGAATTCATGCCTTTCCAAAATCAGAATTCGATAATAATTGAGTTCAAAGAAAAAAACTTTATTTCATTGGTTCAACAGCATTTGTACATCAATTTCGAGAACTTAGATTTGTTATTTGAAATTTTAATTTATCTATCTATAAAGGCACAAAATTGACTTTCAACATCCATTTTACCAAAAAGTATACTGGTGGTGACATGATAAGTCAAATGCGATACCTTGTTTTTACCACTTTGGTGCAGAATTCCCACCCCTTTGTTGTGAATTTGGAAACCTGTCGAACCTCTCTTGCTCAGGAATCTTTCTTCAATAGAGCAGCTGAGCTTTGGAATTCCTTGCCAAAAGAGGTTTTTCCTGAGGCTTACAATCTTCAGAAATTCAAAGATGTTAATTTGTATCTCCTGTCCCTTGATTCACGCGGTGTTCTTTGAACATTACAGGGCTTCCCTTTCGTGTGAATCTGCATATCTAGAAAAAAACGAGATAGATCATCTCAGCCATTTCGATGTAGTCGCACACTCAAGTATTGGTAAATGATTTGCTTCTACCCTCCCAAGTCCCAACTGTTTTAGGGCCTTCTCTAGTTGGGAACCGAAATGAATTCATAAAAATGATCAACCTATGCTTCAAGCAGTAGGATAAAACTGATAAGTGTTGATGACATGTAAATTGTTAATGAGTAAACATTCAAATTTAGTAACGACGTGATGTCCAACTCAACAAAGTTTTTTCGCGAGCCCTGTTGTAGCACATAGAAGGTGAAATCAATTAGACCGACTATACCCAATAAATATTATATCATAGGACCTGCACTGCAAAATTATTTAGGACGATCTTGTCAAATATCAATAAATCATTTTATCTCTGGCATGATGGATTCAATTGATACCATCGAAACTTTAAACTCAAGCTTGTGGCGTGCGTCGATTGGTATGATTTATTAAAAATAATTTGTTATCCCACATATGTGGGTCAAAATACGCGGTTGGAATACTTGTTAGATGAATCGTTTTTTTTGTATTAGATCACTATAGCGATGTTTTACTTTTTTCATTTTTTGTGTTTAGACAGTGGAAAAGACAATTTCCAAATTTGATCATATTTTCCACATATTTCTTCACATTTGAAGAATAAGTCGCATGCGTTCTTAGAAGAAAAAGTGCTTCGTTTGGTTTGCATCATTGGTAAATTGTCCTACGGATCGTCAGAAAACCTCAGCTTTTTCATATCAGCTGACAGTTCAAAGATAGAAACCAGCTTTATGTGGATATACGTATCAAATGGAAAAGCCTAAATGATATATCATTTTGAATAAGGGTGCTCACTGAAATTTTTGAATTTTATCATTCACTTGAAGAATATGTTCAAATGAATGTCGCCACTATTACTATATTTTACTATATTATATCTGTTATATGTTTCTATATTGTATCTGTCTAACGTTATTCCAAACTTTAAGAATATGTTCAAAATGAATACTCAATGTCGCCACTTTTACTATATTTCACTATATTATATCTGTTATATGATTCTATATTGTATCTGTTTAACGTTAGCCAAACATGTATCATTTGTGACAAAGTATTTATACACTATTTTTAATTCCACTGTGACGAAATTATAATTATCTTTACATGATGTTTCATTGACTTGTCTCATGTTATGCAAATAATCCAGAGAGATCGATAAAAGTATCTATCTATCTTTCTATCTTGTATTTTTAGTCCACTTTCTACTTGATTTGAGTTAATTTGAGAGAGAGATTTTTGAAATCTTATGTGTCTTTTTATAGTCATTTGAAGTTAAATCCAATGCCCTTCAGTGAGGAACATTATCAACCACATAAAAAAGGAATAATTCTTCTATTATGGTCGAATATATTCACACAGTTCAAATAAAGTTCGAAAAATGAACGTCATTTTCAATTTCCCCATCATCGTACGCTAATGCCGTTGGGTAATTTGTGCCGCCTCCTCACTTGACTCATGCTCCACATTCATTTGGCTTCGACATTTGAACCCGAAGAATGTACTGAGGCAACTCGTTTGTAGCACTATTTATAATTATTATAAGATCCAATAAATTATTCTAGTCATTGGCGCACTTGATCCATTTGCAGCAGGATCGGATTATTGAATGATATTAGATGAAATGTTAATAAGATCCAATAAATTATTCTAGTCATTGGCGCACTTGATCCATTTGCAGCAGGATCGGATTATTGAATGATATTAGATGAAATGTTTTGAAACACTATCAATCATTTCATGATCTTTATCTCGATCTCCATTGACCATTTTGGTACAGGGATCACATATGGTAAGGTCGTGTAAATTGCCATGAAATGCCTGCATTCAAGAGAATACTTTCGAAAATGTAACACTGAGGCATGGTTATTGAAAAATACATATATTCTTCAGATAACAAGATTCAATCAAGTCAATCGTCTGAATGAACTTGTTGATGGCAAGATCTGTTGTGTAGCAAAACATTTTCTTTTCTTTCTACAACATGGTTTGAGGTTTTCATTTCAACTGGCAATTTATTGCTGGAACTGTGAACCATCATTTCTTATTAAAAATGTTTCTATCGATGAAGTGGTGTCAGGCAATAATTTTTTACGATTTATTTTCGAAGGCTAATATTTCATTGTTCTTTGTAGAAAATCATACGACAATAGTAAAAAATTTGCTCGTTCATTACATCGTGAAAGTTAACCTTAGCCCAATTGACCCCCCAACCACATGGGGAGGGTCAAATTATTGACATTTCATATTCTTCTTTCAAAATACGATCATTGGTGTGATTCCCAAAAATGTTACCTATTTATGGTTATCTCGCCGAAGCTCCCAACTTGCTGAACAGATGTGATAATTTGAAATTTGACACTCCATTTCATCACATTCTTTGGAAGACCAAACTTTGATAACTTTGTAGCTAAAACTTCTGGGGATGAAAACATGTCAAAAGTTTCAGATTACATGAGTTAACATGCTTGAAATATGTAAAAATACGAAAAGTAATAAATACTGTGGGAGGCTGAATAAGGTACTGTGAAGAACAATCTGCATAATTATTAGGGGTACCTGCAAATTTAACTCAGATATCTATCTTCCCTATACTCAGGTCGAGAAGTACCAGATATTTAACTTCGTCAACTCATACAATGGGAATCAGAAGCTTTGCTATGTTTTACTCACTCTCAACGTAATTAGAGAGTTGGTTACGCATTGAAAATTTTTGTCGAGAGACTACTCTTTTCTCAGTATGTTTTTATTAACTGTGGATTATCTCAGAGTATCAACTGATATTCACTGGCCAAGGTTCACCTCAGCGATACCCCAAATATGGATTAAATCCCTACTATTTATTGACAGTTCAATTGGATAAGATCGCAACTTCCGGCTAGACCGTTTCCAGCAAATTTTTTGTGAAATGGGGTCAAGCGAAATGCTATTGTGTGAGCTTGAGAAAAATATTTGCAGAGTGTGTCAAACTCCTTCCAATCCATCTGGCTACGACACTGACCCTAGAGGTTGTTTTTCGATTGGGGTGTCTCACTCAAACTCAACCAAACAGACGTCATAATCTGAAGGAACAATTTCACTGCTAATTACTTATTTTCTTGCTACGTCGTCTTCAAGGAAAATCAAGTCCCTTCGACGTCGGGATATACGAAATATCCTAATTCCCTTCGATTCAGAAATGTTGATGATATCCATAAAAAAATTGAACACTGCAGATAGAGATCACCCGGAGGGATGGGATAATACTCAACTGATGGCAAGAGCATAGTTTATTTCAGAAAACGAATTTTCATTCAGTTCCAAGAACGGAAATAGTTTTCATTTTCGGAACGTCAACAAAGTAGTTTCACAAATATGACATATGTAGTTCTGATCCACCAGGAATAGTTTTCATTAACGCATCAACTGTCATGGATAGACACGAAGTCTCCCTCTCGGTATCTCTATACAGTAGTACAAATTCCAACATCAATTCGTTATTTTCTCAGATTGTGCTAGGCTATTACCCAAAAAGCTATGAGCAGTCGTTTGTATCTTTCAGATTGCTGTGTTCATCAGAGGTGCATTCAACATTATTCCCATGCATGACTGTAGTTGAAATCTAATTAAAAATTGTGCGAGACTGGACAAAACCACTCTGGTGGATACCTCGTGAGAAGTTCCTTCAAAGCGCGGCGACTTAACCGAAAAATTACGGAATAATTTGACTTCGAGAATGTTCCAAACATGCACTGAATATATTGCGGGAGAAACTTTTTTTATTTGATAGTGCAAGCGTACTTTGATTTACTGCCTTTTTTTTATTTTCATGCCAAATCCTGCGAAATGTCCGCATATTCGTGAAAAATTTGACCACGTGAAAAGAAATGAATCCAGAGCAGTAAATCAATGTATTTCTTTAATCATTATTAATGCAACATGTGCAGAAAACGAATTGTTTACTATGAAACACAACTATCCAATGAGCTGTCGCTGTCATCTTTTGGTCTAGAGCGAGCATTAAACGATCAATATTATCGAAATAATATTATTGATGAAATATATGGAAAGGAAAAGGCGGCCCTCAAATGACTCAATAGAACTGATCAGTAAACAGTTTCGATTGGGTAGTCAGGAAGGATCAGGGCTGAACATATCATCAAGAAGAGGAAACGAAAAAAAAAACAAAATGGACAAAAGCTGGGAAAATAGACATAAGAATCATGGATATGAGGAATTGCATCGACAGGAAGACAAAAACACACAAACAACTCAAACGAACACTCGCAGTTTGAGTTGTTCCAGTAATTTTTTTCAGATTTTGTTTTTCACAGGCGAGTGTAAATAATGCAAAACCACGATGTATTTGTTGACCATAAATCATTGCCATTACTCAGATGATCCTCATCAGGATTATCACCCGGGCAGGCATCGATTGTTTTGGTGCACTTTGAACAGTGAGCAATTATTGTTCAGATCTTCCGTTTTCAACAGTTGTAGTGACTCATGTGAGTGGGAAATTCCGATCCAAACGTTCAACAACTGATAACTTGACTATCGTCAATACGATTAACATTCCAAGAAGTCGTCGTTGAATGAAATATATTACGAATTTCTCCGCAGAAATGTTATCGCCCTACTTTGAAATGCTCTCAATGAGAATGAAACGACTCATGAGTACAGATATGAAATATACATATATTTTTGTGGTGCATCTATTCGTAATACTGCGAGTTATAGATACAATACAGAATCGTGTGAAGTATCTCGAGAACGTTTCCAACCATGCTTGAAAAAGACACAGTAACCGACTAAAAGTCTGCAAGCTATGACTTTTTTCCGTCAATAATTTGTGTTCCTTCTTTTCTTTGTAGTAGACACTTCGGTTACCAGCTTTATATACGATATTCTCACTGGTTTATTCAAAATTGTCACAATATTTGGATATTGCTATGACTTCAACAGTATAAGGGTGGTAACTTCACGACCTGAATAATAATTCGTTAAAATAATATATGCTTAGAGTGGGCACCACATCCTATCATTTGCTACAGTGAAAGCACAGCCTAAGCACCGATTATTTTAACGGACTCTTAATCAGGTAGTAAAGTACCCGTTCTTAATAAGTTAATAGTATAATTGTTAATTTGGCGCAGAGTTCATATAAATAAGCAAAATCCTAAACCTAGTATACCAATGTGCAAATTCTATCAACAATTCCATTACAGATATAAGTATACTCTCTTATATTAAAGTTTGAAGGTTTCTTTCTGTTTTGCTAACTTTGCATAAAGAAAATCAACAACTATGCAATGAATTATATTTAGTTGTATCAATACAGGAATGAGGAAAATCTGAAGCATTTCACAAACTTTGACGTGGAGTAGAAATAATTTGACAGTCAATAACAGATCAGTAGCTATGAGGTATTTTTTCAATGTAAATAGCTCCTGTTGCAAATCAGTAACAAACATTTCATTGGGATAAATTTTGATATTTCGAAAAATAAATGTACTCTTGGAATCTTGAATGTTGGCTTGCAAAGAACGATCAAATTTCTATGAGAAATGAAATTTGATGAGAAAACGTTCCACATCTCAGCAAAGCTCTGACATTTCTAGATATCCATTGTTTTCGTAACATTTTCCATTATACACGTATTTGAACGAACTATAGTGAACAATAATGTCTCATTTTCACGCCTCGTTTTAGTTGGGTATTAATGTCATATCAATGTCTCAACCCACCTGAGTGTCATGTTTTCTCAGACACTTGGATCATTTATAAAAAGTTTTGGAGAACAAGAGGATGCGCTGTCTGTTTTTCACCCACCTGGTTGAGCTCAACAGACGGGCATTGTCCCGCTATCAAAGCGAATGAAATTGCACCTTTATGCAATGTGGACGCTGATAAATTATCGGCGCGGAGCTTTTTCGTGAAATGTTTATTCTATCTCGCCGCGAGATTCAGAATTTATGGTGGGCGTTTCGGAAAATAGCAAACCTGTGTGTACAATAGATTAAACGAAAACCAATGTATCAACTTGGTGTACTGTTGACAGTGGAATCATTTCAGAGCGTATATCTAAGGGTCGTGGGGTAATAGGGGTAACAAACATTTCAAAATTTTCTCTTGAAATATCACAAGAGCTCGAATTTCTTCCGGAAATTCTCTAGAGGGCACGAATATTTTGAAAAAGAAATTTTTCAGGAATAATTTAAGCTTGCGTGGTGTACGGTAAGAAAATTCCACACGATAATTTGGAAAAAAATATTAATCCAACCTGAAATTTTGAATTGACTCCTCTGATTGTCGAGTTGGTCACGGTATTGCTGCTTTTGACATATGTTGATTTGTCATTTTTGTTTAACTGGTTCTGTCAGAAAGGTTAATAATTACTAGTTTACAAAAATCATATAGGTATATGAAAATGGGTATCATCGCAACTTTCATAATTTTAGGTCACTAAAGTTGGTATGAATGTATTTTGCCTTATTCACAGGTATATCTACATTATTTAAGAGTTGTAGATCATATGTTCAATATTTGAACTGTCAAAAAATTCCCACTTAATCGTGACGCCTCGAAAACATTTCTGGAAATTTTCTTAATTGCCATGAAAACTCGTCAAAATCAAGGCATCTGATCGATTGAAAAGTCGAGGTATGAAATTTTCATGAAAAGTCATTTAGTCAATATCAAAGTAATAGTTTATTTTTCATTTACGGTCTTCATATACCAAAGCTGATTTCAATTCATCAGTCAATCAATCAATAACACACTATTCAATAGGTTTGTTCTAGCAACACATTTGACCGTTTGGAAATTGGTCTGAAGCAGTCAGAGGCATGCGCAAGATGAATATTGGAGAGCAAAATTCATTTTGCGCATGCCTCTGACTGCTTCAGACCGTTTGGAAATTGGTGCTAGAACAAACCTTTTATCGAATGGCATTTTTTTCAGCTTTCTGATGAGGCTGATCCCCATTGCCTGCAAACATTATTTCAGTTTTTCAGTGGCATATCAAGTGATAGATCGACTACAAACCAAATTTTGCCTTATTGAATAATTTTTTGTGGGGGGAATTGGTATGTTGATTCACTCAACTCAGCAAAGAAGTAGAAAATATAGAAAAAATGAGGATTGGAGTTTTGAATGCGTCCACCAATATCCAAATTATTTTCTTGGTATATATTTTTTCCTATTTGATCAGTGATCCAAAATTTCGGGAATTCATTGCCATTCGTACTGTTTTGCCTTCAATCAGAGAGTGGCAGATAAATTGAAAATTAGATTCAATCATTTCCAACTATATTCAAAGAATCACGCAATGGATATATGCATTTGTTTCTGATAATTTTCACCAACCAAGGATTTCCCTCAAAAACTACGTGTTTAAGGAATTATAAATTTCATAGTTTACTATCGCAATACGTTCAATGCAAAATTCATTCCAAGGAATTATAAGTTTCACAGGTTACTGTTATAATACGTTTCATGCAAAATTTATTCCAAGTCCATTGTAGAGGGCATTAACAGAAGCATACAAAAATCTTTGCTTTTCGCAAAAAATAAGCTCGGTCGGTAATTGGATTTTTCAATCAATAGCTCACATACAAAATTTCTTCAATTCAATTCTCCTTGTATCTACCATTTTTGTGAAAGGCAATCTAAAATATTTTCAATAATACTATACGACTTTGCCAAATATAAAATTTGACAATGAAGAAATGTCAATGATTATAGTCAGGTTTCTTTTTTAAATTGGCACCGGGTGTGCGAAGCCCATCATCATAGTCATATTATTTTGATCGTTTATGTTGAGTTTTGTGTTGTTTACCTGTATCGATGCTGGAAATCCAGCATGAAGGCAAACTAATAATCTGAATTGGAATGGTCAGTTCTCAGAAGATACAAGATACAATTCTCTAAGAAATCTCAAATTCAAATGGATATCAGGTTTTTCAATTTTATTGTGTGACTGCAATAGTGGTCCAGTTTCGTGGAAAAAAGTAGTTTATATCTTTCATGGAATATGAATTTTTGTATCATTTCGTCGTTTCTGTGATCCCACTGCAATCTCGGGTATTCCTTCCTTTCTCTTTGCGAAATACAACATTCCAAATATCTTGACAATAAAAATTATCGACTTTCGGAGAAAACATCCACGAACGCCCCGTACAGCAGGTAAAAATGTGAACGTAAATGCATCGATCAGAACCGGCGACGTAACCTTTACGGCAAAAGAGAAAGTTCACTTTGCGCTAGTCTATTGTTCTCTGTCGTAAATAATAATTATGGTGGAAATAGTATGCCTTTTAAATTTGATCTCATGATCTTTTTGAAAGTGGCGCAGGAGCGGGGAAAGGAAAACCGTTCGACTGACGTTACGAGGGAGGGTTGAAGAATGTGAAAATCTTTTTCTGTTCTGCATGAACAGGAAAAAACTTTGAAGTTTCCAGTTCAAAAGTTTAGTGACTTTAGTAATTTTGTAAATTTCCGAAAACATCTTCTCTTTCGTCAGGATTATATCGATTCTTGAGAGACATTTTGGAAGATACTTTAAAAACAACGATTTTCAGGAAAGCAACATATAATGAAGCTCCAGATGATATAATAATGACTATCACACTGGGGACCAGAAAATCTTCCGACTGCTCTCCAGTGGCTGTGCCCATAAAGAGGCACTTTCTGGTCATGACCCTTGAGGTATATATTGTCTGTCCATTATTTCAGATGATTACTGAGTTTTTCTGTTGGATCCACCCATTTTATTGATTTAATATCTCAGTCGAAGTTATACTCTCATTTTTGAGGAGCTGACAGAGTTACATCTTCAAGAACAGCTGCGAAAATGTTGAAGTTGCCTGTAGGACTAGATTTGAATGTTTTGACTAGTATTGAACATCTTAGCTCCGTACCTACAACTACTTAATCATTTCTTTATGCATTTTCATTTATACAGCCTCCTAGATTATTTTAATGAAATTTTCATTTCCTGTATGATCCACCTAAATATTTGCATGTGAATTATAAACTGATTCTGAATGTTTTCAATGTGTTGATTTCAAAAATGTCTGGCATTTTCTCGTAAAGCTCTAGTTCTTCAGATACCGGCCAATCAATTTTAGTTCTGATAACAGGTAAAAATGATGAAATAATGTTTTCTTTGCATGTCAAAATCAAAATTTTTTATCTGCAATTGGTATGTATTTACTCCATTTTAGATTCTTTCTATTGTCCATGATTGTAAAACCGACCCTTCTTTAAAAAAAAAGTAAGAAGAACATCAGTGGGTGATATGTGTCAATTTAAAAATGGTTTACTTTCTCCTTGGACAGCGAAGTGGATATACAAATCATACATATCTTGTTTTTTTATGTCTGGGATAGCAGAGCACAAAATCAGCTCTGGATTAACAGAAATTGGCCTTTGAGAAATGTCATGGACAACATAATGTAATGAATGAACCTTTGATTGCTAGAGAAAAAATCATATCGCCATCCCTGCATATCAAGTTGGGGCTTATGAAGCAATTTATAAAGGCTTTAGATCAAGATGGACACAAAAACTGAAAGCCGGAATATTTGATGAACCACAGATGAAGCAGCTTGGTGTACATTTTTTAAAATGGTACAAAATTTTCTTGGAAATCATAAAGCAGAGAATTACATACAAAAATATGCTTCCCAACTCTAGAACTCTTGGTTGTAACATGAGTTTAAAAATTCACTACCTCCACAGCCACTTAGATCGGTTTCCAGAAAACCTAGGTGATTTGAGTGAAGAACGGGGAGAAAGATTTCATCAGGACGTTGAAACTATGGAAAGTCGTTATCAAGGAAGATGGGTTTGCCACATGATGGCCGACTACTGTTGGACTCTTCAGCGAGATTGTTCTGGTGATCGGCATGCTAGAAAGTCGTATAAAGGAAAATACTCAAGTAATAAGTGATAAATGTTATTCATGTATATCCCTGTTTTTTCATGTCTGGATGTAATAATAGTATATTATGCAACGATCGTGTAATGATGGTTATTAATATATGAGCATAAACCGGGATACGAAACGAGCAGAAGGTTATGATTATCGAAGTTTGGCTATATTCTTCAAAAGTTCAATACCTATACCGATTTCGACTTGACAAATGTCAAATGCAGAGCATTCACATCATGCTTGATTGATAAATAATGGGTTTCTATTGGTTGAAAATCTGTATCGTAATGAAAAATCTGTATCGTAATGGATTTCATTATAAAACGGTTTGTGGGCATATAAGTGTATTATTAGTGTACGGGTGTAGATAATAGTATATTATGCAACGATCGTGTAATGATGGTTATTAATATATGAGCATAAACCGGGATACGAAACGAGCCGAAGGTGAGTTTCGTATGGTTTTTGCGAGTGTATTAATAACCATTACATGAGAGTTGCATACGCTATTTTATCTACACCCGATAAATAGTGAAGAACTACAAATATTATATTTATATTGCACACAATAATACTAATTCAACGAATTTCTTCGAAAAATTCCACAGAATTGTAATTAATAGTATTACTTCGAGAAATGAAACGATGAGATATGGAAAGAAGATCAAAAATCAAAGAAAAAAAAGATTACTCGAGACCGGATTCGAACCAACGCCTCCTGCAGCTAGAAAAATCAATGTCAGCGCCATGGACGGCTCGGCTACGGACAGCCCACAAAATATAATGAAAAAATAAGTTATAAATCATGCATTTGTCAAATGAAAAATTTAATCATTCTAACTGTATTTCTGTCGGTGAAGGTGTCGAAGGTGATTCTCCCATATCGCTGGTATCAGACATTTTGTTATGATTATCGAAGTTTGGCTATATTCTTCAAAAGTTCAACACCTATACCGATTTTGACTTGACAAATGTCAAATAAAGAGCATGCACATCATGCTTGATTGAAAAATAATGGGTTTCTATTGGTTGAAAATCTGTATCGTAATGAAAAATCTGTATCGTAATGGATTTCATTATAAAACTGTTTGTGGGCATATAAGTGTATTATTAGAGTACGGGTGTAGATAAAGATAATTACCTTACGTATTTTGTGGTACCGTATTAGGAGTAAATAATAAAATGGTAATATTATGAAATGTATATATACTGAAAAATAAGATTAGTTCATTCAAAAAAATGCGAATATCACGTATCTCAAAAACTCTATTTGATATACCAAATCTGGCAGTTATTTTGGATTCTGCGCTCAGATGCTACCTAAAAACAACTAAAAAAATGCAGACACCAAATTGGCTGTTGGGTTGTGTTATTGTTGTTATCGTTATTGAACCAAGTATATTTCTTCGGTTCTCGCCATCGAGAAGCTACTGAACTCACATTCGACGAGTGTTATCGTTTGAAATGTCGATAATATTTTCATAGCGTTTGATGTACAGCAGACCGTTTCGAGGCCGATCGAATGTTCGGAGAACCTCTCGGTTTACACAGACGTCTTTTAAAAATAGCGTTCGAAATTAGGCGGATGTTGACCATTTGAACTGCCGTGCGCGCTAAGACGTGACTCAGAATATTCACGAACGTGATTCATTCGACAGCCGTCTGAGCTTTGTTTAATTCAATGTCGTTCCGTAATTCGGCGATTAAGTGTACACTGATTACACATTGGCAAGGCCGTACCCAGAAAAAGTTTTCGGGGGGGGGTTGTGGCACTAAGGGGGGCTGAAGGTTAACAAAAGTTAGGACGACACTAAATAATAAATATATAAATAATAACAACAAAATAATTTTCCCTGTTAATTTGGTGTCTAGGATACAGTACAAAATTACGTCTGTAGACAAAAACAGTTACATTACAAAACAAAATCCATTTTTCTGTTTTTTTTTCTTGCGAATTCATCGATCACTTTGTCTGACATGAGAGCCAGTCCGCTTAGTCTGTCTTGTCGACACGAATTTCTCAAGTACTTCTTCAGGCGCTTGAGAGTGGAGAAGGTTCTCTCAGCAGTTGCAGTGGTCACTGGCAAAGAAGGAAATATTTTCAGAAGGGTGAATATGTTAGGAAAAAGTTCCCTATTACATTGGCTTAATGCCTCAATGGCACAAGGAGGCTTGTAGAGTTCCATTTGCTTTTCCCAAAACAATTTCCACAGTGAGTACTCACTAGGTACTAGTTCTAGATCAACCATCCCTTCATAAAGTTTCAAAGATTCAACGTCTATTTTCTCGTTCGTTGATCGTTCGTTTGGTTTCGGAGTAAGTCCCCAGTACTGTACTGCCAACATATAAAAATGAATTTTTTCCTCAAGTAGTCAGAGACTTGCGAACGCGAAGGGCGGACTTTTTTTCGTGCTGCTACCTAGCGTGATAGCGCCTAACTATATGCTTTACGGCAACTTCCGTAATGAAACTCTTCGGTCTACGCCGTTAGCGGCGGATCACGTCCATCAACGAATTCCATGTAGGTGAATGGGTTAGTAAAATTATAATAAATTTGACAAATTATTTACGTTTATTTTCAACTAGAAATTGGTTTGAACTCTTCCTTATTCACCTATGAAGAAGAAAAAGAACAATTATAACTTGAGTACCTGATGCGTTTGAAAATTTTTTTTTGAAAATTTGGGGGGGGGGGTTCAACCCCTCTGACCCCCCCCCCGTGGGTTCGGCCTTGCACATTGGCATGAGCGACTCTGCAGGAGATTCGAGAAAGATGAAGAAAAAATGAGAATGTTTGTTTTGATGTCTTCTTTTATTTAAACCTGTTAGAATGTTTGAGGGATCGGAAGCAATAATGAGCTTGAACATGCTAAAGAATTCAAGAGAAGAATTCATGTGTATGAAACTTATATCTAAATAAAAAACGATGAATTTTTATCAAAGAATGAAATTGAATTGATTGAAGCAATCAGAAATGTTAAGGAGCAAATAATGAAGCGAAGATGATATGGGAATGAACAGAAATGTAAAAATAGTTGAATCGAACAGAATTTGATGGAAAAATATGAACCAAGTTCTTTGAAGATCCTTAGTATCGGCAATCGTCTTCGGGTGTGGACTGTCAGTAATTACCTAAAAATAATTAGGAACTAACATATTTTTATGGAAAGAATGAAGTTAGTTGAATTATTTTTTGGATTTTTTCCCCTCTCCAAATCAGAAAATGGAAGTAACAACTTCTGTGAAAAAAGTGAATTCCAAAAAAAAAGAATGATTTACACGTACCTATCAACAGAGAGTGTTTGTCTTTTTTTTCCGATTCACTCAATTGATTTCTATTCTTCGATTCGAAGAAGAAAGCCAAAAAATTATTCATCAAATTACCTGAAGATGATTTCGACTACCAGTAATAAAAAAGTTTTGAGTACACTCACCTTGGAATTTGGTTTCAACATGTTTTTATATTTTTTATCTTCAATTGAGTTAACTTTTTCATTTTCGTTCATTTTATTATTATTTTCTTCGAAATTTTTGGTCGCTTTTATTTCTGATTATTTCGAATCCTAAATTTCATTCTTTGATCGACATTTTTTTGGTTCCCTCATTCAGAATGTCTTTTTATGATATTGTTTGGCTCGATTATTTGACAATGGCAAAACCTAAAAATGATTGTCGAGTTTGGTATCAGCTTCACTTGTATCTGGGTTATTTCGATGAACAGATGAGTACCATCAAACATGACTGTTATAGCATTTTTCTATTCTGATCCGATTTAAATGGACCAGAATTGCAAAATTTTTGTGTGCAACAATTGCAAAAGTATATTCGTTTCACTTTTCGCAAAAAAATATCGACGAGTAAGAAGACTCAACAATCCTGCGAATGTATTTATAACAGATATTATTCGGGAACAATGTGACAAACCAAAATATAAATTTGCAATAACACTGAATGAAAATTTCGGCTTGTTCGTATACTTCTGCTAGAAAGAAACGGGTCGTTTGATGTACCTGAATTTTTGAAACCGGGGTAAAACGAAATATGAACTTATTCAGTTGGTTTCTGATATACAAGAGTGCGACCAAAGGGGCAGAGCCTTTTAAGGGTGAGACACTGCTATTGTTCCCGATTGCAATAGTTTTTTCTCCACCAAATTTCAACCTTCTACTGTTACTTTGAGTTTTATCAAGTTTCGAAATATTTTACTACTTGCAACCTACCGATTTCAACAAAACATTATTCATGTGCCGTAATTTTCATAAATAAGAGATCAACATGCATAATCTAGCTCAGAAAAAACACCTCCAGAAATACTTCTTTCTTGGTGCGAAGGTCTTCAACTATCACTAATTGGATTTGAAGGGATTCGCATTCAAATCATCAAAAGGAAAATAATTTATGATAATAGTTATAATAACATTAAAGTGAAAAAATAAGATGACCTTCGCACCAAAAAATACAAATGTGCTTTTTCTTAAAAACCACTAGATATTGCATATAGGTCTCGCATTTATATAAACTGTGAAGTTCGAATCGTTTTTTGTTTGAATCGGCAGAGCGAAAGTTCGGAAAAACAAAATTGAAAAAACCCTGAGTGACAGTGGAGAATTGAAATTTGGTGTAAACATAATGTTGAAAATTGAATAACTCTTTCTTTCGGAGTTCCTCAAAATTTCCGGTATAAACCCGATTTTTTTCCACAATTGGAAAATTTTGCAGGTCCAGAATGTGGCAACTGAAGTGAGGCTATTTCGAAGTAAAAACTAACTGCAAACTAAAATTTCAATTTCATATTAACAAAGAAAATTTATTGGTGCGGACTCTGACTCTTGACCAAAAATACGATAGCGGGCATAAATATAGTACCCTTTTCTGTGGCAACAATGTGATCTTCCGGAATTTCGTCTTGTGCGCATTTCCCGATTCTCGAGAATATCATAATTTATCGACAGGAAGTTTGCGGGAGAAAATGACCTTTCTATACCGCCGGCAGGCATTCTTCTAGCGTACGGAGAAACTCGGAGATTTATCTTCTTAGGTTTTCTTTTCGAGATTGAATTAAAATACCGATTTCGATTCACTGCTCCGTGATATTTCCCTTATCAGACAGGAGATGATGATAGAAGGGGTGGCTACAGGAAAAATCAAGTATGAGGTACGTAAAAGATTAATGTCTGGAACTGAACACTGAATCGTCGGACTGCCTTGGCTAGTCTGGGGGTATGAAGCAGTGGCGATTTGCTTCTTTTGACTGAGGGTAGATGACGTATCGGTCCATTGAACTTTTTTTTGGAAAAATATTATATTCCATCTGCATTCATAATGGACAATTCGAAGCTATTCGTTTTTTGATATAAAAAATCAAATTCAACTATTTCTTTCAACTGCTTTTCGAATTTTTTCAAAGGAGCCCCTTGAGAGAGGATTTTTTGGCATGCTCCATCTGAATATAGAAACTATTTTGATTTCGAATGATCCCTGATATAGTTCAGGAGTTTTTCCATGTGGAATTTGGCCTTCTTGTGCATCAGCCACTGCGCCATCTACCTAGACTGGCCTGTCAGGCTACCATCAGTATTACACTACAAGTATGAATCGATCATGTTACCCTGAGCTATCTTTTACCCCAAAACTTAATTTAAAAAACTTTCATTAATAATGATGATTTACACACTCTTTTTTTGGGAAGAAAAACCGAAACACATTAACTCAAAAAGTTTATATGTCTTCTCAGTTACCATGCGTTGATGGATCAGGAAAAATAATTAAGAATTATTATGTGGTGAAAGTTTTCCATCTTTGCGCTGACAATAGAAGAAGTTCTGTGATTTTCAGATATTCAGACAACATCGTGCTAATCAAAAATGAGCAGAGATGCATTCACTTCAAATTCTTGAGAGTTGGGAATTTTGGAAACACCTCTATCTGCAACAATATTCTACAGCTCGATAGTTCGTTTGAAAAAAACTCTGACAGAGAGAGGAAAAAATAGAGATACATAGGAATAGAGAAGAAAAAAGAGGAAAATGAGAGAAAAATAATTGGGGAAAACAGACTACAAGGGTGGAGTGATATAAAGAAAGAGGTTGAGAGACAAAGAGAGATAGGCAGAGGAAACAAAAGACAGAAAAAAAGGGACCAAAGAAAAAAATTGAGAGGAAAGGAGGAAAAATATAGAAATAGAGCAGTAAAAAGAATCAGGAATATTTCTTGTCCTTCGACGAATATGTTGAATAAATTAAAAAAAAATTACATGTCCAGTTGAGCTCAGTGTGTGTGAAGAGTTAGAAATCCGAACATTTCAAAAGCTCCATGTTTCCCCAAAAATAATTATTTTTCGAGATGTTGTATCACTATACAGGCAGCTGTCAGAGTTGCTAAAACTTATTAAAATGAGGGGTTTATTTTGATTTGTCGGATAGCAGCTATTCGAATATCTATTAGACAGATTGGCTCCCAGAACATAGAATTGAATTTAGAAATTTGATAGCAGACTTCTCGCGTGAAATTTGAGAGCTTAGGGTCAACACCCACTGAAAGCGATGATGGCGGTTATTTTCTTCCAGTTGAGAGTGAAGATACTAAATCGCAGACTTCCTATGATGGTGCAATAGACTTTGTGACGTCTATCTGACGCTAATGCGTTATTGAAATTTTCATTACTGTGAAGCATGAAGTTTTGAATTCATCTCGACAAAGTGGTTCTCTGAGAGTTATGAGCTGTATGGATGAGGACCAAATATTTCTCCGAAAAATGCGCTGAGAAGTAATCGTTGTTTCCAAGAAAACTAACCGATTTTCCGTACTTTCATCGACTGAATCAAACGATTAAACTATGAATATCTCTGCCGGAACCAAATTTCCAACCCAGATATTGTGCGCAGGGTATTTATTTGGATTTTACAATGTCATGTACTGAAAGATAACTTACACAACGCTTTCATTTCGCTCAAAATTCTAGGTGAGTTCAATAAAATGGTGCAATCTTTCGAACTGCTTAATTTACTGCAAGTCGTCTTAGGGAGGTTATATTTTCCGAAGAAAATGTTTCTCGCACACAATATGTGTTGTAAGTTAGTTGTTGGGATAGATTTATTTATTTATTGGTTTCTATCAACAGATCCAATTGTGGAAAATCTGCCCTCAATGTCGATAATACAGATTCTGCATTTTCATTCTGTACATTTTTCTATGATACATCCAATGTTGTATAGTTTGGGTCAACAACCGCTACAAGAATGGCGCAAGAGTTTTAGGTTTATACAAGTAAGCCGTTGCCAATCTAAACCTGTTTCTGTAATCTGAGGATTGACTGACTCATTGATTGTCAGTTGAATATTTCAGATAGTTTTTTCGTATATATCGATAGAAATTTGAATAGTAGGTGCCGATATCCAACTAGGAAGCTACTTTGGTAACACTCGAATCAATTTGAAAGACCATCTGAACGAAGATGAAAATACCCTGGTGCATTATCAGTGATTTTGGTTAATCAAATCCTCTCGATCTGAGAAATCAAAGTGAGGGCTATCACTTTTTGAAGGTAGTAGGTAAACAAATGGAATTCCTCTAAAGCTGCAATTCCAATCAGGGAACACCAACGTTACTAATGCTTGAACTCTGACAGGATCTTTCGTTCAGCAATAAAATCATCAGAACACAAAATGTGTGCCTAACAGAGACACTGGCCTCTATGAGACAAGTTTGAATTATTTGAAATTCAAATGCGATTTGAAGTTGCGATAAACTCAATATTCTCTATCGAGTTCTGTTCTTACTTGTTTCTATTCCTATACAAGCGTTTATTGCTACCGTTGCTATGGTGGAGTGAATTTTTCACCTCTAGTTACTTTCATGATAAAGCATTTTGGCATTGTTGTGTTACTAGTGCAGATTCTAATATCCATCTCCATAATGGCGTAGGTAAATAATTACGCAGTGTTAGAAAATATATGATCTCTTCAACACATATTGCAAGAATTAAAAGTCTATGAGCTCCTGTTATATTGTTAATGAATGTTCTGAATTCAAAGTATGAAAATAAACAATTCAGTAGGGATTCAAGAAGATAGTGGTAAATTGAGGAACTCATCGCACCACAGTTTGATGCATTTCGATCTGAACGATTCACTTCTGTTTTACTTATGTTATAGTTCATATTTGAAACGTAAAAGACAGATTGGCGTTCGAATACTGTTAAATGTAATGCTTCAGAGAAACTAGGCAGCTCTATCGAAGTTGAAAGCTTTCATAAAACTACAATGGTTTTTGGGAAAAAGTTCACTTCTGTTTTACTCCCCTGATAATTCATATTTGAATACACACTTTGATTGATTGATAGTGAATTGGGTATATAAAAAATGTTTTCGTGTATCGATATCCCAAGTAGCTGGGATGATGTTGAATGCATTTTGGCAGTTTTTGGTGAATCTCTAATTCTAAATAAACGACATTCTTTTGTTTTACTTGTCGATTATTTGATATTTTAAAAGAGATTGTCGTTTTCGATGTATTCAATGATTGAGGATTTAGTTTGTCTACATCTTCCGCGTTCGCGAATCCTTGACACACTTCGCCATCAATTTCCGAGACACGTTCTCGGGTACGCCAATGAGTTCCCGTTGTTTTTCTCCTAGTTAAAATCGCTAAGAGGCTTAGTGCCGCTATTAGTATCTATAAAAATATTACGTTCAAGAATGTTAGTGCAGCATACGGAATGTACGTTTAGCTGAGAGTATCCTTTGGAGTTTCTTGATGCGCGACTAATGCGAAACAGATTCGTCCTAGATTTCGGTGGGTTGTGATTTTTCTGGGTGTTTTCTGTAGTAGTAGAGCCCACGATGCTAAATCGGGATTTACTCGAGTGTTATAGAGACTTATTGGGTTGAGAAGCTTAAATGATAAAAAGAAGAAATGTTATATAATGTATACCTTTTCATTGGTGGGGGAAGCGGCTATAGACTTTCAAAAATGTAAAAAAACGTTGCATGGACATACTCGAGCGCGTCAGATATTGATATCACCTATGTCCTACAAATTTTTAAAAATGTTCGTATATTAATCTGATTCTTTTCATGATGGGGGTGGTCGTACGTAAGGATTCAAAATGAGAAACAAAAATTCTCGAGCACGTCAGATTTTCTGAGGGGATGTTAAGTGAACCTAAAAAAAAAACTTATATATAATGATCTGATGGTTTGGATGTGACGCAGACTCACGGCCGTTATTAGAATGTGAAAAATAAATCGTCATTTTGAAATAAACAAGCGGGTCAGATTAAGATATATATATATGGTTCATCTTCACGCCCCAGACGATGCAGTCTCATAATCTGACGATTATCTGGAGGGATTCGCCTATTCTGCCAATTTGAATTTTTTTTAATATTTTCAAATCATTGAACTCAATCAATTGAAAATCTCAGGAAAAAGCATGCAAATTAAAAAAGTGTATGCTTTTTTTAGTAGAATACTTGTATTCATAAGAGAATAATTATAAGCAATTAAATTTTTGAAATCTTGAAACGTTGGATATTCGTTGTAAACAAATTATGCCATCAACAAGTCTGTGTGATCAATTGTCATGGCATCATGGCAACAGAAACCAGAGTGGAGACGGAATGAGAGAGCAATGAATAGAGAAAGAGTGAGAGAGAAATAGAAACGTGGAGAGGGGAATACAGGCATCACGTAGCTGCACGCATTGAACTTTATCGATGAATTTTTATTATTTCGGCTTGTGGAAATCGTCAGATTATACATTTGTTGCAATTCTTGAATTATTCCCTACAAAATAAAAATAAAATTAGCCACGCTTGAGAATGTCGAGATGACGGTTTTTTTACAACTTTGTAGCCCTCCTTCTTCTTTAGGTCACTCTCGAATTGTCAGATTAGTGCAATATACACGTTTCAGGATGCAACTAACTCACTCTACGTTAATCTGACGCGCTCGAGAATTTCAGATGATCAATTTTTTTTTTACTAATCTGATTCTTTATCCTTGAAGGGCGGCCAAATATATATATATATATATATATATATATATATATATATATATATATATATATATATATATATATATATATATATAGGGCTCATATATGGTGGAGGTACTTAACCGGGTACAAGGTATCCCCCTGTATATAAATCTACCTCTCCCCTATTACTAGGACAAAACAGCTTCTTTGCTGGCACAAAAAAGAGCAACTCGTGGTCTTCTAGAGACTAAATCGAATGTTTTATTATGAACATCACTATGAAGAACCGGTACAAATCTACCTTGAAGTGATAATGGGCCGGTAACCTGAAAACAAGTCTGAAATCAATGATTGGAAATTATTTCACACAACAAACATGTAGGAATTTTTTCTGTGAAGATTCCTGCGTGGTCGGATATTATTCAGTGCTCTTTGGAATCTTCGTTTTTTTTTTGGCCGATCAACTTTCTGTTTAGGCAGATTTCGAATTTCTTGGTTATTTCATCCATGGAAGCAGTCAGATGAATTATTTTCATGGCTTTCTCCTTCTCCGAATCAAAATTCAGAAATTACAACTTCTATGGAAGAAGTAACATCGAAAAAAATTAAAATATTAAACTTTGAAACGAACATTTTCGAAGATTCATCGTATTTTTTTAATAGGAGGAAACAATAAAAGTGCCCATGATGTAACGATGAACTAACAAGCATACAATTGTTTTGAAAGTTGTCTAATTTGACTTGTGACAAATGAATTGTGGTATATTTGTCAGCGTCAACAATTCTATGATTATAATTATTTGGTAGTAACAGAAACTGGAAAGAGAAAGAGGAAATTTCTTTTTTGTCGAAAGTACCACAATTTATGAAAAACTAAGAATTAATGTTGATATCTATACAAATGTAGAAATGTGGACATTTATTTTAAAGTATAAGCGATGATAAAAGTTTCACAAGTTGTCGGCTAATTTGGTGTGATGCTTATTCCGAAAAAAGAATTTCAATTAGAGTAGATTTTTGCGGGGTAGAAAGTCTATCTTTTCATACTTGGATACCTATATTCTCAATTGACGATTTAATTTTTCAGTTCGTGGTTGGTACAAAACTTCGAAGAACGATGAATATACAATAAGAATGCTTTCACTAATTATATGGAAAACAATCAAATTTCAGAGACAGATCTGAAGTTGATGTAGGGATCGAGGTAAGGATCATCATTGCGAACATAAATTACTCCCATTTTGGTTCAGACTGACCGAATCGAGAGAAAAAAAGGTTGATGCTGTCCCCGTTAGGAGTAGTCAACCTGACATTCTGAAGTAGGAAATTGCCCTCTGTACAGTTAGTTCACCAAATTTCTACAAGAATAGGATTTCCAACAGTCCTATTTCATAAGTGATATTTGAAAGATATTTTGGAGCAAAAAATTGTTGAAAATACCTCCACGTTTTAGAGAAGTGATATTGTTTTCAGTAATTTTTCTCGATTGGTGATCCAAAGGAGTAGATTTGCCATTAACCGCTTTCCTAATATCACTTCAATCAAACTGTTGGAGAAAAATCATAGGTGATGATTGTAGGACAGTATATAAAATTGTTGATTTCAGGTTATTGAACCATATCAACCTTCAAAAAGTAGATAATTCTTCAATTGTTCGTCTTGTCACATACTCATCCAGTTAGTCAAGAAACTCTTCCAAATACATTTTCGATGTTTGTTGAGTAGCCGAGCCTCCCCCATTCTGCTTGGAATATTGGATTGATTCAATCCAGATGCAGATAATCGTTTCTGACGGACTGCCCTCGAACGGATTTCATGAAAGAATTCCATTCAAATGTACAATAATTTGTATCTGCATCCTGTTTATTAGCGAGCAGTCGAATTTCTCTTACGTGTCTCTGTTCGAAGGAAACGAAAGTTGTACCGCCGGTTTTATCCCTACGAATTAACGCATTGGCGTAACATTGTAACATTGTGGGGGAATTCGGTATAGGATAGCAGAGCAATGACGTATATGGTTCATTCAACAGACGATGTCACACAGAAGAAACCTATACTCTACGATGTAACACACTGGATTTTTTCGAAAGATGAGTTTTGTGTTGATAGCATCAGAAAAGTGGCCAAGTGATGGTCTTGAGATTCCAGCTTCATTTCTGTGTGAAGATCAAATGTCGTTTCAATCAAAAGTATGAGTGTTCAGTGATATCTATGGAAATATATCATATGATACTGGCAACAGTACAAACATAAGGAATCAAATGAAAGTTGAATGACCAACAAAAAAAATTAATATACAATGAAAGGAAAAAATAACTATAGCAACAAGAGAACTAACTTCTCAGAATTTCGACTACTAAAATATAATAGTAACATATGTTCGTTTAAGTTTTGTGTTGAATATTTTTCGATTGGTATCGAAACAACTAGATGAATGAATTAATATTATTTGTTTGTACTTATTTTGATACTTCATTGGATAATATTTCAAATGGCAAAATTGATTGAATTCACATTTTTTACACGTACCTCGTATAATGAACAAATCTTCATGAGGGAAAAAAATCAGGGAGAATGAATAATAGAACTTTTTTTTTGAGGTGCAGACTTTTTGGTGATCACCATATATGTGTTTGAAATATGCCTGCATCTTTGTTATTGTAATTGTATTGTTCTCAACCGGTAATTCTGTAGAAACGCCTAATACTCCTTGGCACTAATATCGCAAGGTTTTCGGGCTTGAGGGCCGTGTATTGGAATTTTTAATTCCGGAGCTTTCGGCTACATCTGCGGCAGCCATCTTCAGCGGCGTAGTCGTAGGTCAACTCTCCTGTGCGAGTCTACTATGACTGGTGTTACATCTGGAGGTGGCGACTTGTTCTTATGAGGTTGGATCGTGTTCTGTCGGACGTCGGATTCTCTGGATATGTCGGACCGTGGCGTTAATTTATTCAGAACCGGATGCCAAATTTTGTTTAGACTTAATCCTTCTTCCTTCCTATTGAAATTATCTTTGTGTTTATATATTTCAATTGCTTCCCGGTATAAGCGAGTGGAGTAATGTTTGGTCGTTGAGAGAATTGAAGTCTTATCGAACTGGATGTTGTGGTTTTCTATAAGGGCATGTTCCGCTACAGCTGATTTTTCAGTTTGCCCTAATCGACAATTTCGTCTATGTTCACTGATTCGTGTCTTGAAGCTGCGTTTGGTGGTTCCTACATATACTTTTCCACACGAGCACGGAATCCTGTACACCCCAGCATAAGATAGTGGGTCTCTAGGATCTTTAGCAGATCTCAGGTGTTCCTGTATTTTCCTCGTGGGTTTGTATATTGTTTTGATATTGTGTTCCTTCAATATTTTGCCAATGCGATCCGTGGTACCCCTCAGGTAAGGCAGGAAAGCGGTTCCCGTTGGAATCACGTCTTTTGATTTTCCGGTTGTTTTAGGTTGTATTGCCCGTTCTATATCTCTGTCCTGGTATCCATTAGCTCGTAGAGCGTTTCTGAGGTGATTAAGTTCATCATTCAGAAATTCCGGTTCGCAGATTCGTTTCGCTCTATCAACCAGCGTTTTTATGATGCCCTGTTTTTGTTGCGGGTGGTGATTGGAGTCTTTGTGCAGATATCTGTCGGTATGTGTCGCTTTGCGATAAACTTTGTGGCCAAGTTTACCATCATTCCGTCTCGTAACCAATACATCCAAGAAAGCGAGTTGCTCGTTTTGTTCAATTTCCATGGTGAATTGAATTCTTGGGTTGACATTGTTTAGATGACTCAGGAATGATCTCAGCTCTTCTTCGCCGTGATTCCAGATCACGAATGTGTCATCCACATACCTTAACCAGCATTTGGGTTGTTTCGCAGCGGTCCTAAGTGCTATTTCTTCGAATTTCTCCATGAAGAAATTTGCTATAACGGGACTAAGTGGACTCCCCATTGTAATGGGGAGAGAGGGGGAAAAAAGGGAGGTAAAGGGATGACAAATACATGATCTGGAATCAGGGAGAAGAAGAAAAAAAAACAATACAGAGCCATAGAAAAAAAAACAAAACAAAAATAAAAATAAAAATAAAAAATGAAAAAAAAGAAAAAAAGGAAAAAAGGATGTAGAGGAAACGAGGAGGAAAGAAAAAAAACAAAACAAAAAAAACGAAAAAGGAAACAGAACGACAAACGCACAAAGACCCAACACCACCCGCAACAAAAACAGGGCATAAAAAAACGATTGATATAGCGAAACGCGATCGAGATGCGCACGGAATTCGAATGATGAACTTAATCACCTCAGAAACGCTCTACGAGCTAATGGATACCAGGACAGAGATATAGAACGGGCAATACAACCTAAAACAACCGGAAAATCAAAAGACGTGATTCCAACGGGAACCGCTTTCCTGCCTTACCTGAGGGGTACCACGGATCGCATTGGCAAAATATTGAAGGAACACAATATCAAAACAATATACAAACCCACGAGGAAAATACAGGAACACCTGAGATCTGCTAAAGATCCTAGAGACCCACTATCTAATGCTGGGGTGTACAGGATTCCGTGCTCGTGTGGAAAAGTATATGTAGGAACCACCAAACGCAGCTTCAAGACACGAATCAGTGAACATAGACGAAATTGTCGATTAGGGCAAACTGAAAAATCAGCTATAGCGGAACATGCCCTTATAGAAAACCACAACATCCAGTTCGATAAGACTTCAATTCTCTCAACGACCAAACATTACTCCACTCGCTTATACCGGGAAGCAATTGAAATATATAAACACAAAGATAATTTCAATAGGAAGGAAGAAGGATTAAGTCTAAACAAAATTTGGCATCCGGTTCTGAATAAATTAACGCCACGGTCCGACATATCCAGAGAATCCGACGTCCGACAGAACACGATCCAACCTCATAAGAACAAGTCGCCACCTCCAGATGTAACACCAGTCATAGTAGACTCGCACAGGAGAGTTGACCTACGACTACGCCGCTGAAGATGGCTGCCGCAGATGTAGCCGAAAGCTCCGGAATTAAAAATTCCAATACACGGCCCTCAAGCCCGAAAACCTTGCGATATTACAACACCGGCCGTGAAAGCCTACATTCTTACTCCTTGGCACTGCTAATCACCCTATAATTATGATGTATGTTGCCGGTAATAATGTGCAAGCTAGGCATTCTACCCTCGTAACAGACTTCGATTATCGTCAGAGTTAGTTTTGTTTGCTTTTCAATTCTGAAATGTTTATTAATCGAGTTCGTAGAAATGTTATGAAAACATCTCGAGTATCATGAATCAAATCGGTTTAAAATTGGCTACAGTTCATCACACAAAGTTGCATGAATTTTCAACTTATACAGGATGTCCCAACAAAAAGTGATCCAAAATATATAGTATATAAGAGACAGTTGAAAATACCGGAAATGAGAAGCGCACTCAGAATTTTTTATAGGGGCAATATTTGAAATGAAGGTCAATAAAATGAAAACAGTCCGACCATAACCCATAATTCTTTGGTCCCAGTAACATGTACATATTAAATACGGAAAAAACATGACTCATGTTCTGTATAACTTTATCAAATGTCTCGTTATTATAACCGTTGCTTGTAGGGGTACAAGTTTCAATTACACTTTGGCAAAAACTAAACAAGAACTAAACTGTACCACCAATATTTCCCTCCATTTTCTCATATGTCAATATACCAAGTGTGACACGTACTACATAAGTTCTAGTCAAGTTGAATATTTTCTTGAAAGTGGGTTTTTTCAATACCTTGGAAAGAAAATTTCGCATTAGGTTGAATTGTAAATTGACCCCGAATATTTGAACGAATTCAAACGTTTAAATTGCTTGAGACCAATTATTGAAGGTTAACCTGAACCTATTTTTTGTCAAGACTGAATGATATTCTTCGCACTCAGACAATTTCCAAATTTTGCGGACCACCCCAACCAATCTACTCTTCAAAACAATGTTGGTCAGATGTTGGAATTTCAATGTTTATATACTATTACTATGCTGTATTATATTGCACCTTAAAATATGCAGTTGAAATTTATTATCAATACTGAATCAATATTTATTTCGGAATATCGTTTTTCAATATCATTAATTATCATGATTTTTTTTGATATTGATTTATTTCTGAGAAATGTTTTAGATATATTTGGTCAGGATAAAGAATTGATGTTCAGTTTTATTGAAAGATGTATTGTTTTTTTTCCTATCATGAACTTATATGTTTCTTGGAAAAATAAATAAATAAATATTAATCCATATCAGTTGAACACCAATTTTTCCTTCCACGATATACCTATAGTGACTCAATCTGAAATTGAGGTTCAGCCAATATCACGTGCTTCATGGGACAACACAGACGGATTTTGAATATTCTTCAAAGGGAGCATGTCGTTGCACCTGCATTTCGTTACATCCACAATACTTTGTACCCACATTACGATACACCTACATTACGTTATCCCTACATTTCGATACACATGCAGTCTCCAAACATACCCGATCGATGTAAGGGTGCAAAATTCATCCTTTGTCGATAGGCCCACAATGAATGTGACAGAAAATTGCAGAATATTTAGTGGATTTTGCAACATTTTTGTATGTTCGGAGACTGTGGGTGTATAGAAATGTGGGTACACTGCATTGGGGGTTTAAGGAAATTCGGGTGCAATTCTGTGCACCCTCCTCGAATGCCAATTAGTTTTCCTCGGTTCACCCTGAAACTTTTACAGCAAAGGTTCCAAAACTCATCGTTTATTCGGTTCACCCTGTATATCACTCACGATAGTGATTATTTGATTTATAAAGTATCCAAAGTTGAATGTTCGCCGTCAGTAATATTCCATCGAGTGGTTAACGTGGAGTGAAATCAGCCAGATGTCAGAGATATTAGTTCTGGATTAGCGAAATCTAGCTTCTGACGTCATGCGGCAATGACGAGTTTGTCTTGCTTCAGTTCCCATTATTAACTATGAATTGATCTAGCAGTGAACGTAGGTAGTTCAAAAATAAACCGATTGTCTAGTCGGTTTTCATGGATATTTACGAAGAATTTTTATTATCAGTTATCAGTGACTACTACCCACTATGAATCAACTGACTTTCATAACGTCAGTTTTGAACGATACAATCGACTATATTTGAGGCAAAATCTGATTTTCCACCAAAATATTGATAATTACGTCAACACCTTCTTATAAATGGCTTCTTTCTAGAAGGTAGATCCTGAAAAATAAAAACCAGGAAGCTACTCCCCTACAGAACTGATGATACCGGAAGCCGTGATATTTTAAAAATTTCATTCGGAAATATATTCTTTGTGATAATTTTAAAGAACTACCATCTCGAAGAAAACAGTTTAGGTTCCTGGTGAACGATGAAATGAAGTGAAAAAATGCTCTCAGCCACAAACTTATTTCTGTATATGGAAATATAGTTCATATGTTCCGCTCTCAATGCATCCAACCACTGTTCATCTAAACTGGTGTGTTCACAAATATGGTATGTGTACGAATGTTATAGCAAGAACATTCAGCACACCACTAGTGTTCATCGCAGAAGAACCTGCCCTAGAACCTAAAACAATGATTATTTTAAGAGGATATCATCTGAATCTTTGGGAATATACATTTTACTTCAATCATTCTTACTTTGTAGTTGTCGCAAGTGCTACAAACTCTCCGGTAGAACTGATTCATTAAAAATACGACCGATATATGACTTCATAGAGTTTATGAAAAAACAGACATTCCATCATTGCTATTATTTTGGATTTTGGCCCTTCCTCGGGCGCCAATTTTACTTGAGCCGCTCCTGATCGAGCGAAATAGACGTACGCACCGGATTAATGAACTATATCCTTTCGAAACGACCGACGACTGACTGGTTGGGCAGTCGGCCTCGTTTGTTTTTCTCATCAACGTCGACTCTGAAAGCCAAATTAGTGAATATTAAGTGGGCTTCGACGACATTAATGATTGACAACGACTTAGCTTACTTGGATGAATATTATTTCGCGACGGATTGACAAAGGTGGAATAGGGTAGTCGACAATACCAATAAAAATTGCCATTTTTTTTGAAAGATATTTCAAGGTCTGAAAATGTGGAATGTCATTCTTGTTGATTGAACTAATGAAGATTGAATTATAATCATGCATCTTCAGCCGTTAATCACGTGACATTGAACTTGACGTCAAATACGTTAGGTCGGACAAAGTGTTCGTTAAAAACCATAATTTCTGATACTATAAGAAAAAAAATAGTTTTGCAACGTATTAGTTGGAATGTGGCACTGCAATCTCAATTTGAAATCCTAATTGCAGAACTTGAGGTAATTTTTATATAAGCAATAACCATTCAAATAAATGAAAAATTCGTTCAAGTCAATCTCAAGTCACCTACACAGTAAGTTGGTGGACTTACACCTATTAGAAAACTACTTCTCCCCTGGCTAATACCACGAAGGGCATTGGATTACATCCGACAGGTTTTAGCGCAGGATTTTTTTTTTTAATTCATTATTTAACGTCGGCCTTTTTCCGCTACCAAGGCCAATCACCGACGCCGGTGAGCACACTTCCCCCAACCGGAAATTTTGCCGAACCCTCTGGTATTCCAACCAGAGGTAGGGATCTTTAACGAGCCCAACATCCATGGACTCGGGACCGACGGCTTAACGTCCCCTCCGAAGGACGGCATATCCTCAATATATCTTGTGCTCATTGATATATTGTCTGCGAGCTATGATATGCTACTTCGCTGCAGCTGTACGGGCTTTCGACACGGTATTTCCCTGTATGGTCACCCATTCAAGTACTAACCGCGCTCGGCGTTGCTTGACTTCAGATATCGAATGACTGTCAGTCAACCTGAAGAGCTGGGCCATGCCCTAGCGCAGGATTCTTCACAGGAGTAATTCCTGCATATGCTCTTGGCCATACAACTACAAGAATAAATCCTCAATTATCGATACGAGTCACACTTGCAGACCGGTTTCGGGCTATTCGGCCTCTCGTCAATGCTGGGCAGTGCCATCATCAACATCAGTCGCATCTGATATGATAGCCAAAATATTTTTAGCAATACCTCATGTATATCGACAAGCTAGCACTACAGTTAACTGTGACAGTTTTTCAAACGGCTCATATTGTTCACATTATGATGATTTAATTGATTTTTTTGTAGAAAGTCACTTTAACGTCAACTTCAACATCAAGTATACAAAAGTAGTAGTAGTGACTTCATTGAAGTAGTTTTTGAAACACATTCAACCATACAATTCTGTTCTGTAAATTGTTGTCAATCGAGAAGCCATGACAGTTCCATAAGTTAATTTGAATGAGTCGAATCTTTTGTAAAAAGTAAAATACATCATTGGAAAGCTTGTTTTCTGGTGATGTCTTGATATCTTGATCGATATTTTGGCTAGAATAAGCCGCAAGACAAATTATAAAAAGTTTATCAAGAGATGTCAATTACGCTATTATCGTGCAGGTCGGAATTTGAAAAAATGCGAACGATATATTCGATGAGACGGTATTGTTTCGTTTTTGTTCTCGAGCCAGGACTATTCATTATTTTTCGGTTACGATGCTATTTCTGTTCGTACAATCGTTTATTATTGTGTTCTGCTTGTAACGAATCTCTACCGGGTCCATTAACTCTTAAGGAGTTTTTGTTCCGAGTTGCATGAGATATGGCTCAAATATCTCTGAATCGATACTTGGTGCTGAGCCAAATTTTCATAGTTTCTCTGTAGATGCGTCAAGCGTCACCAGTATGATTTGATATTGATAATAAAGCTCAGGAAACGCCGAATCTATGCATGGAAAACCCTACCCTTTCAATTCAATATTGTGGAGTTCCCCAAGGAAGTATGTGGGGACCAGTTCTATGAAAGCTATTCAATTCCACTATATTAACGATATCTCACAGCAATGTTTTTTTCTTATTTATGTGAATGACAGTTATACAAAGCTAATGATATAATGTGTTCGATTTTCTTGTGAAGAAAAGATACACGCAGTATTCACGTCATGTCAGTTTTAATTTCAATTGCCATATTTAGATAGATAGATATTTATTTCATCTCTTGTGGTTGGTTTACAACATGAGATAAGTCAGTACAGATAACGAAAAAAAATCTCTTTCAGGTTATACAATACAAACATGTTAAAAACATCATAATAAAGTTCACAATTAGGAGTGAAAAATTTGAAAGTAATTGTACACAAGTTCCTATAGGGAGAAGTGGATAAAATACAACATTTCAGTGAAGAAGCTGGATATACTCGTCTAGCGAATAAAAAGCGTGATGAATGAGAAACTTTTCCAGAGATAGCTTAAAACTTTTCAGATTAGTTGTCAGTTTCAACTCTTCAGGTAGCAGGTTGAACAGGTGTGCTCCGGTATACAATGAAGACTTTATATGCTGCAATCTTTGCATATGATTGAGGTGAAAATCGTTTTTTTCTGGTATCATATTCATGATAGGTACTACTCCGACTCAGATCCTTAGTATTCTCATGGATGTATATCAATAACTTATAAAGATATATAGATGTTACCGTTAATATATTATTTTCTATGAATATGTTTTTGCATGTTTTCCTGTAGTCCAGGTCAAATATCAGCCTTATGATTTTTATTGCAGTATAAAGACTCTGCTTATTTCCGTAGCTCTTCCCCATACAATGATGTTACAACTTATAGTACTGTATACTAATGAATAATACAGATTTATCAAATGGTGCCTTTGGAAGTTTGATTTGAGAGAGAGAAATGCAAAGTACAGTTTATTTAATTTTTTGCATAAGGCATCACCCTGCCCGTTGAGGGTGAGCTTGTAGTCCAGCTCAAGGCTGGATAATGTGATTTTATTATCGTTGAACATTTGGTAATAGAAAATGAGGGGTGTAACATGGTTTTGAAATCTTCAACAGATAAGAAATTCATTTAATGGCAAACTGAGTAAAGGAAATGACGCAGGTGTGTTGAGTGATGTAGCAAATGAATTGACATTATTATTAAACAACGCATTCAAGGTTGTAGAAAAAAATGTGGTATGAGTTTGAAGATGAGTTAATCCCACAGAGAAAATTGTATCAAGTCAAATGCTATAAATAATTGTATCATTCGCGATTGAGTTATATTGATATTCCTCTCTCTAAAGTGATATTTATTAGATGGAACCAATTCGCAATTATCAGATTTATTTGGATCTGGAAGGATGCATACAATATCTGATGAACTTATTGATTCAATGTTCAATGGTAGCTCACTACCTGCAATGTTTTCGGTTCCAACAGCTATTTTTTGTCATAAAAATGAAGTATGGTAAGGATTGGGTGTAGGAGTGTCGGCCCTTTTTGCAATCAACATTAGATTCCTCATTACCTTTGATCGTCTTTTGACTTGGTACCCACTTCTAGCTCACTTGACTTCAATGCACCAGTTGTTTTGATTGCAGTCACAAGTGAGCTTAGAGTGTACGACTTAATAGTTATTTACGTAATCAGTTATGAAAAGACCCATATTGTTCGATGAGTGTAATATTTGCCAAAACGAGCGAAGCGAGTTTTGCAAATTACGCGAGTCGAACAAATAAGTCTTTTCATAACGTATTTCGTACAAAATTTTATCTAATGATATCATTTCATGAATATAATATAATGGTTTTCTCGTGATATGGGACATTGGCGTTGGCGCTTGTCAAAATGAATATTTAATAAGCAATGTCAAACGTATCAGACTTATTTCGAAAATGAGTAGTTGTTCCGACGAAATTGCGTCTGATATAGAAGTATCGGCAAATAAAGCAATAAATGAATTGATACCTCAAAAATCAAAAGCTATATATGACGCAGCTTACCAAAAGTTTGAAGAATGGTGCCAAATGAAGAAAGTTACAGTTATAACTGAAAAAGTAATGTTGGCATATTTCGAAACTATAAAAGCTATGAAAGCTTCAACGATGTGGACGACATATTCCATGTTGAAGAGTGAACTAAAGGTTAAAAAAGATGTTAATATCCAAACTTACACCACATTGATTGCATTACTGAAAAGGCGGTCAGTGGGTTATCATGCAAAAAAATCAAAAGTGTTCAGTATGGAACAATTCGAAACTTTCATAAAGGAAGCTGATGACAAACATTTTTTATTTGCGAAGGTATTCATTCATTAATTTTTATATCAAAATGAAATATTGATTTGAACTATCCTTCTAGGTTGCAATCATAATTGGAATTGCGGGTGCTTGTAGAAAAGCTGAATTGACATTTCGAAACTGAATTAGATAAAAGCCTTTTACGCTGCTTGGGAAGTTGTTTCAGAAACCGTACTTACATATGATTGCGGATTGTGAGTCGGTAGCGGTAGGAGATTAGGTGGGTGTTGCGGTGAAATGATGACGTGCCTCAAGGTACCGCTCTCATCGACTATTTGCTGTACCACATGACCCGGAGGAACTTGAACTGGCATTGCAATGGGCGGAGAAGCATTCGTTGATACCATGGGAACTGTCACCGGACCTGCAACAAGAAATACAAAATATTATCAACCGCTGTTAGTGTTGGATTTTCCATTGGTTGAACCGTAGCTCAAGTGCATTTGGTATGAAGAAGATACAAGTACAAGTGACTTTCGGTTGGAATGTCAAGCGCTGATCGGCTGAAAACAAACAGAATCTGTATGGATATGACTACTGGGTGTGTATACTTATGGATTTGAATCCGAGTGCAATAGAAATATTAATATCTTGATCAAATTCAAGTCAATGTCCAGAATACCTGTCAGTACAACGTTGAAAAGTGACTTCAAGGATATAAATATTGATATCTATGTAATTTGGAAGCAATTTCTTAGAAGAATTGAAGGTAGCATTTGATCCGCCCTGGTTCAATGGAATTCAATTGGTAAACAATATTGTGTGGAAGTTCTCTCCACTACTTCATTAAACATTTGGCAAGGTTCAACGTTAAATTGCGTTGGTAACCTTATGGTAACAGACGGTTGTTGGTCTCCAAAAGAAATCTCCGACATTCTTCAAGTGTATGAAGCGTGCAATAAAATGCAATATCTTCTGCAATTTGTTTCTTGTGAAAAAAGGCTTATGCTTCACAAGCCTTTTTACTTTCATCAACCGAAGACTCCGAGCATACCCAGAGAACCGCATCATCTTCCGAACATATTTCGTCTTTTGGCTTTAGTCCAATTCTTTTCATTTGATATCTTGTTAAATGAAACACACAAACGTCAGTGGAATCAAAACATCACAGTGCATATCGTTTTCAGATGACAGTTCCCCCAAAAATGCTCGATTTGTCCACATCGCGCGCCCCCAAAAAAGCAAGTTCTCTGATGAAATATTCATTGCGATAAATAAAAAATTAAGGCAGGACTGACTATGGAAACATTTTCGTCTGTATCAGAAACAAAGCTATCATATGTGACCTGAATTCTGGGACACCCAGTGTGAATACCAAACCCCGTTTAACCGGAATATAGCCCGAACACGCACGAAACGGATCTCCTCCGGTACCACTACCGAGTCTCATTCCAAGCATCCTCGAGCGTTCGATGGCGAAGAGAGAAAAAAAAAACTAGTGCCTATGTATCCACGTATCACGCTGGCGATGACGCACTAGGTATAACCGGTCACCTGGGTTCATTGTCGTCGACGGTGGAGGGGCCCGGATGTCACCAGAGTTTTCCATGAAACCGCCATATTCGGTATTTCTGAATAATGGAGATACTGGTTTGTGCTCACGAACCGGCACCGACATAGAAAATCACAGTGGTGGAATGCGGAGAAAAAAGTCAGCAACGGTGTCGGCATAATATCGATATAAAAGTTTTTTTTCAGTGACCTTCTACACCTGTATAGGTTTCAATATTATTTCTGTATTTTTTCAGATTTTGATAGGTTAACAACCTGAACACTAAGAAGGAAAAATTCATCGACCACAAAATGATGACTCAAACAGTTATAATATATTCCATGCATAATAATATTATGGTTTCATATTTGAAAGTTATGATTACAGTGATACTGGCACGTACAAACGGTTCTAGCTAATCTATAGTTTTATATTAATAGAATCAATGTTAGATTTGATATTATAATAGTAATGAAAAATGAAGCATCTTCTATTTCAGAAAAAATGGTAATTGGTTGTGCTTGAATTTATCGATATTCATTTCATTTGTGACCAAAAGTAAGTACTCGTGACTCAGCAGGTCTATCAGGATATCGAATAATTTTTGATAGCATTCCGTAAAACTAGCAAATGTTTTAGAGAAACAGGGTGAGTTATACCAATGAGATAATTATATAACACCGCTTCAGCGATGCTCTCTTGGAATTGGTCTCGATTTCTGGGGGGAATGATAGGAACAGTTTTATGTACCTCCGAAGCTGGGGGTAAATATCGCCAACTAGAAGTTATTGAGTTTTCTCTTTTTTTTCTCAATTGAAATTATGATTCATCACACCATTGATTTTTCTACCAAAAAGGACTGACCATGCTTGAGGGAGGGGCTTTCTATTTTTGGTTCTATACTTTAGTTCCAAAATTGTAGATAATGACTCATTGTACATTTTCAGGTTTTCAAGGTTTTTGAAAGAGCAGAGAGGTTGAAAGAGAGTGGCAAAGTAAAACTTGATTTGAAATGTGATTACCTAGCCAATTTATCTTGCTTCATATCAATTATGAACCGTTATACCTATCTTCAATTTAGCCACCAGAACATATGAACCACATATGACTAAGTATATGTGGTTCATATGTTCTGGTGCTGAGTGGAAGTGTGAACAATACTATTCAGTTTTATATTTATCAATCAGGTTGATGCGAAGAATCATATTTTTTTTGTCATAATCTGCATTACAAACCAATGCCTATACTATTCAGAAAAAAGTTTTTATTTCTATTTTAATTTGGGGGCCGGTTTTTCATTTTACTGTATGGAAACTTATCTGTCAGCTTAGTCCCATAAAGGCCGATTCATAAAATTAACGTTCTGTTTGCCGTTGCCGATGACGTTTGCGCTCGCTGTTCCGTTCACACATCAATATACTCAAACTCATAAGATCATCTATAAACGCCGTTGGCCAATGCCGTCCGCCGTTCAGCGTGTCGTTGGTGCCGTTCAACATAAACCAATTTTATCTTTTGTCATTTGCCGTCCGTAGCATCCTTCGTAGCAGGCCGTGATAGCCACTCAATTGCATTGTCAACTGTCATATTTTGCAACAAGAGATGAAAATTAAAAATGTTGAAATCTGAATATACATTAAAAATGTACTTTTGAATAAGGTTATGTTCGTTTTGTAAATGGAGGGAATGTGAACTAAGGCGTGAATGGTTTAAACGGCAGGGAACGTCAGAGGTTTAGGAAGGGAGGACTCTTCTGTCTACGAACGGTAAAACGCCAACGTCAATAAAAACGGCGAACCGCAAACAGAACGTCATGTTTATAAATCGGCCTTAAGTAAATCATACGTCAACATATGTTCTCTGCGTCTGCGTATTTTTTTTGCAAATATGTTAAAATACCTTTTGTTCGAGAATATTTGTGAGTTTTTTTATTATATTTGAATAATGTCTCAAATAATGTACTCCAGTCATTCTGTTGGATTTTTCATCCAACCAGTTTTCAAAAAAAACGAAAGCCACATACCTCTGATACAATTCTGAGAACTATAAGACGATAAAGATCCACGACACACATTCTTAAATAAGCAAGTTCATCTTGGGTCAGTCATTAGATAATAGAACATGTCCGGTTGATTGTACTAATTGAATTTTTAGGTTTCCCGGTAATCACGTCACTTCATTACGTGTAACTATTATTCAACAGTACAATTAGAAACGACAGCCGAACTTTATTTGAGGGAGAAATTATAAAAAACTAAGCAGAATGGTCATGAAATTGGTATCTTGGGAACAACGAATGTTGAGTAAATAATGAATAAAAATTACAATTCGTTTCTGCCACACACTGTCTAAACTGCGCTCGTATAATCGATACAAAACGTTATTGCTCTAGAGTTTATTGAATCAGATCGTCTGTAAAATTCATTAAGATAGATGTCCTTCGTATCTAAATATATCTGGAGATTTCCGGATTACACGTCATTCGACCGCGATGAAGCGAAATGTGTGTATTTATTGAATAATTCACATTACCATTTTAATTGTCCATTGTTAACATGACTGAGTTTGGAAAGAATGTATGTCAGATTTGATAAAATTTCAATTACGTATTGAAGGTTTTTCCATCATAAAATGTTACTGGATAACTGTAGAACCAATTAATTAACAAATAGTCAAACGATTGGAGAGGATTATCAGTCCATTCCGGTGAAAGAACGTAGTCCCATGATATTTTTTTCAATGTTATTGTAAAATTTAGATACTGATCCATTTTTCTTCTTGAGATAATGAATTTGTTGATAGAAATGAGAATATGCTATAGTAAAAAGAAAACAAATTCTGCAATTACATCAAAGATCAACCAGTGACTCATTGGCGTTTGTTTCAAATATTTGGCAGCATTCTATCGAAAAATTCGAAGAAACGTTAGCTGTTGCACTTAACGTTTAAAACGCATTTGATCGATTTTGGCATCGGAGTCTCCTTTCTTATTTGGTTTATCTTCTGAATTGTGTGCTTTGTTGAAGAGTAACTATAAGTGTTGTTGAGTATCGTCTGATATTCTCTCAATAAATGGGGCTCCTTGCTGAGGGAGGTTTTTCCAGAGACAAACTTCAAAAATTTGAAGCCGATGTTAATTCTCTTGTGAATCTTTATATAAAATAATATTGTTTTAACCGATTTTCAAATAGCTGTTATGGAAATAGTACTAGTTTCAATCATCACGACCTAAAACGATCATGCATTATTTAGATATTTTAGATCATTATTTACATATCGTTAATATTCCGGAAAAATTGTGTATGTAGGTACCTATATTATAAATCACCTCTTCCACAAATTATTCGGATGAACATACCTTACTGCAATAGATTATCCGAATTCTAATATACTATAGGAACATTAGAGACAATGCAGATATTTGTAGGTCCTTGAAATCACAGACGCCAATAAACCAGACAGTGGCACAACGAATTGGAATTTCCTTTGGAATGTCCTAAAACTTGATAGCATTCTAGAACAGGAATGTTGCAACCGAAAATTGAAACAATAGCGGAAGGATCATGTATCAGGTGTACGAACATTGAAGGTCCTACTGGCTTAATTTTGAATTATTCAGAATATCACGAAAAGTTCAAGTATATTATTGATTTTGTGGAGGAGCCTAAGTTTTGAGGGTTTTTTAGTCCTTCCAAAAAACAGTAAGAGTGAACAAATAATATACAGTTGACTGTAAGATTTTCACCTATAAAGGTTTACTAAAACGCTTTTTGGTGAACATTTTTAAGTGAAAATCTCACAAGCAACTGTATATTATTTGTTTAATATGGATTTTCTTCAAGTCTCGACCACTTTCATTACATTTTTCAACGGTAAAAGTCAGAGAGAAGAATTAATGGAGGCAACGTTGCATCATTATGACGTCGATAAATTCCAGCTAAGTCTCACGCTTTTGGAGATATACAAGAAAACACCAACAAATTATTTGTATAGTCTTCACTGATTTTTGGTGTAATTTCAAAAAACAGTGCACATTGTTATCACACCTTTGGTTGGACCGTTGGAATATGCTTAAGAAAGTACAGGGTGAGAAACAGAATAGATTTTTTTTCTTTCTCCATCCTGTATTTCTCTTGGAGTGAGACGGGTAGGTCTAATTTCTTACCATAAAAATGGGTTCCTAACACGCAAATTTGCCACCATTTCAACTTCTCTGTAACTCTTACCGTTTTCGAGATACTCAGGCATGAGCTCGAATTCCACTCACCCAGTGTAACAAATTGACTCTAACATATGTAGTATAATAAGAATAGAAGTAGCTGATGATATGGTTGAACTGGCTCCATATTGATTTTTGGCATGGGTAGAAAAAAGTCGTATGAAACATTTCCTGTTATCTGAAAACATTTGAAAGGAAGTCTTCACTTCCGTGAAATAACGTGAATTGATCTGATGTATATCAATGTTTGAGTAAGAAATATTTTCATTTCATTTTAATTTTTATTCTACTAACTCTCAGAAATCTTCATGAAACGGAAAATATCCAATGATCATTTTCTTCATTCCGATGTCAGTGAAAATATCCATTTCAACGTCATATCTGAACTGTTAGGAATTTTTCGGGAGGGACCTGATTAATCAACGCTGTTTGGCCAATGAAGCCTAATTCTGAAGAATAGAAAAACTCTTAGCAATTTCAGAAGGTTATTACAGCAGGAGTACATATTCCTTATCGTAACAATTAGAACTCACAAAAACGCTAAAAACCAGACACAAATAGTTGAGATTACGAAACATTTTCATAAAACTCAGGCTTACACAAGCCAAATGGCGCTGCCAACTCGATTGGAGTTCCCGATGAATCGGGATATTTCTCGAAGAGACCCCTGAAAATCCAGCGCAACTACGCCCATGGGCGGAGCCACTAGCGACGTCCTTGGCGATGGCGTTGTCCTCTCTAGAGTCGCTCTACTATGACCTTCCGATTATTTTGCACGGCGATCAGCGACATTCCTTCGAAAGGGGCGCACTTGGGGATCCGCAGGTCAGCGAGAGAAACGCTGGCTGGAGAGAGGTATGCCGCAGGGTTGCCGTCTCGGGAGGTTTTCGATGTTGGGGTTGATGTTGACGAGGTCGGGGAGAGAGTGGGTGACAGTAGTTGGTTTTACTTGCGATGAGTGGTTTCAGCGTATTCTGAGAAGAAACGCACATCTTTGTTGCAAATAAATTTCTCATTCAAAATCATTCGAAAATGTTTTTGTTTCTAACTTATTTTCAAGTGAACAATCGTTTACCCAGAAGAAGACGAGGTGGGAATTAACCATCCCCGTCCTCTTTTGGAACATTCCAACCTCTTCATCTTCAATCCAGAACGTCATTCGGTTCATCGAAATTTATGAAGTCTTCAAATTTCCGCCAACATCTACACCAACGTAGTTTCACGAACCAACCTACCTGACACAATATTATAGACACCACACACTATCTCAGTTCCGAACGTACAAAATTTATACTTCAAGCCACGTTCTCAGACGAAATTGTAGTAACGCCGTCTTCATACTGCTAGTCACTACCTCTTGCGACAAAAAAGACAACACCGATATCATATTGCTTACTCATCTTGCAAATGAATATTTCATTGGGAAAGTACCCAAACGAAACTGTAGGAAAAGATGTCGTGAAATGGAGAGGAAATTGGGGAAGATTGAGCGGATAATATTAGATATATTGTCATCTGATCTAGACAGTACAGAGTTTTGCAGTGGCATATTTTGTGGTATGCTATCGAAAATCGAAGTTTATGCAGTTTATCTATAAAGCAAATGAAAGCGATTTTTAACGTTCTTTCGAACTTTGCTCGTCAGAGAAGACATTGCTGTACAATGTTCATGAGATATTCCAACCCAACTTCTATGCAGATGAAGACGAGGTGGAAACTCACTCATGTCATAACGATCCAAGGAAAGTCTCCAGATTCATAAGATCAAGGTGCATTCATCAGTTGGCAGTTCTTCTAAGGGCAGTCACAAACACCTATACAAAAAACTCCATCCATTAAACAAAAGTTCAACTAATGGTTTGAACTGAACCTATACAAGTGGGCCTCAGTAGGTAAATGAGGCTTTCAGCCTCGGTAAGCTAATTTTTTTTTTCGAGAGGAATGATTCCCTCTACTTCTCTACAAGCGTGCATTAGTGCACTGCAGGCATTTCCGTTCAGAAAATGAGTGTTCCGCATCAGTACCAGAAAATAGTACGTCGTACAACAATAGTGGACATGATAGCACGAGGACGTAGTATGAGTATGATGTCAGAGGCTTTTCCAATACTACCAAATTGTTTTCCCTCACATATATTTGTGATAATGTTCACTATTCTTTACTGTCTCACTCAAAATTCTGTCAAAGTCGTCAGAATCATCTGAAAAGTCAATGTTAGGAAAATTCTTTGGTCTCTATGATGCCGTCATGGACAACACTCAAAACATTGTATATTGTAAAATAAATATATGAAGAAAGATCCAAAACACTTAACAGATATACATTATTGGGATTTCAAGAGGAGAGACAACCCCTTTTGTTGAAAGTTTCCAAGTAAAAGATGTGCCCAAGTGGTTCAAATTAATTGGCGCATAATCAAAATCGAAAAAAATACCATTGAATGGAATAATCGCTCGACAAATAATTGATGTTTTGTTTTTCCAAATCATGTCTTGAATGTCAAAATCCTAACCCTGTCCTAACCTTGATAAGGTATAGATAAAAAGTGGCTGGCACATATATAGTTTTAGACTATTCGATAAGTGAACATCGAGCAATAAAGAATATATGGTGGGAGGGCGTCTCGACTAGAAATACAAATTTTCATGTAGTAGGTTTCTCAAAGAATAAACAACCAGAAGTGGAAAGATATTGGTATTGGTCTCGGTAGTGTAGTGGTTAGCATATCTGCCTATCAAGCGGAAGGCCGGGGTTCGAATCCTCGCCGGGCCACCGTGCTGGGTAATCGCACGTTAAAAGGTAAGGCCTCGTTGATCCATTGCTCGCGCAAGTTTTGACTTGTGAGGGTTGACGTTCGTCAGCTGGTTAACGAAAACGAACAATTTTAGAACAATTTAGAACATCTCGAGTGAATTATTTTCAAAATACAATTTTTTTTTATAAGTGTTTATCTCCTCATCGAAAAACATATCGAACATTTCAGCGCCATCTAGCGGTTCACGATTCTCCCCTTTACTGGGTGAAATTTGTGTCAAAGTGGTGCAAATAAGTTGAGGTTCTCGCCAAAGTGGCGATATTAATTGAAAATCACAATACTCCATATCTCAAAATGAAGGTATGAACTGCATTGACGACACTATTTTAGTTGCATGAAAAGTCATATCAGCATTATTTACGTCTATCAATAATCGCCAACTAACAATGCCAAATAAGAAGTAGGTATTTCACAAGTATTGAGAACGATGAATGACGTTTATTCAGTCCGTTGAACTTCTGGGGATAGTAATTGAGGACAGGCTTTCTCGGACCTCACATATCGACCAATTATGTCATAAATCATCCAATTTAATCATTCAATTACCTGAGTTACTCGAAAATTCACTACGTTTCGTCACAGCACTCACTAACTTATAATCTTTTCGTTCACGCACATTTGTATTACTGAGACTTGCTCATTTCTAAATGTAGAAAATATACCTACAATAATCGAGGATTATAATTATCCAAAGTACAAATTTCAAGCTTTGTTCATTATAGATTTATTTTTGTGAACCTTGTGGCGAACGCTTTCAAATCAATGTTGACTTCAGCATGGAGGTATTTTGATTATAGCAAACTCTGGATGAATGCTTTGGAAATCTAAAACAGAATAATTTGATATCATCAAAGTAACCTCGGTATAAGGTATCAAATTATATCAACAATGTCTTAAATAGTATTGCCAATGTAGTCGATGACTGTAATCTACAAAAAAATTATACAATTTCTTATAAATCCCATTATTTGAAAGTAATTTTTATTTCTTCACTCTTCATTTATATGTAGTTCATTCTCATAAGAATTGAAACATTTCTATGAAAAAACTTGGTCAAAGTTATACTTGCATTGAAAATAAGTTCATAATCCAGAGTATAATTTTCAATCTTGTTTCATGATTAATTGAATTGGTAATACTTCACAAAAACTAACTGAAAACTTTTTGCTGTCCTGATCGGAAAAATCTATTAGTAATAAGAGCAAAGAGACAAAATATACACTTCTTTGCATTTTTTATTTTTACGAATTGAAAAAAAAAGAATATTATTTCAATTCTCTTTCGTGTTATGTAGTTTCAGTTCATCATGAAAGGGGACAAAAAATTACTCCTTTCCTGAGTGTACATGATTGTTATCGATGTATGGATTAACATGTGTTGAAATTTTCGAGTTGTCAGTTGCATTGATAGAAATGTACAGCTTTTTCCAACTAGGAGAACGTAATTCAGGCTTTCCCCGAAAGAGTATGGTGCATTTGCTTCCGAGACTGAGATTTTCAGGTTTATTTATATTTTACATTTGCCACTACGTTCTGATTATACTATATTACGGCAATAGGAAAGATCATTTCACCAAAGGAAGCATATGACACTTTCATCCATACCAATCGCTCATAGCAAGATTTCCTATTGATAAAAGTTTCGACATTTGGTTTTTTCCAATGATCTCATATTCAAACTCAAGAATTCATTCCATCGTCGTTTCTCGTTTCACGATAAACTATTTGTAAACTATATTGCTTATCATCATCAAATTCGTTCGAGAGGTCATCTCAGGCCGCCACGCTTCAAACTGAAATTCCAGAACTCATTAGACTTTAGACACTACTCGTAGGTTATCACAAATAGAAATTCAAACTGAACTTGTCTTTTCATTTCAATGAATTGTTTTATAAAATACTCTCAGCATAGCTATTTTTCCTTATAGAGAGCCGTTCTTTAGATTTCAGTGAATGCTGCGGGATGGAAATGAACTTCGAAATCATTGATTCAGCACTGTCTGGCATATATTTGTTTGCGAGTTCGTGAGTTCTTATCAGTTGCGGACCTGTTGACATAATCTGGACATTAGATACTAATGTGTCTCGTAGAAATTCCGGTTTATATGTATCGTGAATCCTTTTCGAAAAATGTGCTGACACTGAAATCTTGATAATTTACAGAACTCGAGTGATATTCCAAAAGGAAGGTTAGTTATGAATATTCCATGAAAGCCTATTGAAGTTAATATAGAAATAATTATTGAATAAAATGGCATTCCCTATAGTGTTGTGAGTAGTCGCTGTGTGAAAACGTATTTAACACTGCTGAAACCATCATCAAAATAGATGATAATTTTTCATACAACTATTGAAAGAGTATCATTATAGATTCTACTCTTATGAAACCAAACATCAATTGTTAGTTTTATTGCTGACATGATACATGGAGAGAAGACAGTCAGTCCCTATGGAAATACCACAACAGGAATCAACAGTGCCTCTTTTGTCAGTTGGTTTACTGAAGCATAACAAAAGAGATAGATAGATAGATCACTTTTATTTCCTTAAGACAGTAATAACATTGTATTGGAAACGTCAAAATTGAAAAAAAAAATACATGAAACCTACTTTATCTCACAAACGAGAAACAATACAGAGTATACATATATACACATACACATACTACAGTACTGGACAATTGAATAAATCTTGCACAGTATAAAAACTATTTTGTACTAAAAATGTTTTAAGGCGCGTCTTAAATATTTTAAGCGTAATACTTGATTTAATATGTTCAGATAGATGATTGAAGATACGTGGACCAATATAGTTTGATGCATTTTGGGTTATCTTCTATTTTCCAATTTGTGTGCAAATTAAGCCTTTCTGACGGGTATTCATTATATGAATGTCCTCATTGAACTTGAAAGAGGTTATGTTGCAATAAATATAGCATGCAATTTCAAATATGTACAAACCAGTGAGAGTTAAAATATTGTTAGATTTAATAGTTATTTTGCAGGTTCCTCTATGGGGGATGTTGATAATGCACCTCAAAATTGCCTTTTGTGCAATAAATACATCTTTCTACATGGTAGAGATGCCCCACAAGCAGATTCCATATCGAAGACGAGATTCAATCTGTGCATAGTAGACATTCACAAGCTGCCCAACACCCAGGACGGTTTTCAAGTTCTTTAACATATAACAGAAAGAGTGTAATTTTGAAATCAGACCCTCACAGTGTGAGACCCAGTGGATGTGTTTATCTGGTATCACCGTATTATTGAAATCCAGCTGTAATTCAATTGATGGCTGTTTATAATTATGGAAACGAATCACTTGAGTTTTCTTGGCGTTGAAATATAGGTCGTGGTTATTAAAAAACTTGCAAGCGGCATCTAGTAATTTCTCAGTTTCTTGCTTTAATAGTAATGTGTCCGTCGATGATTTCAAGATGGATATATCATCTGCATATGCAACGAAATCTGAGTGGAGTATATTAGCTTCAAATCTGTTTATGTATAACAGAAAGAGAATCGGTCCCAATATGGATCCCTAAGGAACACCCATATATACCGATCCCATTTCCGATGTGACCAGTGATATCGAATCATTATGTTCAAATTTCAAAGCAACGTATTGGCTTCGAGTTTCAAGAGAAGTTTTCAACCAGTTGAGAGGTTCTCCTCTGAAGCCGTAAGATTCTATAATATCTAGTAACTTCCGATGATTAACGCAGTCGAACGCTCTGCTTAAGTCACATAAAACTGCGGCAGAGCATTCGCCATCATCAAGAAAATTGACGAGTGTATTATAAAACTGCAATAGAGCCGTCTGAGTGGACTTACCACTGCGAAAACCATGTTGTGGAATTTATAATATTGTGTTTGTTCAAAAATTGTAACATCCGTTCTAAAAAAGGGTATTCAAGAATCTTCGACAGAATTTGAGGTACAGCAATAGGTCTAAAATTTTCGATATTGGTCAGTTTTTTATTTTTTTGGATAGGAGTGACTTTACCCAATTTCAACTTCGAGGGAAAAACCCCACAATTTAAATGACATGTTCACTAGGTAGGTGATCGGTTTCATAATTATATATAAAACTTTTTTTATCACAAAGGCTGGTATTTCATCCATACCAGAAGATTTTCTATCCTTTATTTTTGCTTTGAGTACGTTAAAAAGTTCAAATTCGCTAAAAGGTTGCAAAAACATAGAGTGAGGGTTGATATTATTCAAAGGCACTACAACTGAAAGAGAGGGTAGAATAATGTAGCCTCATGCAATTCTTAACTAAATTTCGAATGAAGATGATTCCTAGAAGATGGAAACTGTCGCTCACTGAAGTTTGCGTCTTTCAATTAAACATTCAACGAATATTTTCTGGTATTGTCGCGAGAGTTCTGTTGATTCTGTATACTGATTCAAAACCGATTTTGTTCAATAATGACTTGACAGGGTCTAGTGGAGTGGCGAACGAAATACCAAAATATTGATTAAAATCAACTGCTGCCATACGCCATAGAATAGAGCGTCCGATAGGTGCCTTTGATAAAATCCCCCAAGAACCTCTTACAGCCTCGCCGTATTCAACAAACAGCTCGTTTTCTATTTTCCAGTAGCATCCGTGCTGCAAGTGAGGTTATTCATTTGTTGAACTCTCATCGAGCGTCTCCTTTTTTCTAAGCCGAAGCCAAGGTGATTGTCTCATAGTATAGTCACGGAAAATTGCAATTTTCTTACATTTAGTATGTCGACGGTGATTTGAAAATCAATGTGCAAAAGGTAATGCAAAACTCTCACAAGTTTCTAGTGATTTGGAAGTGTCGACCTTGCATTCTCTTGAGTGAATGAAGTTTTACTGCTAGCTTCTCTTCACGGTTCGTGAAGGTGACATTCCAGAGAGAAAAAAAAAATGGTAAGAACAATATTGGAGTCAGAAGGTATTGAAATCCTGATGGGATATTGTTTGCTTTGAAGCAATCGAGACTGTAGTTCCACTCCAGTAATTAAATTGGATGAAGTGCAATGCTTCATTAGTGAAGTTTAAATTTCAGAATTGTCGAAAAATGTTCAATCTGGTGATGAATATGATGGTGATAGATGAATGATATACCTATTTGCTGTTGATATCAAAAATGATATTCAGAAAGAAGATTTTGTTTGATTTTTTTTTTTTCTCCGATTATTGACTGGAGAATACTAGAAGTACAGAAGAAACGAACAAAATCTATATATATATATTTTTTTTTTATATTTTCATTCTGCTTTTGGAAAAGGAAAAGTCAAAAAATTGTTCTCTGTGATAATACAAAATATTTCACTGTCTTAGCTAACAGACCTAAAGTTCTCCCAGTCGGTGAAATCAACACATGTCTTGGACTATAAGTTTGTTAGGGCCGCTGCGCGCTGTTGGAAGTAGCAGAAGAACTGTAGGCGTTTCTAGATAAATTCATGTGACCGGGTGCATCTGGTTTTGCAGCAGTGCTCAGTCATGATTCACGCATTCCACTGATCGTAAAAACTAGTCGATTGAGTTTGACATCTATTGAATGGCTTGAAAACTTTTGTGTTGAGAGTTGTAATTGTTAAATCAATTAATTGTATAAATCAATTGCAATGCATTCTGTACTTGATCACTGATATCTATGAATCTATGAATGTTATTCTGCACCGAGGTGAAAGACACTAAAATCTGAAAAATGAAACAGGACAGAGCGGAATATAAACTCATAAAATCTTCTGTTGAGAGCAAAATCATGATAGGGAAAAGTCAAAAAATTACATTAGGGTTTATCAACAGATCTAAGATAAGGCAAAGTGGAAGAGGTCGATGTCCTCTTGAACATTGAAACAATGCTGTAATATAAATTGAAGTTATTTCTTTTGAAAAAAAATTCGATCATATCTGCAACTATTCCAGTCAAACACTTCAAATCCAGAGCACAGAAAGTTAGTTGAATGAATTGATTACTATCAATGGTAAAAAGTTTTTTTCAACAGAGGTAACTCACTATATCGAATTGGTTTAAACTTCAAGTCTCATTCCTTGTGACATGCTGCTGTAAATATTTATACACGGAACAGTTACAATTGAGTATTTCTGGAGACACGAGCCAAGATTGAATAAAGAGTTTCAGATCTTCGTGCTGAAGAATATCAAATTTTCCCAGGAAAGCGAAAGGAATAATAGTTTTTGGGTGAATAGTGAGAGTAAGCATTCATTCATGAGTTTCTCAAATTGTTTTTTTCTGATTGATGAATTTCATTATAGAGTTACAGCTTATCGAAAAGTGTCTTGCACACACAAACAACTTGTCTTTTTCAGCTGAAATTTCGAATTCGAGAAATATGTACCTACTTTGTATATTGTATATCATACGGCAATGGTCCTTCGAACCAGTTCAGCGCGTGACGGTTCGACTTTCTCTTGCTATCTCACGCTAAAAGTTCTGCCAGACATAGATTTTGTTTTCAAATGAGGTGAAATGAATAGCATTTCAGCTTCTCACGTCGCTGGGCAGTCGTATTATTCAACCTCGCATAGTGTTGGATTCTATATTATCAGCCCTACAGTAGTATACTGTCTTTTGTACATGATCTTTACACTGGATGCCCAGACTTTAAAAAAAAAAATTATGGATTTCGTGTGTAAACGATGAGTTTTGGAACCTTTGGTGTAAAAGTTGGAACTTTTCCTAGAGATCAATTACCCTAACACCAAACTGATATTTTTGCACTCGACGCGCGTTTCGCTAACAAGGTTAACATCTTCAGGAGAAGAAAATTGATACTAAGTCTAGAGCTGTGGTTATTTATTTATATACCTGAAGTTTTCCGGTCAGATATGGACTTCGTTTGTTACTGTTAATTATTCTAATTAATTTCTCGGTAATGAACTGACTACCTGCAAGTTCCGTCATCTGTTAGTATTGATTTCTGATTACTTCCTCAACAATAAATTGAAAAACGGGCTGAAAGGGACAGGGGACCTATCCCTTTCAGGCCGCTTTTCAATCATTTAGTCAGTTCATTACCGAGAAATTAATTAGAATAATTATCAGTAACAAATGAAGTCCATATCGGACCGGAAAACTTCAGGTATATACATAACTAACCACAGCTCTAGATTTAGTATCAATTTTCTTCTCCTGAAGATGCTAACCTTGTTAGCGAAACGCGCGTCGAGTGCAAAAATATCAGTTTGGTGTTAGGGTAATTGATCTCTAGGAAAAGTTTCGGATTCCGTGTGGTCTATTCACGTAACAGTTTCATCATTTCTAGAAACTCAAATGCCATGGAGAATGGAGCTTGACACCAGCAGATTGCATGTTTTAGAGATTATTAAAGGTATTTTGGATAATCATCATTGCCCATTTTACTGGAGTTACCTCCCACGAGAACAGTGTCATGTGATTGTTCTAGTTATAGTATTTTTCACAGTAAATATAATAATAATAATAAATCGACTTTATTCATTCATGAAAAGGCGGAGTGTCAGCAGTTGCTGTTTTTCAACTCAATTGGCTTATTAACTGCAATAAACTACCCGATTTAATCTCATTTGTAGAAAATCATCTGGTAAAAGATGCAAATGTGCTACAGGGTCGAACTTAGAAATTTGAATTTTGCATAATGTAGGAGATGTACAAGTAATTTATTTAAATATTAATACTCGTATTAATATTTCTGACAGAAAGCCACATAGCGATTGGGATCCAACCATTTTCTGATCCTGCGTGTAATATTGTGATTCTCTTCCCTTTATTTGATGGTGCTTTTGTTTTACACTTATCAGAGGAATCAGACCATCCTTTGGAAGGGGTGTCATGCATGTCAAACCACGTCTCGTCGAGGTAGAGTATTGGCCGATTTTCAGACCGGTATTTTCTTATTGACGTTATATATTCAGAACGCCAGTTTATTAAACGTGTGGATTCCATCATTACTTGTCTCTTATCAATTTTGCGATATTTAAAGCCCATTGCAGACAGAGCTCGCCAAAGAGTAGTGAGGCCACAATCCCTCTCCGAAAAACAAAATTACCTGAATCCGGTTCTTTTACATTTATGATGTGCATCTCGGATTTTACAACTTAAGGGTCTAATTGGTTTTATTATAATCCTTCAGTCGATACCATTTATTGTGAAAACTACTATACCACTTTCATCTCTTTTCCATTAAATTCGAGAAGCTTATTAACTTGCGTTAGTGACTAGTGTCCAGTGACTAGATCAGCGTTGAATGTCTTTCATGTGGTCTTCTGATATACTCTGGTACAAGGAATGCAGTTTTGACCATTATGTTCCGCAAAGTGTTTTCCCACGTATTTATTACTACTGAGAGGCATGTGGGTCAATACTAGCCGAGATACTTTCATAATATTAGATAAAGATGTAGTTTCTATCTGAATTATTCTTGTATTGGTATGAAGCTATTTATGTCATTTCTCCGTCTCTATTATGAATTGAAAAAACATCAGATTGACGAAATCGACATTCAGCTCAGACACTCATCGGATACGACTAAGAGGAGTCAGTCAGGTCGCCATCCCTTATCGACTAATGGAACACAGAGATGCACGCACATTTCGCTCCAAATAAGACGTCTTGGTGATTTCTGCTGCGATCGGATAATAAAATCTGCGGCTTTCATCCAAAAACCGACCATTACGAGATTGTGCTCGATGACCGTGAAGTTCGTCGGCTAATCGCCTCCTCTTCCTCCGTTCGTGACCTCAAATTTGGTCAACTACACTAGACGAGGCGAGCCGTCGACATTTATATTTCGGCGCATAATTAGAGAACGAAATGTTGTTTTAACGGTCGCCGGGTCGAAGTATTGGTTGTTTGTCGTGTTAGGAATTGATGGTTGACACAACCGAAAAACAACGCTGGAAATTACTTGTTGCGGCTGCCACGGTAGTTTTCGTTGACCCGGAACATTCTTTTGTTCGGAGTAACATGGGCGTTACCGTGTTTTTTTTAGGGGGTTCCTTGAAATATTTTTGCTGAGGATAAATCATCTTCTTCTAACGATAAATTTCTGGAGGCTTGTAGACAATAAAGTAAAGAAAACGATATCATCCAAGAGGTTCAGCTTCAGAAGATCTTGATGACGAAGTTGATAATTCACATTCTGTAGGTAAAATCACTGATTGCTCGATATTTTGATATAATAACTGTATTTGGGAGATTCAGATTCATTATCAAACTAGAGAGGTGTTTCACTTCCGTAAAATTTGTACACCAAAACAGGATTTCTAGTCGATTTCAGGATTTCTTTAAGGATTTTAGGTGGGAATTCAGGATTTCAACATGATTTCTACTGAATTCTGTACACCGCTTTCCCTCGATCAAACCACTTTCTCTATAAGCAAAACTTTCTGAAATGTATATGTCATTGTGAGGTTCATACTGTGTTGTAGAGGACATATTTCGCAGAGGACCCTTTTTGTATTAATCCTCCTGTTTAAGGATTTCATGGTGTTTAGAAAATGGACTACGCGATAGATGACAGTTTTTCTCAGGCTTTCCTTTGGTTGAAATGGCGAATAAACCACCAAAAACATAAATTCCCTTCAGAATAACTCTCAGAATATCTCCCTATTGATAGGAGTGTTGACAAAGAACAACATTAAAGTAAGCATATTGTTACCGAATTCTCCATTGATAATGTTCAATCAGTTTTCAGGAACTTCGGTTTATCTATCTTCGAAGAGCGTTACCTATAATTTAGGCTCTGTTAAATCGAACGTTCCTTAAGAGAACCCTAATCAGTTCAAAACCCAGTATGTTGACTGCATCAGAAGCAATCATTCCTGAATCCGCTTCTAGGATCTGTTCAATATACCCTCTCGACAATCAGATGGATTAAGGAAGAGCTCTAAAGAAAATGGACTGCCACCTGGTTATGAATATGAGTGTACAGAGGAATGTTAAGGATATAGATTCAGGTATAGTACTCCAGGATATTCAAGAACAGGAAGAGATCATCATGGAGCCAACAGACGATGCTGTCAGAAACTTCTGGAATTACATTTATTGCGATGATAACTACTTATCAGTTTTTACAAAATGTATTCTCATTACGTTAAGTTATGAACTTCATTGTGTCTAGTGGATTAGCACACTTAAATGTATCCTTAATTCGATATTTTTATAGAATATACTTCTGGAAAATGTACTGTTTCTTGAAATAGTGACAAATTTGGACCTCCAGCCGAAATGAAATTATTCCACCCTTGTACATCTATGTGAATAGAAATGAAAAGCCAAAAAAGAAACAGAACTAGAATAATGGGGATTCAAAATCCACCACAGCAATAAATGAACCCTTCAGCACAGCAGCCGAGTTTTCATGAGATGTTCATATTCTGGGTCAGTCGTCACTTTCGATCCAGTTTCAACAAGTTAGGCAACTTTGATGAAACCGATTGAAACTGTCTTTGTATGACGCTTACAATGAATTGATCCTTCTGGTCTCGATTAATCTTTGGGAGACTTCTTCGCTATTGTCAATTAAAGGACAATCTCTGGCATTCCAATAGTCAATTCATTTCATTAGCTGCTGCTTCTGCAACGGCCATTGTAATTGAATGAACTGGAGATAATTGAGATCATTTGGAAGAAATAATTCTACAGAGTGTTCATGCGAAAGAGTGTTTAATTGAGTAAAACTTCGTTATGATTGTGACACTTTATGGCTTGTGGAATTTATGAGAGTTCATGTTCCTGAAGTTGAGCAGAAAAAGTATACATACTCATTGGTATTCCAACTACGGAAAGGGGTGACAGCAAGCATTTTTCTGATCGCAGTGGGCCTTTTATTGCCTTTTATTGCAACCTACACAGTAAACTAACAGACATGAACTCACTATCGCAGTGAGGGGTTGATTTCTTTAAATTCAGCTCGGTACATTATATCAAAAATAAACTCATGTTTTCCTTGTGCACTTCAGAGTAATTCATTGCAATCAGTTGTCTTTCACAACGACTTGAGTGTCAACCATCACTTTCCCTTCAACTTGTCAACACTCTGTTTTGATTCTTTTTCATTGAATAACTTTGACGCAATTGATAATGCAGCTGAAAACTCACTCAGAGATACAAGTGAAATATGCTAACATCCAACCATTGTGTATTGTCATGAATCAAATGTTTCTCTGATTTCTTTAAACATTTTGTTTGTGTTAATGCCTGCGTTCAAATTGTGCATATTTTTGCCTATTAGGACCCCTGAAACTATCATATGCTATCTTTAAGTCTGTTGGCGATTCAAAAATTATATTATATGCAATTTGAACCATCAATTTTTTTACGCCATGTTAGAGCCATACATACAAATTTCTAGTGCACTTCCCACTATAATCATTTCCATCATGAATATAGATAATGAATTCAGTTGAAAATGTATTGGCAAGAGATTGTGGTCCGTGAACTGACCCTCGTGAATGGACCCTCGAAAGGCAGAAGATGAGGAAACCTTTATACCTTTCGCCACATTAACAGTAGGATCGAATAAACCAATCCACAGCTGAAAATAGGGGATAATGCGATGCTGAAATTTGCAAGGCGTGTTGGTTGCACTTGGCACACAACTCGGAAATGGCATGTAATCTCGATCCAATATTGGGAATAATCCGTCGTAAAGCAGGACCGTTTGCAGGTTTCATTCGGAGATTTATATTGGAAGCTTTGGCTGGAGGGAATTTAATGGATATTGAATACGTGTTGACTATTTCTGATATTAATATATTGTGCGGCGCCGAATACTGTCTCTAGAAGGAGATAAAATGAAAGAACTTGCTGATCTTCGACCAAAGGCTAACCTTTGTTCACCACACAAACAAAATTGTTCCTTCAGCTGATAGAATGTACGGTTTCTTGGTAACACAGAGTATAGAATTTCGCAATACTTTGAACAATAATTTCTATATGTTATTGTTATCTTCGAAGTAAAATACACTGAAAACGATAATAATCGCTTAGAAAATACTTGGCATTGAAATTTCAAATAATATCAGAAATGTCAAAGTGCCAACCTCAATTAGTGATAGTTGTCAAAGTGGTACAAATCAATTGAAGTCTTTTCCGAAGTAGCTCTGCTATCTTAATCGGAAATCTCAATACGATGAACATGATGTACTCCATCTGTGTCAACATCTTGCATTTCTTCAGTATATAAAGTTATTTTTTCCTGGTATGTTCCATGTGTGACTATGAAATTTGGTGTATGATCTTATATATAGTCATTCATTGCTCATTGTATAAGCATTTCATCCTCTAATTCTGTTATGATAGTTCAGTATGTAAGGTTTGTGCTGGTTTTCATATTGCGCAGTTTTGGATCGTCCAAAATTGGAGAGTCAGTTTCGAAATAAAAAGATTTTCGCGAGATCATGTGCAGTATTCAATTGGACGACTATTCTCTGACTGCTTGAGACAATTCCCAATCTGACCCTGTATAATTATATCGGGTTCAACAAGAATTTCTCCTGCCTTCGGACAGTTTTTGCCCTGGAAGGTACAGAATCTGTTTTTCCTGGAAATAATAACACATCCATGCCAAATCGACTGAGGGAGATGAAACACGGTTCTCCACGAGGTTCTCGATAAGGTTCAAAAGATTTGTTCGGAGCCTCATTATGAGATGAGCTTTTCCATATATCAGTTTTTGAAATAATATATGTGAAAATGAATGAAATTTTGATTCGGCATTGGCTTGCTGATTACTTTAGACAAAAAATATACCTTCAATTAGTCGTTCCTGAAGAGATAATCATGAAAATTGACTGATAAAACTCCCTATGTTTTTATACCAAATATATTTTTAAGGAACGTTATTTCTGTTTCGTCGACATTGTAGAACGAATACTGAAAACTTCGGTATTCGTTTTATAATGTCCTCAGACGAAACTGCAGAACAGTTAATTACAAATGAATGTGGTATGAAAATGAATGAAGTTTCATTTCTTTATTTTCGAAAACATTGAATGAATTAAATGAAAATAGTTTAAATTGAAGAATGTCAAAAGATTACGCGATTCGAGCAACGATGTGCATACAAAATAAAGGAAAACGATCCCCCTTATGCAGTCTATTGGTAGTTACCACCTCTTCAACTAATTTTTCCATAATGTTGGCAATAATTCTATCCCATCATAAATAATGCTACTATCCCCTTGACTCTTCACATATAATATCCTAGAATAAGAAGATAGATATCATCTGGAAATCAATTTACGACTTTCGACCATACAACTTTGTAACTAATAACCTCGCTAATAACATGAAACATGTATCAGGACGTTAACGTTTTTTTGGTTGTTATAACGACAAAAGCAATAAAAGTACGTGATATGACCTGTCACCGGGGCATTGAAATAAATGCAAATTTCAATCCTGACGATTCAATTCCATGTTTCTACGAGAGAAAAGAACGATGATCACTTATTTTTGTAAAAGTAAACCACCTTGGATTTAACGACGGCTACTTTTTTTTTCAACGGAGACGACGATGAAACACTTAAGATGTCCAGAAATAAACGAGATTAACATAAAACGAGTTATGTTAGGTGGAAGTGAACGCAAGACGGTTTCGCCGTATTTGCCGGCGGATTCTTTCGAGATAATGGATTGATTACGGGGTGTTTCGACAAAAGTTGCAGGTCTTGGATGCTTTGTGTTGAAGTACACAACTACTGAGTCTACGGAATAGACCAACTGACGTTTCCTCACGAACGTCAAACCCCAAAAGTCGAAATTTCTGCGAGCTAAGGAATGATGAGATCTCACGAACATAGGCTGGAAGAAGTGAAAGTCTGTACAAGTCCTGTCAGTCATCCAGATGATACCCATAATGAACGAGATAGTGTACTTCAAAATGTCAAGTAGCAAGGTATCTCAGGAAACAGGTTCTGGTCTTATTTAATTGTCCTTATTGAAAAAATACACAGTGGGGCAGATCACCTCAAGACTCGGCTATGAATGAAAATGAAGTCAGAGCAAGCTTTTGAGTGTAATATGGCTAGGATTCAATCCATGAATGTCGGAAGACTGGAGAGGATAAATAACTCGAATCCCAAATGTACTTGTCATCGTTGAATGGGTGTATTTCATCTACATGATCACTATCTACAATTATTATGGTCATGACATGATTGTAAAATCGATTTCAAAATACATTGGTGCACCTTTGCTCCTGAAATGACTTTCAGCATAGTCAAATAATTACTACTCATTCTTTATTAAATAACACAAATGTGATTCATTTATTAGAAAACAGAAAACCTTTCGAATTGTGAGCCAGTGACAAATATCAATTAAATATCTGTTACATATCACTTGCTGACTTGCTGTATATTTCATATTTTCCCAACGATTATAGCATTAAATATTTTACACAATGTAACTTTCATGTTATTCTTTATCAAAGGTCAACTTTTCGAATTCCCGATTGGAAAACAGTTGCAATCGACCAGTATGGTGGCGTTTCCTTCTGAATTGTCGAAAAGTTCGTGTAGTGAAACAGTTCTTCAATCCGGTGATCGAGCCGGTGATTGGGTTATAAAGATCCGTTATCCTTCACTTCCACTCCGAAGGTCCTAATCTCACTTACGACTCACATTTATATGAATGACTCGTATATAGCGAATTATTGCATAAACGTTCTGTTTGTTGTTTATGATTTTAAATTTCATTATCCTCAGGCTAGACACGAATAGTTTGTATTGCGTTGTCCTAGGATATGGGAAGGTTATTACAAAAACATTTTGACGCCAACAAAACGTAACCGATCACAGGAAATTCTCTGTAACACATACTTATTCCTGCCAAATACTTTCAAGAAAATGAGACAAAAAATGTCAGTTAGCCCAAGATTAGTGCTGGGAGTAAAACATATCACAATTTCGACTTTGTAACCTTGGCATTGAAAAGTAATGACTGAAGGCGATAATTTTGTGCACTGAATAGAACATGTATTTTGCATAAAGTCTTTCTTCTATTATGAGGAGCTTGAATATTTGATTTGTTAGTTGAAGTGCTATTTACTTTAAGAAGTTTTTTTGTGAAATCAACTTCATTCGTTTTATAATTATAGAGAGCCTTCAGAATGAAAGTAACTATGCCCCAACCCTAATCTAAATATAATTTCAGAGTAGAACGGTTCCTGAATCTCTTTTCTGAACTATTGGCTTCTAGAACAGTTTTTTGTTGTGCCAGAAAACTAACATTCCGAAATTATTAAGTATGTCAAAATCGAATATTTTGTACACTTGTAAATTCGAATACATTTTTTGGGAAAAAATTAGTTAAGCACTAACCACAGAATTCTGAAATGAATTTAGAAATGTAATCAACGCTTCCGGGGTAAAATTTGGAAGCTTGAGCCGCTAGCCATATATATTGTATTTCAACTGAGAGTGAAAATTCTGAGCGCAGACTTCTAAGATGGTTTCAATTGATTATCACGATGAATACTATGAAGCATAGAATTTGAATTCATTTCGCCAAATAATTTTCTTTGAGATATGACCTGTATTTTATTCTAACAATGGATGAAGACCGTATGCATTTACAAGAATAACGCAGTGATTTTCTATATTTGATTCGAGTGAATCAAACCAACAAAATATAAAAATCTCTTCCGGAAGCAAATATTCAACTCATATTTTGTTTTCGAAGAACATTTTTCTTCGGAATTCACGGTGCTACATACTGAAAGGGGACTCATATGAAGCCCTTAGAATTCTAGGTGAATTATAAAAAATGATGGATTTTTCCGAGGATTTTTCCGAACTGCGAAATATAATGTTAGTCGTCTTAGAGTACGTGACGCCATATATTCAGAAAATAACTAAATCTCGTACATAAAATGTTTTGTTGAAAGATTTTCATTATCAGTTGCTTTCCATCGATCGATCCAAGTATGGAAAATATGCCCTCATTTCGTCGTTAATGAGGTAGTCTTCATTATCATTCTGTCGAGTTTTCTCTAATACATTCAATTTTGTTGTATAGTTGAGGCCATTAACAGCTAGGGGAAGGTGGGGTAATAGCGCTCGCTTTTTTTCTTTTCAATGTAGAATCTACAATTATTTGAATTTTTTTGTTAGATTTGCCACACATACTTCAGTAACTCTAACGTATTTGAAATGATGACAAAACCAGCCATTCACAGTGGATTCTATTGAATATATTGATTTAACTTTTTTCACCAAAAACGCTGTTGCCCCAGGTGGCTGGGGCAATAGCATATAGTGTAAACGCATTTGCCCCATATCTACCAGTATGTCATTCAAATGGCAAAATGAAATAATTAGACATCAAAATCAAAATGTTTATTCCAAAGAAATGAAATAACTAGGTATAACCATATGATTATAGTCATATTACAAACATCTAAATAAAAATATTTATTCTAAAAAATTTAAAAAAACCTCGGACAAAAAAATCAAATCAGTTGTTGAACTTAGTTGAACTTAATTGACTTTCAAGGTGCCAAATGACACCCCAAAATCTAAACAGGACTGCTGTCTCTTAGTCATCCCATGGAGAACTGGTTCTGGTAATTTCATTTTAGTATTAGTTAGTGGAATGAGTGCAATGTCTATTACATTTGGTAAAATGAATTTATTATGCATTTTAATACTTTTACGGAAAAACGAAATTTCAAATTCATCGTTTTCATCTTTGTCAGTCAAGAGTTTTCCAACGTAATAAACAATATTGTTTTCGCGTATTTTGAACTCCACTAACACGTAATCATGCTTCTTTGGAACTTCGGTTAATGCATCAAAGTCAGAAGGCTGTTCTACGTCATCCTCATTTACAACTTCGTCATCAGAAAACTGAATAACAATTTCTTCATCTTCCGAATCACTGTCTATTTTCTTTGTTCGTTTCTTTGGTTTAGTTTTTGCTTGTTTTTTGTTCTGATTTTTCGAAACTTGTTTTTGATTTTGATCTTTTAGAGAAATTCTCCTTTTGATCCTGGCAACTTCTTTTTCCTTTCTGTTAATTTTGTTAGATTCTTTCAGTACTAATTCCTCCCTCATAGGAGTAGAACTTAAAATTTCTGAGTGTTTTTTTCTAACATTTCTTTTCCTTTTTTTGTCACCAGTTGGTTGTGGTTTTGGCAAACTGAAAACGTCATTATGATTTAAATTCATTATTGTCATTTTTGGTGGGGTTATATTATTGTGTAGTTCTCTACTTGATGGAGTGGACGTTGATGGTGTAGCACCCTTCTCCTGTTCATCAATGATTTTTTTTGCTTCAGTCCCATTACTTGTTGTTACATTAACAGAAGCTTTCATCAATGTATTTGCTGGCGCGAAATCTTCTTCATTGAAAACAGTGGGTTGCAAAGGATGAATACCAGCGCTTTGAAAACCTTTCACTCCTTTATCCACAGTGGCAACTTTTTGATATGCTTGACCAAACAGCTCTGCAATTTCATACACTGTTATTCGTTGTCCACAATTGCTTTTCATCCAATAATCACATTGATTATTGAAAGCTGTTTTCAATGGTCCAAAGAAAACTAAATCGAGCGGCTGTATCTTGTGGGATGTATGTGGCGGTAGTGATATCATATCAATTCCATTTTCTTTAGCGAGATCATAGGCCCGTAAAGATATATGGCTCTCATGATTGTCTAAAAGTAAACAAACACGATTTGAACCTGAAGGCCTTACATGACCTATAAAATGTTTCATCCACTCCACAAAAATATCTTCATTACTCCATCCATTACCACTACAAGCTCCCTTTGAACCAGGAGGAGAATTTTTCATCAAACGGTCATTCATTAATTTTCGTGGAAAAACTAAGAATGGGGGAACATAATTGCCAGCTGCACTTACGCAACATATTGTTGTTACCAGAGATCCTCTTTCTCCACTGGTAATTTTACCAATTTGTTTCACTCCTTTTTTGGCCAATATTTTAGAGGGCTTATGAACCGTGTGAACACCACTCTCGTCAACATTATATATATTTGCAGCACCATATTTATATTTTTCATATAAAGCTGATAAGTTTGCAAAAAACCTATCCACTTCAGGTTTGTTGAAGCTCACTACCCTATTTAAACTAGTTGCTTCAGGTGACCTTAACGATATATCTGGATGTCTTTTTCTAAAGTAATAATAGAAATCGTAGCCAGCCAATTTTTCCCCTTTTTTGTTGTTAAATCTGCTCTTCACACCTATCTTCTCAGCAAATCTATATGCCACCTGCCTGAAGTCATCAATTGACAATCCAAAGTACATCTTCGATAGTTTGAAACAGTATTGTTTTAATAAATTCTCTTCTTCTTCACTGAATACTGTCCTTCTTCCAACTTTTTTTGGAACGACGGATATTCCTGAAGAATTCCTACGTCTATTATTAATATGGTCTCTTAAAGTTGTTTGTGGAATTTTATATTCACAAGAAGCTTGTCTGATTGACATAGTGTTTGATTTTATGTTATTTAAGGCTTCTGCCAAATTTTCTGTGGACCATAAAGCCCGGAGGCCTTTCTTTTGGTAGTTACGAACCATCTGAAAGAAGAAAAAAAATTAAATATTTAATATTTTTTGTCATGCTGATCGTTGGGGCAATAGCGCTCACTCGCTAATACCCCAAATAAAAAACACGCTATTGCCCCGTTCGTATATGATACAAAATATAATTGAAAAATCTACAACTATTCACAAAAGTACAGTGGATGTCAGGAAAAACTAAAACAAAAGGACATACAACCAATTCCACCAATATCAAGAGTAAAAAAGTTAATACTTACAATTTTTTCGACCTCTTCAAAAATTATCTCTGAGAACTCAAAGGGATGACACCACGAAAAATTTTTGTTTTATAAAAGTTCATACAGATCGGCTGAATAGCAAAGGAGAACTGACGATCTTGACACGACTGCATCATCTTATAGTAATGTCGTTACGCCACCTAACATACTTTGTGAGAAACGGGTTAAAACGCTATTGCCCCATGCGCGCTATTACCCCGTCCTCCCCTACACGATTGTGGCGCCATAGTTTTTAGTTTATATAAGTATGCTGTTTACTATTTTTTTCCTGTAATCCGTGGCACTAACTAAATAATGAAGGAACAGGCATGCAATGACAAAATCATTGTTAAAAAAATAATTTTGGACATTTATAGTACGACATGGACCGTTTAATCGAATATTTCCCGATATATTTTCACCATTTATCAAATGACTGAAATATGAATTGCAACCAATGTTATAGTCGGTAACATTTTTGACTACATTTTATAATCCACCCCTCTTAGACTCTCGAATTTTCTCATTATTTATATATAACCCATATGTATCTGAGAAAATACTAGATAATAATTCTCTTGAATAAACCTCAGGTGATTTTTGTCTTTTTTATTTGCACAAACTCACGGTCGAGCATACCTCGCATTTCATGTAGGTCTACACCGAAAAATATTCGAAACACGCTTGAAAGCACATAGTAATAGATTTCAGAATTTAAAAACGAACTGTAGCAATAAAAATCCTTACAGACGGAAATCACATTCCAAAATAATTCTTATATCTCCAAATAGAAAAATCAACACCCAACCTTCTAGAAGAAGAGAAAACTATTGTAAATTCGCGTACAGGGAAGGGCTTCGTTGGTCAGGACCTTCCAAATATTTTCAAAAAAAAATATCATTCAATCTCTCGCAGACATGATAGAAAACCCCCTGTAATATTCAGAAAAAATCGTGCAAGTTTACACCGAAAAATATTCTAAACACGCTTGAAAGCACAAAGTAATAGATTTCAGAATTTAAAAACGAACTGTAGCAATAAATATCCTTACAGACGGAAATCACATTCCATAATAATTCTTATATCTCCAAATAGAAAAATCAATACCCAACCTTCTAGAAGAAGAGAAAACTATTGTAAATTCGCGTACAGGGAAATGCTTCGTTGGTCAGGACCTTCCAAATATTTTCAAAAAAAAAATTCATTCGATCTCTCGTAGACATGATAGAGGACCCCCTGTAATATTCAGAAAAAATCGTGCAAATCTACACCGAAAAATATTCTAAACACGCTTGAAAGCACATAATAAGTAGATTTCAGAATTTAAAAACGAACTGTAGCAATAAATATCCTTACAGACGGAAATCACATTCCAAAATAATTCTTATATCTCCAAATAGAAAAATCAACACCCAACCTTCTAGAAGAAGAGAAAACTATTGTAAATTCGCGTACAGGGAAGGGCTTCGTTGGTCAGGACCTTCCAAATATTTTCAAAAAAAAATATCATTCAATCTCTCGCAGACATGATAGAAAACCCCCTGTAATATTCAGAAAAAATCGTGCAAGTCTACACCGAAAAATATTCTAAACACGCTTGAAAGCACATAGTAATAGATTTCAGAATTTAAAAACGAACTGTAGCAATAAATATCCTTACAGACGGAAATCACATTCTAAAATAATTCTTATATCTCCAAATAGAAAAATCAACTCCCAGCCTTCTAGAAGAAGAGAAAACTATTGTAAATTCAAGTACAGGGAAGGGCTTCGTTGGTCAGGACCTTCCAAATATTTTCAAAAAAAAATATCATTCAATCTCTCGCAGACATGATAGAAAACCCCCTGTAATATTCAGAAAAAATCGTGCAAGTTTACACCGAAAAATATTCTAAACACGCTTGAAAGCACAAAGTAATAGATTTCAGAATTTAAAAACGAACTGTAGCAATAAATATCCTTACAGACGGAAATCACATTCCATAATAATTCTTATATCTCCAAATAGAAAAATCAATACCCAACCTTCTAGAAGAAGAGAAAACTATTGTAAATTCGCGTACAGGGAAGGGCTTCGTTGGTCAGGACCTTCCAAATATTTTCAAAAAAAAAATTTCATTCGATCTCTCGTAGACATGATAGAGGACCCCCTGTAATATTCAGAAAAAATCGTGCAAATCTATACCGAAAAATATTCTAAACACGCTTGGAAGCAACAAGTTATAGATTTCAAAATTTAAAAACGAACTGTAGCAATAAATATCCTTACAGACGGAAATCACTTTCCAAAACAATTCCTATATCTCCGAAAAGAAAAATCAACACTCAACCTTCTAGAAGAAGAGAAAACTATTGTAAATTCGCGTACAGGGAAGGGCTTCGTTGGTCAAGTCGTTTCAATTATTTTCAAAAAAAAAATGTCATTCAATCTCTCGCAGACATGATAGAGAACCCCCTGTAATATTCAGAAAAAATCATGCAAGTCCAAGAAGAATAGAGTTGGCTATTTCTTTCCAAGAAGCACTACTTGGTCTGTCCTGGCATCCCACAATTTCATTCCACCCCTGTTCTGAAAGTCTGAGCTATTTCATCCATTATGTTTATCCTGTATGGTGACACATTAATCTAATCGATAATCTTCGAAAAATTAATGCTCCCGAAAACAACTACTAAATGACAGTTTACTATGTCGTTCAACAAATAAGATAACGTTTTCCCACAAGCTAGTTTATGTACTTCCAGCAGATGAATGACAAACACACTTCAGACGGCATGCCATTGATATTTATTTGTGAGGATAGTGTTAATGCATCTCTGTCGGTTTTTATGTGTTTGTAAAACGGTTTTAACGAATATACAGGGTATCCCAAACTCGATGGCCTATTAGACGTTTCTGGAAAACGGGACATAGGATTATTTTGAAAATTCGATTTCTTGGGTAATTAGTTCTGTTCTATCGATCTAAAATATTTTCAGCGCTGCGACGTTGCCGCTTATATAGAAAAGTAGCAACAACTTTGATATTTTAAATAGGACACCCTATATATTATTGCATTTCTCGCTTTGTTATTGCTTTCTGATCATTTTTGTATGATACTTCCCTATACCTATCTTTAGTGGTTTTCGAGAAATTCATTGATTTCCTTATTTTTTGTGCGAAACATAGCTTTAATCAAATGCTTATTACTGCGGTATTTGGATTCGAAGACAGCTGAAATTTTGGAGGTAGTTTGACAAAGCCCTGTGTATTAGTTGTGTCTGAAGAAATTCTTTCTTCATAATACAGGGTCGTTCAAAATTTGTGAGTTTACTGATACATACAAAAGTGGTGAAAAGTGCATTTTTTCAAATGGAACATCCTGTATATTATCGAAAATTCTGAAAGACAATTGAAGGTCCTTTCAAATGATGTGTCATGTTCCTATACCTGAATAGTCAGGTTTCCGAAATAAATGCAAATTTATATGAAAATTGGATTATTTTGACATATTTCGTATAAGGTAGCTATGAAATGTCATGGAACTTGTCATTATGAAAATTCGACAATTATTGCTTGATTGGATTTCTTGGTGCTCAAATATTCCCAAACACAGCATAATTCCGTTCAATTCTTCTGAATTTTTTTCTATTCATATGCGGTAAATTTGGGTAAAGCTCATTGAATTTTCTGCATGTTCTCGAAACAATTCTTTGGCACATATTAAACAAATTCAAAATATCTACATTTGAATATGCATTAGAATCCATTCTCAATAGTTTCTTCTGACAGAAACACTATGAAAATCACTGCTTGTCAAACTTAAAGTTTGTTTTGCTCTTTTCTGGTCACGGCACACTAGATCATTTCAATTGGGAGATATAACCTATTTTGATTAGTTATACTGGGAATTGAAATGATAGTCACACACTTAAATATACTACAGAACATTTTGCATGTTCTTGCTATAATTTGATCACATTGGCCATGAAGAATAAACAATTTCCATTTTGATTATTTTCTAATCAAATGTACTTTATTGAACGCGCAAACGTTTTACAATTGATGCATTGATTGTCGAATTTTCATAATGACATGTTCCATGACATTTCATAGCTACCTTATACAAAATATGTCAAAATAATCCAATTTTCATATAAACTTGCGTTTATTTCGGAAACCTGACTATTTAGGTATAGGAACATGACACATCATTTGAAAGGAATTTCAATTGTCTTTCAGGATTTTCGATAATATACAGGATGTTCCATTCGAAAAAATGCACTTTTCATCACTTTTGTATGTATCGGTAAACTCACAAATTTTGAACGACCCTGTATTATGAAGAAAGAATTTCTTCAGACACAACTAATACACAGGGCTTTGTCAAACTACCTCCAAAATTTCAGCTGTCTTCGAATCCAAATACCGCAGTAATAAGCATTTGATTGAAGCTATGTTTCGCACAAAAAATAAGGAAATCAATGAATTTCTCGAAAACCACTAAAGATAGGTATAGGGAAGTATCATACAAAAATAATCGGAAAGTAATAACAAAGCGAGAAATGCAATAATATATACGGTGTCCTATTTAAAATATCAAAGTTGTTGCTACTTTTCAATATAAGCGGCAACGTCGCAGCGCTGAAAATATTCTAGATCGGTAGAACAGAACTAATTACCCAAGAAATCTAATTTTCAAAATAATCCTATATCCCGTTTTCCAGAAACGTCTAATAGGCCATCGAGTTTGGGACACCCTGTATACTCATACAAATTGCTGAAGTGGTTTGAAAACATCCAAATGAACAATAACGAAATTAGCTATAGTTTCTATGAAAAATCACTAGATAGGGAAGTTTTGTCAAGGGTTTCAACCCGGGTGCATCAAGTTCAGATCGCAATTCAAGAGAGAAAAAGTATTGAACTAATTGCCGTTTCTTGAAAGAGCCGAGGGAGGTGCGATACCATTTCCAGTCACAGTCAGTCACTAATAAATTGATGATTTAACGAGATAACTGATACATTTTTTGTGACCATCAAATATCCTGGTTTTTTTTGGAGCATTTTCAGTTTTCGAGAGAAACCCCTATAAACAAATGAAATCAACAGAAATATTCAACATGGGCCTCATCTTCTACAATTATTACATTTTACCCCAACGAAGGTTAAGTGCCTTTTCTCATATCGTGTTCGTTGTTTTTTTTATGTATATGTCAAAAATTCGACTTTTACAAAAGACGAACCTAGAAGAGAATATGTGTGGAAGAGCTTTAAAAACGGAAGCGGATTTGCTTTCCGAAACGTCAACGATAAGAATTTTGATAAATATCAGTCAAGAATTATTTTGAAAAATACGAGAAGTTACTGACTGATCTCGTGACTGATGAAACGTTTCATTCAGAAGGAAGTGCTTTTCGATCAACGCAGGAACTTATCAGGGTAGATTAAAAATTTGCCCTTCTACACTTGTATAGATTCCAATAACACTCCTCATTTTTCCAGATTGGGGTAGGTTAAACACCTAAGAAAACTACGAAGAAAACAAATGAGTTTCCTAATTTTTAGTGTTCTCAGAAAAGAAACCCATTGTTATTGTAATTATTATTTTTTATTTACAATCGGTTTTCGGTTGTAATTGCACGAGTGCATAAAAATTACCGATAATTTTGCAAGAAAGCGTGATATCTAAAATTTGCAAGTTTATTATCATATTTTGGCGAAAGTGCCCGAGTTCGAAGGGCGAGTGCTCTTTTACAAAATATGAAAATATCCGAATGCAATTTGTATAAGATATCACGCTTGAATGCAAAATTATCTGGTCATTTTTATGCACGAATGAAATTCATTTGAATATTTCACGAATAAAGAAATTCTCAAGGAAATGTTATTTTTTGTTCGTTTATACTTTCCTCTATAGATTGTATGGAGCACTCACCAAAACGCGAAATGTTTTTCTATTTTTGAAGTCTATCTGACATTTATTTGTGTTGTTTACTGACGTCTAGCGATACGGTTTCAAATGTGTTGTGTTGTTGCAATTACCGCTGTAAGTTTTCGATAATTGCATTGCTCTTATGGGACATTTTATATATGAGGGAAATATTCGCATATATTTAACACCAAAATCGAATTGACATGTTTTAAGTGTTACCTCGAGCATTACATAAATAGCACCATGTTTTCATATAGTAAATAATTGTTGTTTTTCATACTTCGTGAATCGATGAGATGAAATCAATGTGAATTATAGTATATTTATTCCTTGATCTCCTAGATGTAGTGGTGTTAGTAGATTGTAATAATATCTCGAAAAATTGAAATAGCTTTCACTGTGCTAATTAAGAATTATCGTTACATCACTTTTGATATTCCACATTGGATTCACACAGGCATTGAGGTGAACTAAGCAACCATGATGAGTATGAGAGAGGTATTCTCAGCATAAATCAATGGATTTTCATTGATAATCTCTAGATAATTGTCACCGGAAAGAAATGTGGAATTTTAGATCGAGCTCGTCGGAGATCCTGTTCGGAAATTTCGTGCCAAAACTGTTTGAAACTAGAAATAAATTCGTGATCATATCCATACAAAGCAAAACTCCTGACTCACTTTATCGTTTCAGATTCAACACCTGCCAAGTGAGTTGGTTTGGAAAGAAAAACATGACTCTTCGCTCAATTTATCAATTTGTATCCATATCGACGATTCTGGTCATTGCGAAACGAGAATGGCTATTGATTTATCAGACTTTCACCATAATTTGAGTTCATTAATGATACTTTTTCACTGGTAATGATTGCTCCAACTATTACCGCTATAAATTAACGTTTTTCGCATATAATTTCTCACACACATAACTGGCTGCATTTTACGACTTGGCCTGCATCCCGAACAGGATGATGTGGACGTCGACGAGAAATGAGAAGGAAATAAAAAAGAACAGTTGTGATGAATCTATTTTCTCTGATCGCCTGTACAGAATGGACCTCTTACTCGCGTGAATGATCCATCTGCATTCGCTGATCAAAATACGAGCGATTCCGAAAATAACAAAACAAAACCCACGTTTTATTTGAGTACGTAAAGGACTATATTTAACCCAGGATATCTGGAGCGGCGAATGTATCAGTGGTCTTTTATTTAGGACAGGTCGAGGTACAGGTTGATTTCCATTTGGAAACGTTCAAATTGTTATTAATCTTTGTTGTGTTTGTTTCATCTGCTAGAGTATAGCGTTCTTTCATTTCGACCTCTGCTGATGACCTTCGTGGAAGTGACATCCTGCCATATATAACGAGATATATGCAAGCCTTTTGGGTCTTTTTTTGTCTGATCGTTCTTATAGGACCTCCAAAGTACCTAAGGAAATACTGATATGAGGCTAGCAGCCATTTTGATTTCACTCAATCGTTTTCATAATTCACGAGAAATAGAATATTTTGAATGATATATTGAGATGTCTTTGAATTTTCAGTAACTTATAGTATATTATTATCAACTTATATCTCGGGATTCCCAGACGTCGTTGATTTTTGTATGACCAGGACAAAATTTCACAACTCACATTGGGACATTGGAATCACCCTTTTGGTATCAGTGGAATTTTTTCAATAATCACAACCAGAGTTTCCAGTTCTCCATGCATTTCGACTGAATTTCACTCTGGGGTTTGTAAATGTCCCGACTGAATCCGGTGAGAATATTTATAGATTTTTCGATCCGCAATTTTGCAGGACCTCGATAAAACTATCGAGGAGTTAATCTCGATTATGTTGTAATATATCTTTTCAAAAATAAGACTCACCTCAGGCAATTGCATTTACAAAAGTTTGACAAGGGTGGACATTTCGCACTCGAGATCGCCCGTTGAAGAATATGACCTCGTTTTCCTCACATCGCACAAGTTTTGATCTACTTCGAGGATCGCCGGTCGTAAGTGTACGACGTTTAATACTTGTGAAATCGAATTATATCCTACGCCTAACGAGAACTGACTCCAGAGCCAAAACAAATCGTAAATACTTCGCAACGAAAGGGATTTACTCTCGAATAACAGGCACACGAAGGTGAACAAGGTAAGGATGTGCGAAAATCTCCTTGCATCTCGGAACGCCAGAGAAATATTTCAAACCCACATATATCGATAACATCTTTCGCCTTCTGCCAAGTGTTGAAAATGGGCGTGTCTGTGTGACATATCCCTAGTTGCTGGTTCTATAAAAAACTAGAAACATTCTCGACAGTACACACACTACCGTCTTTTAATCTCAGGTGTGGGTTTTCTGCGACAGTTTCTTGATAATTTACGTTATGCACCAACTAGGAAACCGATGCCGTTTCCAAGATGTACAAAAAATTAAATGATGGTTGTTTATCGATACTTTCGAAAAAGCGATTGATCATGATGCATTTCACATAAGAAATCAGCCGAGAAAATAACATAATTCTTGAATGCATTTGTTGGACTCTTTCAATTATAATCTATGTTGGTATTTTGCAGTTGTCATTGGAGTGCTCGATTTCGTGAAAGCGCTAAATATTATATTGCCTCTCGAACGAGCTCTCGAATATGAAATGGTAGAATCAAAAGTTATAAAATTGATTTAAAACACATTTACTATGTAGATAATCTCAGTACATATGAAGAGTATCTTGAATCAATTGCATATCTGATGTACAATCTTTGTGAGGATTAAAGGGAGACAGAAAGGATGAATTCTTTCTGGAGCACCTTGTTTCGCTGGCATTTGCCGCTTGAAACATCTTAGGTGATCAAGTAATCGCTGTCGAAACTGTTTTCAATTTCTTCATGTGTACGAAACATTTCCAGCCTGATAAAAATGTTATGTAAATGTCTAGCTGAGTCAAGACGACCATCTAACGGTTTAGTGTACTCGTCGCCTTTGACAGTCAATTAGTGTCCCTTCAGTCAGGTATTGGACACAATTTCAGTATTGAACACAATTCTTTATGATTACAATTATTAGGATCCAGTTACTATAAAGGAAACCCCACGGGGTGCTACGATAAAATATGTGAATCAAGGACTAAAAACTGTTGCTATCTATGTTCAGATTAATTGTGTGAAGGTATTGGATAATGATGTTATGAAGATCGCGCGAAACTCATATGGTATTTGTTCAAGAAATGCATGATTATTCTTTGCAACAGACTGACATTTTATGAAGAAAAGACATTCCTCAGCGGAACTTTGAGATGAAACAGGTTAACAAGCATCCAACATGACAATAAACAGACAAATCAGCAATGCAAAACGAAATGGTGTGGTTTTCGAAGAATCCAAGGTAACAACGAGTCTAAGACAAGGTGACCTTTCATCAACAGTATTGTTCAGTATACGTTATGGACAACTTCACGAGCAAATTCATCGAGACAGTAGAGTGAATCAAACGGGAGCAATTACTAAGGAAATGTCACCATTGCCTTGCTCGCGTCGATGACATAATATAACAAGACAAATATAGAATAAAAGTAGTTCATTATTTGATATGTCCGCGAATTTGGTTGAAGCGGGCTAGAGATAACTAGAAGAAGAGTAGAAAGTGAGTTGGGTAAAAAGGTTGGGCGTGTTTTCTCGCATTAATTTCAAATGAAGGTAATGGAAATTTGCAAAAGTGTCAGATTCCGAAAAATAAAAATGACAGAATGATGGACAAATCCACAAAGGCCTATTAGAAAAATTATCCGGGAAGTGTTGAAATTGAAGCCAATGACGACGATACGATGAAATCGCCCCAAAGCGGAGGTATGAAAGTGGAAGAAGCTGGAAATTGTTATGTTAGAGAGAGAGAATTGCACCATATCCTTCAAAGTTGTTACGGAAAAAAATTACATCAATTTTATTGTGTTGAAATCAGAGTTCGACCGAATGAAATCAACTGAAGCTCCATGTTGACTCATAGTCTAGTGAGAGAAGCAAGCTAAAAAGGAAAAACATATGCCTATTCAATCTGTTCATTGACAACTTGACATGTTTTTTCAGTTGAGAAAGAAGCGCTATTCACTAATTAGGTCTGGAAGTTCGTAGAACCACCCCTCTCACCAAATTTTCCATTCAAGCGTGGTCCGAACACATGTCTGGCTGCACGTAGTAGTGATTGTCCGGGTAGTAATTGCCATATGGGGAATGTTTGAGACCACAGAACATGCATTCGGTTAGGATTGACGTGTTGACTCAATATATTTCAAGCAGTGTGAACCCTTTATACTATTGTGCGTTATTTAACAGAAGATGTCCATTGAGTGATTTTTGTTGGCGATTTACACTTGAAATGTAAAGATTTTTGATCGATACATTATTTCAGTATATTTACTGATTCAGTGGAGTGTGCTAACATTCTTCATCACTGATCCCTAGATGGGTAATCAGTTGTAGAAGAACGTTAGATGTTAGGAAAATGCCTGTTACGACGCGTCCTATCACGCGTCTTGCAAAAATCTAAGACTGCACATAGGAGAGTGATTGAAACAGGATATGAATAATTCGAAACATTTAGCGGTAGACTGGTTATTGTAGTTGAAATAAATATCTTCGTTATGATGATTCAACCATTTTGTAGAACTAAGCGCAAACCTCGCTGAGTACCTTGGTGTACACACTTATATTGTTTGTATCCGTTTATAATGAGTTGAATGTTTGGGAATTTTCATGATTGAAATAAACTTAAGAATAGATGGGAAGAGAATCATAGCTCGAAATATGGGAAGGAGATGAAAGGAACAATGTTAGTAATGAGAGTAATATCTTCAGAATTTTCGACTTGTGGTAACAAACTTCTGATACGAGTCGATTCAATCGACTCAATAAAATCCGATTAACGAAGATAATGGCTGCCATTCATTTCTCGATAGCAGTGACCGTTTGTTAGTTCTCAACAATCTTAGACCACCCAGAACTTCGAATGGTTTTTGATTTGAAGCATCCCAGTCAACTTGCTCGAGGATGTTTTTGCTCTCATGAGGCAGGGCTTTCTTGGATATATGCTCTGTAGTGTGGAATCAAATGTACTTATCTACTTGAGTCAAAATGGTGGATTGAAAACGCAGTGGCTAAATCATCAATAATATTTTTCAAAACCGCAGATACTGTGACTACTGAGAAATATATCTTTGATGGAAGCGTAATCGAATGATGACTTTGATAAACCAGTTGTGAACAGTGCTATTGGATTGTTTGATACTTGACAGTCAGGGGATGTAAATGAATGTTGTTGAGCTAGGCGAGTTTAAATCGAAAGATTTTGCATTTCTTGTCAGTGGAAATGGAGTTGATTGCTGGCGTAAAGGAAGATAAAAATAGTTTCCTCATACAATTCATACATATTCTCGCAACAAAAATCCAGGGTTTCACCTTCCAGTTATGAATATGGAATATTTCACTTGCAATATGGGGAATTGTTTCAGGAAAGAGCAGTTTTTGTAAGTGGTTATATCTCAACGATTCATGAATTCTGAACAAAAATCTGCTTCCAGTTGACGTACTTCATTTTTTGACTCTCTAATGCAACTGTGCCAAGGCAACGGCTACTTTTCGAAATGACCCTGAGAAACATTTGTTGAACCATCTTAGACTCCTCAGACTTTTGAATGGCTCCTGGTTTCGAGGCACTCCAAATCAACGGTGCGAGTACGTTCTTGCAATGTATGAGCAAGGCTTTTCGTATATCTCTTCAATTGGGTGGAATCCAACTCACACCACTTTTTAACAATAGTAGGAATTCCAAAATGATCCACAATCAGAGTTGGATGAGTCATCGATGTTATTTTTCTGTTAGTCAGTTCTGAACAGCATACCGGATATTTGTTTTTCGATGAAGGTTTGTTCGAATAATAAAATCTGCAAACTAATACCTACTCAACAATGATCTTTGACATTGTTGACTACTAGTTCAAATATTTTCGAATATTTCCTAGTTGTGTGAAATCCAACACATACCACGATTTGAAAATAGCAGGAACTCAATTAGTTTTTGTTTCATGATGATCTTTAATCGAAAAGTAGCAACAACTGTTGAAGTCGAAGACAATCTCGAAGACGATGAACTGGAAAGCTTCCTGTTGATGTAGCAAAAATAGGTGGTAGCACATTATGCTTATATACATTTTTAGTGACACTCGGGTGGAATAGAAGAGCAGAATTGACTCGGAATGAGAAAGACTTCAAAACATCAATTGGTTCTTGACTATCTTAGACTATTCAGGCTTTCTACTGGTTTTGAAGCATCCCAATTCAACGATTCGAGTACGTTCTTCTCTATGATGCAAGGTTTTTTTGCATATTCCTCCAATTGTGTGAAATTCAACACATCACTTTTCCACAATAGCCCGGAATCCAATTCGTTTTAAATTCATAATGATTCTCAATCAGAGTGAATGAATCCTTAATAACATTTTTCAGTTAGCGAGGTTCTTGAACAGGACATTTACTTTTAGAAAGACAGTTCTTGACTCGGTGATCTCTGACAGTCTGACGATGTTGGTCGATTGTTGTTGAGTGAATAAGAGTAGCAAAAGTAGACTTGATTGGCCTCTGGTTTTGAAGCATTTCAATTCGACGGTTAGGGTATGTTCTTCATCTCTATGACGCATTTTTCTATGGCCCTTCAATTGAGTGGAATTCAATTCACACCACTTTTCAACAATAGCAGAATCCAATTGGTTTTTGATTCATAATGATCCTGAATCAGATTGGATTATTTAACAATTAGTGAGGTTCTTAAACGACTTACAGGATATTTGTTTTTCGATTGAGCCTTTTTGGAATTATAGATTCTGTAAACTAGGGGTCGACAGTGACAGTGCTTGACTCGGTGATTGATCTCTGACAGTCTGACGATGTTGGTCAATTGTTGTTGAGTGAACCCGCAAAGAAAATCGAATATCAGTCGAGATTATTGTACATTTTTGTCGATGATGAAGCGATTGAAGTCGTCGAAGGGAATGAACTGATAAGCAGCAGAGAAGCATTCAAATTCGACGGTTCGAGTAGGTTCTTCATCTCTATGAAACATTTTTTTTGCAAGGCCTTCAACTGGGTGGAATCCAACTCACACCACTTTTCGAAAATAGCAGAATACAATTGGTTTTTGAATAATGAATAATGATCCTGAATCAGATTGGATGAATTCTCAGTACTATTTCAATTTCAATCAGCGAGGTTATTGAACAATTCACGGAATATTTGTTTTTCGGTCGAGGCATTTTGGAATGATAGATTCTGCAAACTAGTGGTCGACAGTGACATAAATGGTGTCTGATATCCGACAGTCTTATGATGTTGATCGTTATTGAGGAAATTCGCTAAGACAAGCGCCTGTTGAATTTGTTGAAGTGAATAAATTGAAAGGACAAGTGCTGACGTAGCAGGAACAATGTTTAAGATACATTTTCATTTACAGCTTCGTGAAATGGAAGATTCGGCTCGTACTGAAAATTGAGGGCCTAATCCTTGGCCTTATCGGCCATAAACGTCAACATATGTTGACGTTGACGGCGGTTTCCTTCAGGTGAAAAACTGACGTTATTCCCTAATTATGTTCTCTGACCCACTCCTCTTACCGAATTCTCCCTGCATGGCGCAAACGTGCGCCGGGCACATGTCGGGGTGCACGTAGTAGTGGCTGTCCGGGTAGTAGTCGCCGTACGGGGAATGCACTGGACCGCAGTACATGTCTGCATTCTGTTGGGGTTCGACGCCTTGGCTGGCCACCATAACAACACCTCCCCGTGGTCGCGCACCTCCACGTCTCTCGCGTTGGAAACCACGTCTCGACGACACTTTTCACGATTTTCGGAACGCGACGTGTGTACACTCCCGGTCCTCCTGCGACGGCACTACGGGACCGTCGTCCACGGCACTCCTCGAGGTGAAAGGAATCGTTTTCTGCTGGCTGGATCGAGAGAGAGAGAGAGATAAGAGAGAGCGACAGAAGGACGCGATCACGATACGTCGGTCGTTCTGGTATAACTGAACCGAAAGGAAATTATTGGAGTCTTGTCGGGAGTTTTCTCTCGCTGCGAGGAGCGCGGAGAGCGAGAGCGGCGTTGCCGGGTCTGGGGAATCGTCGGTGGTCTGGGGAAAACTGGTCGCGGTGCAGTTACTCAGGGTTTTGTAGTGTAGAGAACGGTGGGAGAGTAATCTGCCAGGCCATAATAATAATGATATAATTTTCATTTCAGTAAATAAAATTATACACAACGATACAATGTCTGCTGTAAATTATGATACAATAATAAATGTGAAAGATTTCAATAGGTACTTGCATTTGATTTTACACAACCATTCTGCAGAACAGTGGTGGGTGCTTATACTCGTCTTGTCCGTTTTAAAATCCTGATAACTTCTAAACTAGCTCATTTTCGACGATGAGGAAAAAACCGACAGTTTCCGATATGATTTTATTTTTTGCATACGCTTCAACTCTCATTGAACTTGATAATTGTATTTTTTTTTATTCTTGCAACTTGAGATGTTTTTTTCCTTTCAGCCCCAAATCGTGCTCAATTTCAGTTGATTCTTTTTATTTTTTCATTCACCCAATAATACACAGTATTAAGAGTTTTTCTGGGAGAAGAATGTGAAAAAATCAAGATTTGATTGATGAAAATAATGATATTGTGAAAAAATATTAATATTCAGTAAAATATTAATGAAATTAATGAAATGAAATAGTGAGATCAAAAAATTTTAATAACTTTTTTTTCTACCCAAAGAATGTTTTTAGCTCTACTCGAAGTTTACATTTTTTGCATTTTCAAGCACAATATTGTTACTTTTCCTTTTCGCATATCAGTGCTGTATAACTTTATATCCCCCCCATTAAGTCTTCTGATAGAAATCAATATAATTAAATAGTTTCTAAAATGAAACCCATTGATTGATTTCTCTTCTTTATAGTTTTTTATTCATATATGGTACGAGATTGGTTAGGACGATTGCGATATCAGGCTGAATGTTTCAAGCTACAACCTAAAAGAAAATAATTTTACATTATCAAAGTGTAAGTATAGTACTTGCACAACAATGTTCAGACCATAGATATAGAATAATTATTCCATTCCTGGTAATATTATATCAGATGATATGTCACACTGACAGTATGGAAACACTTTTCTTGATTCTTCAAATATGTACATTAGTCGGTTTATTTTGTTGGTCTCTTCATCCGAGTTTAACGCCCATTCAAATACTATCTGCAGAAATATTATATCACGTAATGAGGAGAATAAGTAGCCTACTACGAACGAGCTGAAATTTTTGATAAGGATGTGTCAGTCGAGTGCTTTTATTCGCGAGTGCACGTAGTTGGCCTCATCCTCGAGTTGCGTTCTGTACTTTTTCTACTCCCACCATGCTCGTGCGGTGATGTCTGCACTCATTTTCAATGATCGACGAGACGGAATGACAGCACGTAGAGGTAACATTCGCTTGCTTCATGGATGTACAGCTTATCCAATCCATCTTGGCACAGAACTGATAACATATATGCCCAGCAATCTTTGTCAAGTAGACTAAGACAATAAAACACCTATTATACTTGTTCACTGGATTGAAATCTATTCCTAGTAGTTGTTTTTTCTTTCGTCAACTGTGCAACTGGAAAAATAGCTGAGTTTGTGCTAAGATAGATTGGACAAGCTGTAACTAGATACAGTACCAATCTACAAAATTTCGAACAATATTTTTTTTGAGATCATTTTTCATTCAATTTTACAAAGAATTTGGAACGGTAATTATCTGAATTTGGTTTTCGGACCATTGAAAGTAGTCGTGAGATCCAATTTATCAAAGGTAATACCACGAGTCCTTCAAATTTAATCGATAAATTTTCATTTTACACAAAAACTTTTCAATTTGGCAAAAGTATAAAAACAAACAAATTCGGTTTGTTTGAATGCTTTTGCCTCAAAATAAAAAAGTTTGAGTGTTTCGAAAATGAAAATTTATCTTATTAAATTTGAAGAACGAGTTGTATTTGGAGAGATTAGTTTTTGAACAAAAAGAAGGAAGAACAATTTAATTGATCATTATTTCAGTTACATAAGAAGGAGAGGAGAAAAGGTGAAAATTTCACAAATTTGAAATGTCAAACAACGATATATGCCCTCTATGATCCAGAAGATATATGATGCTTACGCATTGAATATGATATGACGACACAAAGAGATGGCGTCACGCCTCTCATTGTACAAGGTTGATAATTGAAAATTTCTTATGAAATGGAAATCGCGCCAGAAGGAACATAAAATCATTTGTTATGTCGTTGCATCAAAATCTTCATACAACGGTTTCTTCTCATACCACAAAAATTAATTGTATTTAATAAAAACTAATTGTTCGCCATCTTCATTTGAGTTCAGGAAACCTTAAATATTTGAATCGGTCGTTCGCTATATTTGTCATAAAGTTGAAGTTATGAGTTATGAGCTATTTACGTGTTTGAGTGTTCATTGAAATATGTTGTTTATGTTATTATTATGCTGAAAAAAGCGAATGACTATTAATAATAAGTTAAAACTCTTCATTCATGATAATTTATATAAATATGAGCCAGTTCAATAAAATCGACGCGGTAAACCGTATAGTTTTGACAGTTCAAAGGTAAACAACGTTTTATCGAAACAATCGAAAGGACCAGGCAGTTTTGTCAGTATAATACCCAATGATTGGCTAGAATAACCATAGAATAACCCGCTACTATTGGTTGAAATGCCAAAAACGTCACATTTTGACAAGTGAAAAAAATAATCAGGTTAAATTTTACATATCTCATCATATTCCATCAATAATTCACAATACACATGTAAAATAAATGAGCCCCTACCTAACAAGCTGTCAAATACATTATGAACGGTTTAAAGTAGAGGGAGTAGAACAATGTTTGACACTACTCTGTTCCAACACTCCATGCTCTTCATGAATTGAATAAATCACATGGTTGGTTACCTTCGCCACGATAGGAGAAACTCGGCTTGTACAAGATTGATTGAAAACAATCCTGCATTCAAAATGAAACTCCATGTTCCATAGGTTCATATTTGTTTATATTGGGCAACTCACAATAGTTCGTTCCGAAGAACATCAACGTATTCGATTCTTGAGGAATATTCCCTTTTGATAGCCATTTGGAATCTAATTCGATTCTCTGTGTGATTTCTGCAGGTAAGGAAAATTTCCTAGAACTGAGATATGAAAAGATATCCAATGATCAAATCTGGAATTGCTACCGACAGTTTATTATTTTTGTTGCTCGTCTTCTGCCTGTTCCTATCTGCGGATGTTGAGAAACGAATATGTTTCATTCCGAATAAATCAAGCTGGACGAGTCTTGAATTTACATAGAGAGAGAAAGAAGTTTATTCGAACTGAGAATAGGTAGGTAGGTAATTGGTTGTTTTTTCTGACGAAGTTTGTTGGTTAAAGTTATCTGATATCATTTCTTTATACAAAATGAAAAATATTGATGTCTCAACATAGTTATTTATATAACGGAAATGAACATGATGAGGCAACGTTTCGAATGACATTGTTCGTAACTCGTACCTACAATAGAGTTCAGTTATCATGAACGAAGATAAAATTATTTGTGTGATGGCCGAAGTCATCCGAGTGTGGGTTGTGTTGCAAGATTTATGTTTTTCAAATCGAAATTTCAATGAGTCATCAATTACCCAAACATCAAACTGAAAACAATCGCAATTGGTGTGAGTTTTGCTAACCAAATCAGCGTGTACAGCAGAAAAGTTAGTATTGATTGTATGTGGGGGTGGGTATGATCACACCCTTCAATTTGAATTATCTCATAGGTTCTACATTTCTACACTTAGGCCGTGTTCCGTTTCCCTGTCTGGTTAACCAGAGTGGTTCTTTCTCTCTCTTTTGGATGGACCAGGTCAATATGATAGAGAGAGAGAACCACTCTCTGGTTCACCAGACATGGAAACGGAACAGGGCCTTAGTTCTCTTGGAAAAACTGGAGGATAATCATCATTATAATAGTACATCTTCATGATATCGTTACGAAATCTCCTACCCCCGGCCCTGTCAAATTAATATGAGGGGTCGAAGGAAGATTGTTACCTGCGGGATCGTGGCTCACCGAGAATATTCGATCATCGGGAATTGGCTGGAAGATTCTCCGTGGCTGTGAGCGGGTATATAAACGGGAGCCATTCATTTCTACGGCAGAATTTTTATTACAGAGAGTGTTAGTACCGAACGTTGGAAAGTAAGCGGAGCAATTTGTGTGATTGTATTGTATAATGCTGTGACAGAGAGTTGTTATATAACTAGAAGAAAAGCGACGACAGGACGAAGATGCGCCCAGAATGTTTTGATACTTCTGCCCTCCGATGTTTTCAGTATGATTAACATAGAATAATGTTAATTAGTATCCTTGTCAAAGGTTTTTTTCCTCCGAATTTTAGAGTTCATTTGCTATTTCGCATATATGAATGTAAAACGGCATTAGGAAAATTCAACGAGTTTAGAGATACTAGCACACTTTGACACAAAATTTCAATTCGTCATTATGTCACGGAAAAGAAGAAGGATAAGTTTTATTTTTTCATATTATATTATTAGTTTTTGCAGTATGTAATTTTTCTAAATGAACCGTAGTTCTATCTGCCACCGCTCAAATCATCGTTGTATTGAAACTTCCTATGGCAATATGCAATCAGTTTTTGAAAACCTACTGATAAAGAAGAAACACCCCAAAACGCAATATCATTTTTTATTAGAACGATTCGCCCAAATATAAATGACTCTCAATCTCTCACCGTTTTTCAGATCCCTATATCTGGTTAGAATTGCCCTCTTTATAACGAATCGGTCTTTTGTGAATACTAATGATGATACTGATGCCACGAAACTAAAATATTATAAGTAAGTATTCGACGAACGTTTTCTCAGAAGTTTCGAAGGATCAGAACCGGCCTGCAGATTATTCATCTAGCGATTTGGCAACGGCGCAGGTTAACTTGTCGGTTAAATTTAGACAGCACATCACTATTTACAGTTTACGCAAGTGCTGTTCTTTGGAACGTGGTTATTTTACAATTTCACATTCCTTCGATATCGATATTGGCGGAATTGATGGCGATTTTTCGGCTGGAACGAGATTTTCGATTGTATATCGAATACATGATCGGAATACGAAGAACGTACGACTTAGACGGAGACGTGTACCGGGGAATATCAATGGGTTCGAATGAATTTGAAGTGGACGTGAGAGGCTAGAGGGACGGTATCGTGTTATATGTCAAATAATCAGGATATCTCCAGTTAGGGATTACGTCGTTTTTCCTAATGGCTCAGAGTTCAATAACACACGAATAATTTTCCAATATGAAAACCAATGACATTATGTTCGTAGTCCAATGTGTTGTCGAGGAATATATAATAATACGTCTTTATTCACCATAGCAGATACAGTCAACCAATCATAAGAAGAGATAATCCAAATTCAGTACAAAGGTGAATAGGCAGAGTATCAGCCGAGGCTGTTTTTCAACCCAACCTGGGAATAACAAAAATTAGATAACAATTGTAAATGTTTTGAAAAAAAATAGAGAATAATTTCACAATTATATTTTATGACAAGCTCGAGAAATTATTTATAATATTATTAATAATTATAATTATTTGATACACAGTAGAGTATTCCTTTACAGTACTGCCAGGGTCAGGGACGGACAAAGGACTAGTTATGTATGTTTTCAGTCTTTTTTTGAAGTTGTTGATTGTGTAAGATCGAAATTCACAGGGTAATTGGTTGTAATATTTCAGTGCATTATACGAGAAACAGCGGGTGAATATAGACGATTTATGTTTGGGAATGACTAAATACTGAACTATTTCGTGTGGTGAAATATCGAATATTTCCATCGTATGTTAAAAATCCCATATGAAGCGGGACATTTTCGATCAATTACATCGATAAATTCCTGGCGGGACATTTTCGGGCTGGTAAATACCCGGTAGGTATCGAAAAATACCCGCTCTGTCCGTGTATCTATAGTAACGATAGTTGAAATGTACATTTGTCATCTTGACAGGCATAAATACTGAATTTTAAACGTCATTGTTTCAACTCCGGAAATATTCTACCGAATTACACTCGTGCATTAAAATAAACCTGATAATTTTCCAATAAAGTATGTTGTCAGAAAAAAACTGCATTCGGATATTTTCATATTTTGCTAAAAGAACCCTCCTCCTTCGGAGTCGGGCTCTTTCGACAAAATATGAAAATAAACTCATGCAGTTTTTAGACAACATGCTTTCATGGAAAATTGTCGGTAATTTTGAAAAACTTGTATTACTCCCGATAATATCACGGTACTACGTGATGTTATCGATCATCAGAATATTTTATAAAAAATGAATCATTTGAGACGGTTGGGTTAGGGAAATGCTGTCTGAATGTTTCTTGGGGAGGCAGTTACCTATAGGGTTCTGTCTGGAGATAGTGATTGAAAAATATATCAACAACCTTGTAACTTTCTCCTTAGCCTGAGTTAAGTAAGTTTATCCGAGTAAGATTCTTAGAAAATCTTAGAAAGCACGTGAATGATTATCCTGACACTTTTTGCGAATACATCATCGGCACTTTTTGCGAATATCCATCGCAGATGTGTTGTGGTCTGAGAGCTGGTTCTGGAGTTGCATGCTTCGTCAAATTGATGGCGTGAAACATCGATATCAGTTGGAATAGATCCCTGCGGAACTCTAACCATGACCTCATGTAGTACCGATTCACACTGTATACGCTGCAACGGTTAAAACCTACTAAGCGCGCGATAATATTACGTTCGATATTGATGGTGGGTGCCATTGCCAAGAACCTGAACATATTCGAAACCTGGCCAAGTATGTATGGAACTAGGCAATGATAGAATGGAATTTATGAAAATATACCATTGATAAAAGTTATAATTACACATGAAACACTCACTGATAGGCACATTAATCTTGAAGATATTCAAGTTCATTTATTCAGCAATATGAAGACTCGATAACTTGCTTTGGACTACCTGTCTCTATAGAAGAGAATCAATGTGTATAGCTCTACGTCAAATATTGGGGGCAAGTATAACCTAACAATAATTTCCTCAATAAACCTAATAAAATAAGCTGACCAACGATGAAATGAAGCTGATAAAAATATACCAATGAAAAAGTTATCAGTACGAGGGTTGCCTTTTATGTTTCGGGATTTGGCAACCCTAGTGTTGCAAGCTCGCAACTGACAGCTCTATCGTAAAGTTGGACATTTTTCTACGTACTCGGAACGTTTTGACATACGAGCGCTATTTGTGTTGTTTACAGTAACTTAAAAGATTTATCTCGGCATAAAAATGGAATTAAATCGTGAACATTTTCGTGCGATTATTTTTTACAACTTTCGACGTGGATTAACTCAGCAACAGTGCATGGATGAACTTGATTCAATTTTTGTCGATGAAGCTCCATCAAGGACCAGTGTTTATCGATGGTATGGTGAATTCAATCGTGGTCGTAGTTCACTCCGAGAACAATTTCGTGAAGGAAAACCATTGATGCTGTGTGCGAACTGATATTGCAAGATTTTCATGTGACCTATCGTGAGATTTGAGAGACAACCTAGGCATTAGTGGGACCAGAATACATTCAATGTTGCATAAACATTTGAATGTCAAAAAATAAATTGTTCGCGTTGGATACCACACAACTTGTCAAACGCTCGTGTCGATTGGTAGAAGAAAATACTCAAAAAATACGATCGCGGTGCTTCGAAACACGTCTATGACATCGTGACAGGTGATGAATCGTGGATTTACGCCTATGAACCCGAAAGTGAACAGCAGTAGACTATATGGGACATCGGCTCAAAGAACTGCATTTTTGAGCACCCAAAACATCGATTTGATAGATTCAACCGCCGTATAGTCCTGACTTGCCACCGAATGACTTCTTTTAATTCCCGTACGTGAAAAACAAACTGAGAGAAGAAGCAGTTGCTGCAATCAGAATGCATGTTTTGGAGATACCTCAATCAGAGTGGCCAAAGTGCTTCGACAATTGGTTCAAACGCATGCAAAAGTGTATAGATCTTCATGGGGAATATTTTGAAAAACAATATAGTGATTTTCGATGATCAATATTTGTTATTGTTCTCTAATCCCGAAATATAAAAGGCAATCCTCGCACAATTTTGCATTAGGCATTAGAATACCAAAAATTAAAATGTATTATTATTGCTGATAGTGTTCGACGGTCAATCACCCGAGCACCGTCGGTATTATGACACGCATATTTCGTTCTGAAGCGTGTCGAACAATTTTTCACAGATTCACAGCGATCTGTTTTGTTTGGCCTAGTATCCGTCAGCCATTGCCCAACAACAACGATATTACGTAACGCTCATATTTTCCTGCGAACCGATCGGCTGAACAATGCCGTTCTGAATTTTTAATAACGCAAATAATTCTTTCGACACTTTCTTGCGAATACATCGTCGAGTTCATTCATCCGCAGATGTGATAGTTCCGAGTCCCGGTTTCTGCGTTACATAAGGAGGTTATTGATATAGAAGATGATGGGTAAGTAGTCTCGTTACGACCCACACGATCGTTTTTCTAAATTCCCGATGTCCGGCTATGAATCAGTTGTATAACGATTTTGTTTTTGTAATCGCTGGAATGAATAAGCGCTGAAGTCGGGTACAGGGGAAAGTGCATTTGTTCTATAGAAACAGACTTTCTCTTACTACTGCCGCAGAACTTGTTGCGAACAATATTTTCTTGGAATAAAAAAACAACCTCGAAAAAAACTATAACTGAAATCAAGGAACCATAATGGTTCCTTGAATATAGTGTACCGTTGAATAAAGGTGATATAGATCTAGTTTTCAGCAGAAAGAAACCTCAACCAACATCAATATCAAAACTTCTTTAGGTTGGTTTCTTTCTGCTCAACACAAGATCAATATTAATTATATTGATTATATTCATCGGTTCACCGTTTCCGAATTGTATTTTGTGGGCTGGTTGCTTTCTGCTTAATGCAAGCCCCATTGTAGACGTGAAATGCAAGAAAACATCTAGAGCTTGAATTATTTTCGCAACTGAAATATATTTCTTAAATTCATATAAAATCTTGCGAAAGATTCGGTATGGAAATTTCAGGCCAAAAGTGTTCCAACCTAGAATTAAATTGGTGATAGCATTAGAAAGCAAAACTCTGGATAATATTAAGCAACCGAATGAAATCCTCCGTTAGAGATCCAGATTTTTCAAGATGTTTCGTTCTAAAATTCCAACAACTGCCTGGACAGATCACGACACGAGACGACAGTAATTTGTTCCGTAGTTCTCAGGGTTTGTAACCCACCACAATCTGAAAAAATAAGAATTAACGTTGGAATCTATACAAATGTAGAAAGGAAGATTTTTGACCTACCCCGAAAAGTTGCGTCTATTGAAAAATAGTTCCTTCTGGATAGAACAAGTACAATTAGTCAAAAACTTCTCGTATAACTCAAATTTGCTTATCAAAAAAATAATAAGAACTAGTATATATGAAAACATATAAGCAAATTCCTGTTCGAATGCAAATATCTCTTGACAATCTTCTACAATTGCAGAGATTCCAATAATAATTCAAATTTTTTCGTGGTAACTTACAAACCCAGAAAACTAAGGAACAAATATTGATCCATCACAATAGTAATTTACGTAACAAGTCCCGAAAATACTGTTTTTTTGGACGAGTGGACAAAATTGTGGACGAGCGTAGCGAGTCCTGGAAGTCTGCGAGTCCAAAAAAACTATTTTCGGACGTGTTGCGTACACTATTTTTTCGGCAACCGTGTAGAATAACAAATCATTTAGACACATTTCTTTATTATATTTTCTCTTTCTAAAACAAAATTTCGAACATTTTAATTTCTGATTCTTATTTATATTAATATTTATATTAAAATTGAGAAATTGGTAATATTGAAGGGATTCAATTTGTTTGAAATGTTTGGTATATTTGAATCCCTTATGTTGAAGTAAGAACAAGAAGGTACAGGTTAAGTTTGACACTGATTATTTTCATCTGATGATTTTTGAATGGTTTTGGCAATTTTAATTTTGTTTGTAAGTGAATTGTCTATGTATCCTTCAGCGACATTGGTAGACTTCCAGCCACCGTGTCTCTTCAAATTTGTGATGTTTCCACCATTATCAGCAAATAACGTCGCTGAAGTTCGACGAATGCTATGGCCTGTGTAATTTTTAGGATTGGGTAAATTTAAAAATTCTGCGATTCTTAATCCGAGATAACCAAAACTGTGGATACCAACAGGCTGAATCGAACATTATCCTTTTTTGTAATTCACGAATAATCTTATGTGTAGTATGGGATGGTCGTGAAGATAAATATTGCCTATACAACAGCAGGTTTTCTTGCCCAATTACAACAAAAGTTCTTTCAATATGTGTTTTGGAATCTGGTATTTTCACAAACAACATGTCTTCTTTGTCATTTATTAGATCAAGTGACATTTTTGTTAGTTCTTCCCGTCTACACGCACCGGCTAACCCAATAATTGTTGCTACCTGAAAATTAGGCAAATTGAGTTGATACTTTTATATCCTATAATCGTAATATTTTGTTAAAATACCTTTAGCATTAGATATGTTTCATTATCTGCTTCTCTAATGAATTTGTTGATCTGCTCGCTGCTGAAGACTTCTGATTTATTTGCTTTATAACCAATATTCTTCCTTTTAAGAAACGCGATAACTTTTGGGAAAGTTGCTATGTTTACATTTTTCTTCACTAAAATGGTACTTTTCAACATAGAGTACATGCTCCACAGGGTAGAGGATTTGACAGTTTCAGATTTTTGCGCCAAATAAGCCAAAATTACATCCTCTGTAATGGTTTTGCATTTCTTCAAATCCATCCATTTCGTGAACAAATCATAAACGTTTTCGTACCTGGACTTTGATTTTTCAGGCAATAATTGTGCTGTAGCAGCAGCTGCTGCATTGGAAATTTCGCAAGGCACATTTTCAAACTCACTATCGCTGCTGTTTTCCATTTTGTTTCTTGGACTCTTTGGATCCTATTTTGTTTTCTCGTTTTATTCACTGATCAACATTCATTTCTCTTATCGATTTATTTTTCCTTTCTCACTTTTATTTCATTTATTTTACTTCAATTTGCTCACTTTTCATGTAGTTTTTTTTTATGATTATTATAACGGGATTCAAAGGCGTTGAAGAATTCAGACAATGATAATTCAGACCACATTACTTTTGAATGACAAAAAATCAGCCGTCCATCATTTTTTCTATCAAAAATGCACCTATCATCCAATTCAACTGACCCAGGCTTTATTGGAATGTTTGATGAATCATTCTTGGGCTTTCTTCTTCTTCCAATAAAAATAGAAATTGAAACTTCAAAGAAAGAAGTAAAATAAAAAAAATACAAACTCTCTGTTGATAGATACGTGTACGTATATCATACAAAGATTCATTCACAAAAAAGAAGAGAGAGTCTATCTAAAACAGGTACTCCCCTGCCTTCAGAGAACTGGGTTAGATTAGGTTAGGTAAATTGCTTTCTCTTGCTCAATTTCTATAGCAAGCATAAGAAAATTGAATCGAAAAGATAGCAGCCGTAGGAAATATCTACACAAAGCAAAATATTCAGGAAAAAATCTCACTGAGCAGGAGAATTACGGAATACTTTTACTAGAAACTTCACACGATTCCGAAATATTCAACTGATCACAGGTATGTCATCAGTTTTATTTGACATTTCGGTGACATTCATTTAATAACCAAACTTGCTTTTGTTATGATATAGTTTTCTATAGGCGTATCGAATCATGAAAATCTTCACATGAGCAGGTAGGATACTATATTTCTATTCAATTCGAAGTAAGATTAGATAGGTATCATTATCTGTCGAGAAATTGAAACTTTCACTTTCCTTTATCTTCGTTCAACTCGGTATACATAGCCACTCTGTACGTTACTCAATTTTTCAATAAAAGCTCTCCATCCTCAATCCGCTAATAGCCAATACGTCTACTAATTGCCTGCGCGATTATTTCAAGAAATCTTCCTCTTTCGAAATCTAAGTCATGAATGTTTCGTCACGACTTTTTTTCGTAAATCCTGGAGCTTCATTATCTAGTCACGCGTTTCTTAACTGCATGCATTTAGGTAGAGTCCGCAATCATTATCTGAATGACTGCAGAAGGACGTTGGTTGTTCTGGTACAAGGTGGGTCTGAAACAGGAAGCATACAAAACCTGGTTCGTTGACTTATACCTGAAAAATCGTAAGCTCAAATTCTTGATCTTTCGCATTCTTGATTTTGAACAATTTTAACCAAAGATAATGAATCCGCTAACTTAACGTTACATTTCCTGTCCGCCCGGCGGTAGTTTTGTAGGTTAAAGACATTTGAAAACAGTCGGCTAAGTGAACTTTCATTCAATGATTTTAAATTATTGTTTTTGCATCCATTTTACTAGGCACGTAAAAACCATCATCACTAAAGCTGGTAAAAAAATGTTAAACTGGGAAATTCTGGAAAACAATCAGTAAACCACACAAATATAACTTCTACCCAAGTATGTTGAGAAGGTCATTCAAGGTGAAGTTTGTTTTGATCATCAGAATAATCTCGAGTTCTATTATCAATTTTTATTCTGGGATTTTTAAAACAAGTGTTGAAACTATCATTCATTTTATAGCACTAAGAAATAATATACCTGTGGTAGCTACTTATAATAGGGGAGCCAAAGCGGGGATTTCGGGATTTACTGAAGCGCGGTAGATTAATATACAGGGGGATACATTTGTACCCGGTTAAGTACTTCCACCATATATGAGCCCTATATATATGGCCGCCCTTCAAGGATAAAGGATAAGATTAGTAAAAATAATTGATCATCGGAAATTCTCGAGCGCCTCATATTAAGGTAGGGTGAGTTAGTTACGTCCTGAAACGTGTATATTCCACTAATCTGACAAAGTTGTACAAAAACAACGTCATCTCGACATTCTCGAGCGTGTCTTTTTTTTTATTTTGAAGGGAATAATTCAAGAATTACAAAAAATTTATAATCTGACGATTTCCACACGCCGAAATAATGAAAATTCATCGATAAAGTTAAATGCGTGCAGCTACGTGATGCCTGTATTCCCATCACCACGTTTATATTTCTCTCTCACTCTTCAGGAGCGTATACAAGGGGTGGTAAAAGGGGTAATTACCCGCCCCCCATGATCAGTCAGTCACATAAAATATTAGGTACAATATATATTAAAAAATATAGGGAGATATCAAAAAATATAATAAATTTTACTTTTACTCTCTGTAACCCTATAAGATCGCAGAATCCGGTATTTATTATCAAAATTATAGAATATCTCAGAAGATTATATAGTCTCTGGTATTTCGGAAGAAATTGATAAACCTAAATTTGAATTATTTAATTTTTCTGTTGCATTATCTTGTGTTCAATAAGTATATACCTACTTTTCATTCTATCATATTGATATGTAGTATGATAAATAATGAGCGAATATCATTATGACGGTTTAATTTTACTTACGTTGACAAGACAAATGTTAGTTATCTCTAAAGTCTGAAGTTTATTCTCATCGAAAATTATTGTTTTCTCTACTTTCCAATTTTATTCATGAAGAAAATGAAGATCAAACAAATCCGACGTTTTTATTCCACAATTTCCCAATAATTTATGTCATTGTGAAAAGTAAGTTTGTAAAAAGGCCGATATGCTTTTGTGTTTCGATAAAATGGTGGAAACGCATAATTTGCTCAGTGATTAACCCCCCTATGAACTTGAGTATACACGCCTGTCACTCTTTCTCTATCTATTGCTCTCTCACTCCGTCCCACTCTGGTTTCTAATGCCATGACACCATGACAATTGATCACACAGACTCGTTCGTGGCATGATATTGTTTACAACGAGTATCTAATGTTTTGAAATTTCAAAAATGTTATTGATTATGATTCTGTCTGCGTCACATCCAAACCGTCAGATTATTAAATAAGAGCTTTTTTTAAGTTCACTTAACATCCCCTCAGAAAATCTGACGCGCTCGAGATTTTTTTTTTTTCGTTTTCAATCCTAACGTACGACCACCCCCATCATGGAAATAATCAGATTAACATACGTATATTTTGAAAATATATGAGACATAGATGATATCAATATCTGACGCCCTTGAGTATGTCCATGAAATAGTTTTTTTTTTACAATATTTGAAAATCTATAGCCGCTCCCCCCACCGATGAAAAGGTATACATTATATAACATTTTTTATCATCTGAGCTTCGCAACCCCATAGGTCTCTATGACGCTCGAGTAAATCCCGATTTACCATCGTGGGCTCTCCTACTATTAATATATATATTATGGAGATAGATATTAGATTGTGGTGCATATTGGTATTCTTGTGCTTCACTTTTGCGATTTGATGAAATTGACGTTTATTTATAACAATGGCGAAATTATTTATTGTGAGCTGTTGTGTAGATGGATGTTTTAGTAGAAAAGGAAAAAATCCTAACATTTATTTCCATACGTATTTATTATTTTGATACTTATCGTACGAAAAACACTTTTCTAACACATTCACACACCAAATAGTCTTCACATTTGTTTCATACAGAACTTCGCCAAAACTCGAAAAACACAAGGAACAGTACAACGTAAACAATAGTAAACATATGTTTTGACACATTACGATCAGCTGATTACTGTTTGGAGCCGACATTTTTGAACAGACATCAGCGCCCTCATCGGTGAAAATTCTTCCCAATTCTATAAGAGAATTCCTTTGATAAAAATATCTTTTCCTTATTTACGAATATCTCACTTCAATATCAGAAGTGCCTTCTTCGTGACTATTTCGTGCGTCAGTTCTTGTTTATTCGAGTCATGAATTACCTCCATGCAGGATCTGATCATATACCACTCTTGGGCTGAAATGGTGAGGAATAGGCTGCAAAGGTTCTTCTTAACGGAAAGCGACAGTAGATTAAAAAAAGTTGGTGTAGTCAACGCCAACTAAGATGAAATTTTGATTTCCGTGGTACCCGCCCCAGAAGATAGCTATTGGTCAAGATTATTTACTTTCGGCTATTGCGGCCACTGACAATGCGAAATTAGACTTACATGGTCGGAGTCTTTCAACACAGAACGATTTTATGTTTCTGCGCAGACTCATTTTAGTTGGCGTCGAATATAATACTGCGTATTGGGAGGTCTGTTTCAGATGATTTGTGACTGCGCTCTCAGGTTTGAGGAAAATATTCATTTGAAGTATCCAAAACTTCTTGATATTCACTCCATAATCTTGTTTTGTACCCCTGATTATTTATCGAAAATAAGGGAAGAACTATTTTACACTATCCTCCAGCACCGCTTCACAGGAATGAAGTAATTTGAGATGTCATTCCCATCACGAGCAAGGATGAAGAGTCCGAGAGCTTCGTTGCCCCTCTAATTGCCAGCGGTCAGTTGATTGAATTCATAAACGTGACATATCTCGATCGAAGCCACTTCTTATCTCCAGTGAAATTCGCCGATAAAATGACAAATTTCTGTGATAATTGAAAGGATATGAAAACTCTACTGGAAATTCCATGGGCGATTCAATATAATTTCTTTTGGACGCTTAGAGAACGCGTTTCCAACTGTGTAGTTATTTCATCATTTCAGATGGGAACAGAAAAAACCGAGAGAATATTTTTTTTCACTCTAGCTATGGGAATCGGATATATTTTTTATTGAAGATGGATGACTTCAACCACAAGAGTTCAATATCAGTATATATACAAGGTCGATAAGAAGTTCCCTGGTATTAAAATCACTGAAATTATTGAAAAACGACCTTTTGTTATTATAATTAATATCATCATTATTCTCATTATCACTTTCGTCTAAGCTAACCTAGACGGGTCCGTATTCCCCACTGGGCGAACGCACTGTAACAATAATCAATATAACCCCCCTCCCTGCACCGCGGGGTGAGTGATCACTGGCTCCAGAAATTTTAAGTCCTTAGTAAACGCAACGAACCGAGAATAACGGCATTCCGGTAAGTTTTTCAGTTCTGAGAGTAGCGTTGATCCGGAACCACCGAGAACACCTATGATCAGAACCACCAATTTGGTAGAATAGTCCGAGTGGAGCCTGCGGAGTTCGTGAAGTAAATCCTGATACTTTGTCCATCAATCGTCCTCTTCTTGGACGATATTCGTTTCGGCTGAGGCTGAAAACTCTAATATTATCTTACTTTGGTTGCCGAAGAGGACTATATGAGGCTTATTGGCTTGGATAGGGCCGAAGGCGAGGATGTGGAATGAAAATTTCTAGAGAATTCGGCACCTTTCATTTACCCCAACGGTTCCATTATCCTCTCGAGCATGAGGCAGTACCGGTGCCATGTCTACTTCAATAAAGCACTCGTAAAGCCGTGTATAGCGATAGACAAGGGCGAGACCGCATAAAATGGAATTTAATTATTCAGAGAATTCAGATTAGGCAGCAAAGTAACTATTGAAATGTTAGGTATTCAATGGCTATACTTTGGGAACTTTTGTTCTGTTGATTAGGGAGGTACGATCTCAGTAAGTATTTGAAGCTTTTATCATTAGCTTTGTTTTCAATTGTCTTACCAGTATGTGATCATTATTCGGCATCGCACATAATTTCTCATGGCAGGATTATGACAAAGTTTTTTCTTTGCCTATCGATTCAGCTACGATCAACATTTTTTCTAAATGAAGAATATTGTTACGAAATGCTGTTGATATTGAAAGTGCATGGTGTGGCACTACGCCGAATTCCCATTACGTCGAATTCCCATTACGTCGAATGGGATCCAGCTTCGATAACGATCGTGTTTTGGTGACGTAAGTGGTGGGGATGCTTTTCGACGTAGTGGGAATTTGGCGTAATGGGAATTCGACATAGTGGGAATTCGACGTAATGGGAATTCGACGTAGTGACACGTCCCGGAATTATCTAGTTTTGTTGGCAGCCAGTTGTTGAATATCTACCGAGATTGAGAAAGTCGAACGCAAAGTAGAAATTCTGTCGACGATCAATCCATTCGCCATGTGTGGAACAGCAGCGGACCGAGCGTACCCATCTTCGAACGTTCTGTCAATAACCTTGAATCTATTTGACTACGGCGAACCGTCGGTCGCATAATATTTCGAATTCGTATCGGTTATTTAACAGATGCACGCGTACACTCTATTCCGTGATATTGGCAACCATTGAAAAGAATTAGAAAGCTCGTTAAAAATCGCCAAGCCGACACCATTCATCGCACAACTGTTGATTTCGTATTCTCCGAGGCGACGACGAAGGAAAAGTGTGCTCTGGAAAATCTCGTGAATAAATAAAGGACTGCGGAAATCTGCGACGAAGCTGTCGAAGTAACGACCCGACGTGATCGTCGGTTGTTCGAGAACGCATTAGAGATGAAAAATAAATGATTTGCCAATTCCCGGATGTGAATTTCGTCGAATAGAGAAACCTGACTGTGTCGGAGGGATAAATTAATACGGGTTTTTGCTGAAGACACTGTGGTCTTAACGAGAGTACCATAAAATCCACATCTTTCCAACATCTACCTGTCTGTCATATCATAACGAATTCGAGAGATAAGCAACTCGAGCTCATCCCGATAAGCATAAGACAATGGCAGGCAGCAATGTCCGATTTCAATCCTGTCAGGCGTCATCAGTGATCAAAATCCACATCTTTCCAACATCTACCTGTCTGTCATATCATAACGAATTCGAGAGATAAGCAACTCGAGCTCATCCCGATAAGCATAAGACAATGGCAGGCAGCAATGTCCGATTTCAATCCTGTCAGGCGTCATCAGTGAAATTGAAGGTCTAACCATAGAACTCTGTGAGGCAGAGGTATTTTTATGAATGGCAATTCTGTGAAACCATTTACAGAAACATTTCAAATTTCCAATGTTCCCATTTTTATCACCTGTTCAGTATTTCAAAAATCTCCAGATCTGCACCACTTCCTGTTAGAGCTTGAAAGTGAGTAGATTGCATTCTTGTTGTCTATCTAGGACAGCAAACTGGCGAACCGTTTCCTTGTTCAATTAGAATCGCAGTAATGATGCTCGTGAATGACATTATCAGCTGAGAAATGCAGTTTAAGTAGATGCATGTCCAACTATGTTCATAATATGTGCTCTACGAGCGAAAACAGATGATTAATTCGCTTTGAACAATGATAAATTGAAGTCTAAAAATTCCGGGAAGTCACGAACTTCAGCCGTTCAACTGAGAAATGTACTCTTTTATGCATGTTTTGACTGATGCTTCCTTCTTTCATTTGATCGACCCTGGACAGATGAAAAATAAATTTCATCATTTCGTTTTTCATCGTAGTAGTTGTAGACTTATGGGGAAGCGAGATTCCTAATGAAAATTAATCCAAAATCAGTTTGTAAGAAAGTTCAACATGATTATGTCGTTTTCTATATCAGACGGTATGGAATTCTCAAGTCAGGCGGTTTCATAGTACACTCGGACACTTGTTCTGGATCGTTCATAGGCACTTATGAGGCAAATGTCTATTATTTTCGATGGGTTTACGATTCTGTGAAAGATAATTAAACCCTTATGCTTATTCGAAAAGTCTAAACAATATATCCGTCAGGTGATTAAAAACTAATATTCACCAACAAGCTTTAGTTTCAAAATTACATCCTGAATTGGAGGAATATATCGTTGTGGTGGATCTCAAAGCTGCACAGCTCTGAACTGTTCAGTCGTTTTTAAGTTTTCCTGAATGCATATCCGTTTTCCAAAATCGAAGTTTGTTACTTTCAAGTACTTGCAATTAAACCGGGTGGCAGTAACGGATATTTTGGACCAATTTTTCAAAGTCTGCTTTCGGAAGAGGAAATATTGGAGCTGAAGGAAATTATAATCCGCACAAAAATAACGCGGTTCACGGTATTTCATATTAAACCCGGAACCTGGAACACACTATACTTACCCCATAAATTTTCACGATAGAACTTATTCAAGTTGTAAAGTGCATATTGCGAAAAAAAACATTTTCTCAAAATATTCGGGCAATTTATAAGTCGCCCCTTCTCATTTGAAACAGTATAACTACCTTCATCATTATGTTTTTGTTTAACACATGCAAGGTAATCGTAAGAAGGCTTCCATCCAAATTATTTTCGACCATAACGAAGGCAAATTCTGGTTTTACATGAAGTACCAGATGGCGCGTATTTTTTTCGGAGATAACGATTTGTTTTACCTTCAAGTATATACTCAGACACGCTGTAGGTACCCCTACTACGCATTCGCAAATCATCATGCTTGTCACTCTTAGGTCATTCGCTCAATAACAAATCTTACGAAATCCCTTGACGCCGCCACTGTGTTGCGCTCTTAAATGAAACTTCCGCTCATTTGCCTGACAATGGAGCCGGCCTATGTAACCAGAGAACGCTGTACGCTTCTCGAAGCGAATGTTCTGGTCAAGAATGGACTATCTGTAGAGATCTCCACTGTTCGAATAGTGTACATAAGCGAAGCATTTTATCAAGGAAGCGGAGGCTAGTAAAGGATTCAGTAGTTTAGTAAGGAGTTCAGTAAAGAGCGTTCAGTAAAGTATTGGAATCTTTATTCAAATGTCAATTAATGTACCCAAGTGAATTATTAGTATTACATAAGTAGTATTTTTATTGTGACGTTGATGAAATCAGTTTAGTGTTGCCCGGACTATTATTTAGAAAACTAACCACGAAATATTGTAACGGTATCTATCTATCGTAAAATTGTGAGGTTTTACATAACTTTCGATTATTTCCACACGTGCGATAATACCAAGAAAAAGTTGAAGGAAAGGCAACCAACAATAATATTTACAGCGAAAATGTTTTGCTCAAGTAGAAATCCAATGAAATCAGTTCAATTGATTTATTTTGATTTTGACTTTTCAAATATTTGATATTTGAAATTTCACTATTTGGTTGTAATACTGTCAGTGTCTTCCAGACAGTATAAATGGAATTATAGAATCAAATATACCAAAAAGTACAGTTTACAGTCAAGACTTTGTATAGAAAGCATTTATGAATTTTTGCGATGATAGGAAGTATCATTTAGATGGAAATCGGAAGCGGAAGAATTAGCATCTATTTGAAAGGATTGCGCTGTGAACATGGGAACAAAAGGTGGTAGAGAGTTTACGGTCGAAACCAAGTGGAACTTAGCGGGATGAATTGTTGTTTCTCTCGATATTAATTAAAAATTAGCAAAAAAAATCTATCCGAATAACCCTCGAACATTGATAAATGCTCAAAATTTTCGAACAATTATCAATGTCCTTGTCATTGCTACTGATAATTACCTCCAACGCGATGAAATGATGAAAAATTCGAAGTCTGGTAACCAAAATAAAGTTTCACAACGAAGAAACATTTCTTTGGCAGAAAAAAGTTTTACAGCATCAAAAAAACTCCATCCTACGGACTCGTAGTTCCATCAATCATTATACTTCGGTATCCGCGTCCTTCATATATCACGTATTGTAGTATTCGTTCGCCGAGCTCTTTTTTGTGCCTACTGCAAAAAGCTAAGAATTTTCCTATCATCGCGACCTGCCTCAACTCTCCAACATTTCTCATTCTCTTTCTCACGCTTGTTGTGTGTGTACTGTGATTTCGACTAATACAACGCCGAAAATCAGCAAACGGGAAGCATTTCACAGACTGGAGACGATGAGAAATACATTACGGGCATTGGAACGGAGACTAGACCTTTCAAGTGAGTAAATGATTGACATTTTCTTCAAAATATTTTCCAGGATTTTTTTTTCTCAACCGAGACTAATACGCAATTTCGAGACAAACACACACCTACGGGCAGTTGTTCTAACCATATCATTATCACGACACATGATTCATCAGTGCATAATTTTTGCTGGATTCATTGAAGACTAATACTTCGGCAAATCCGAAGGCCCAAGGCAATAAATACAATAACAGATAGTTTTCTAGTCGACAGGTAGTGAAGAGTCCTGGACCAACTCCAATTCAACTACTGATTCAGACGACTATATTCTTTTGAATACCTCGGCTGCGCATGCGCCAAACCAACCGAACCCGAAGGTGAAAAATACTATTTGTGTAATATTTTTGACTTCAAACCGCAGAGACTCAATAAGAAGTTAACGATTACTTCTATAAATTCACAGGCAATATTGAAATGTCTTTAATTTCTCTTCGTCTAACATTCAAATGTATATTTCTTTTTGTAACCCGAGTGCTAGCAAGCTATCCTCCAAACAAGAGCTTCCTCAGCTTGAACACGGACTCTAACTGTTTCATCTCTCATTTTCATTTGTGGAAAAAGCTACATTGAAGCCACCGTTTAATCTCTTCAGCAATTGATAAGCCGTATTCGCAGACTTTCCCTTGATCCGATTGTATATTGTTTCTCGAGAGAAAAGTGATGAAAGGATGTAATTCACAATCAATTGAAGAAATATTATATGTCGAACGAGAAAGTTTGCATTGAAACTAGACGAACTATAGGCGTTTTCTGGCGCTCATGTATTCAAAACGTATTCGTCGGCCTCTTTCTCTCTCACTTACGGCCAGCCAAATAGTAAGAGAGAGGTGGAGAGACGAATACGTTTTGAATACAAGAGCGCCAGAAAACGTCTTATATCAAGCTCCCCATTGTCTTTATTGTCAATCATTGTGCGTGCCATTCGTAGGTGTTAAGTTGTTTTTCTATTCCCACTATTTTAAACCGTTCATTATGTATTTGACAGCTGTTAGTTAATGGCTCATTTAGAATATTCGTGTATTCTAAATTGATAGCGACTGCTTCCGTGATTTTTTTTTTAAACGATAGGATATGTAACATTCGACCTGATGAATTTGATCTCATGACTTCATTCAATGGCCCAAAAACCAAATTGGGCGAATTTTCTTTTCAGATTTTTCGTAAAATTGAACTAAAAGTGCTATTTTCGGAAATTTTATTGTTTAACAGTTTATGGATTGGTACTGTACCTAGTTCGGCTGCCCAAAACAAGAACACAGTAATTGCATTTCAGAAAACATTGGAAAAAATGCATTTTCAATATAATTCCATAGCCTCACTCTGTATATTGAGACTCACGCACGGTACTTCGAGAAACTGCCAGTGAGAAATCAGTTATCATTGTGATATTCAAAAATATTCAATAATTCAATTAGAGTCGATACTGAGTAATAAAATATGATTTTGTATGGTACTTTTGAATACAGTTGACTGCAAGTCTCATTAAAGAACACAGTAACTGATGCTTTTTATGACGAATTCATGGAAAACCAGTAACTGCTTGCACTTTTCAATAGTTATAATTCATGTAGCATTTGAAAAAAATTATCAAGTGATATCAATGTGTTCTTGAATGTGGAAAGAAAAATTTTAGATTGGATGTTTTTATCTAAATGTCATTGCCGTAGTAACATTAATATTCTAACAAATGGACTGAAAACTATTATTAACACCCTATTGAAATGAATTTCTTGTTATAAAAGATATGGAAAGTTTTCAACTCCAATGAATAAACGAAAAACATTTCCAAAAGTGAACAGATAAATAATGATTCCTTTGGTTCTCTATGAAATAATATTTAAAAACTTCAATCGATCATTGATGTTCTTGAACTTTTGAACACACGGATGAAACTGCAATTAATCATCTTCATCAGAAAGACTAATCGATTAATGATAGAAATCACGGGGCACGTTGCAGTTACTTAATTGGAGTAAGGGAAAATAAGTCTGCGCTGGTCAGAGAATTAGTTATATGACCATTCAAAAACACAGTAATTACATATATCATCGTAAAACACAGTAAATGCATAGCATGATCTGGAAGATTGCGGCAATTCATTGCAAAAATTGTTCTAAAATTGCAGCAAGTTTTATTGCCGGCAATCATATTTGCAAGTCTGCTTGACCCTTGGAAATATAAATCCCATCTGTCAAAAACATTCTGTCATCAATCAGGCCTCGGGCCTACCAATTCATCAGGTTAACAGGAAATTATAACCTACATCTTCGAAAAATATAAGTAAAATGGACTGGATTTCCTGTTGAGAAAGGAAAAAAATGGTGGGTAGACCTAGCCCAAACTAGAGGCAACATGTGACGACTTCATTTATTTTTCTGAAATTGTTGGTAATGTAACAATATAGTAACATTAAATGAAGTGGACAATATCAAAAGTAACCAAAATATCTCTGGAATTGCACCGTTATTAGGTATTGCGGCAATAAATTATAGGTCCGAATCCATATTCTGCAACTGCGATAGTCATTGCAACAACTGATCGAATTGATCCTACAGGGCATGTGTGCAAGAAAAATTGCTGCAATCCTTTCTAGAGTTGCGAACTGCTGTGAAGAGGCCCTTATAGGTTCCCCATCGGAGTCGGAGAAATTACTGTGTTAGAGTGAGGTGATAACTTCGCTATTTATGAACCGATAATTATTTTTCAAATAAAGAAATACCTGGCAGAGCACAAGTTCGCTTACGCCATAATATCAGAATTGTGAAAAATGTCGGCTATTGTGTTTTTACTTAAGACAGCGGAGTTATATCCATGGAGCAAGCAATTGTTTGACCTTCTTTCTATTTGTTCTACAACACCGGGATTTACCGCATAAACATGGTGGGTGTAGAAAAAAATACAGTACGCAACTGGAGGATAAGGCTTGTTTCGTGCACTCGCGAATTGCTGCACTCGGCTAACGCCTCTTCCTCCTTGTTGCGTTATACACTATTAAATTCTGCTGGGTTTCAATGAGACCCTTGCTTTAGTTTGAAATCGTTTGGCACACCAATTAAATAAAAATTAATCCCAGTTACGTTTCATGGGGATTGTTTCACATATGCAATGTTAGGATCAATTATTGGAATGATATCGGCAGACAATAAAATTGTCAATAGACTGGCCCTGAGCGAAAAGGACCGATGTTAAAGAGGAATATGCTGTCGTTGATGAATTAATCTATAAACCGGTTACGTTTTATTTCTGGGAACTGGGGTGAGGTCATAGTTAATGAAGAGGTTGAAAGTAAAAAATAGGAAGAAAATGTGTACCTGGGTGAATATTTTCTGTAGTGAGATGATATCCTGTCATGCTAAGAAAGAATACGAGAGAAAACTGAATTTATTGTCCAAGAGATGAATTATTATCTATTACTACGGTACTAATGAACGATAATCGAAACTAAATACGTAAGCAAACGTATGATTGACATGACATGTTAGCTTATTTCGAATAACTATGTTGGTGTGTACTAAATACTACTAAATACCGAGGAACAGAATAAAAGGAGAACATTAGGTCGGAAAAGTGCCAATTTTCCCACCTCTCTTTCTCGGTGGACAATTATTGTTTTGTTCACTTTCCAATGATGAAATTTTCGAATGATTCTTTTTAATGTGCAGATATACACGAAAGGGGAGCCCTCTAATGTTCAAAGAACACCGCGTGAATCAAGGGACAGGAGATACGAATCAACATTCACATTGAATTTTTGAAGTTTGTAAGCCTCAAGAAAAACCTCTGTTGGCAAGGAGTTCCAATGCTCAGCTGTTCTATTGAAAAAAGATTTCTGAGTAAGAGAGGTTCGACGGGTTTCCAAATTCTCAACAAAGGGGTGGGAATTAGGAAGAGCATCAACCGTGAAAGCATATATAGAAGAGAGACAAGTCTCCGACCCTTCTACGATGTTCCAATGAAGTGAGCGAGTCCGGGAGCGAAGAATCACCAACAAGACGAATTGCCTTTCTCTGAATAGAATGTGAGAACTGCATTCGATGACAGATTGTATCAGAGCCTTGTAGATCATTAGAAGCTGACGAGAGGTGAAATATTTCTTCGCACGAAATAGAAATCCAAGTTTCTGAGAAGCACTTTTAGCGATCGATCTCATATGGTTCTTTCACGACAGATTATCGCTTATCGTAATTCCTAGCATCGAGATACTTGATTTTGTACGAATAGTTACTCCTGGCATCTGAATACTAGATGATGATCGGCTTTTCTTGAGGAGAGACATGCGTGGGTTTTCGTAGCATTAAGTTCCCCCAAGTTCATGTTACCCCATTCTATTATTTTAACCAAGTCGTCGTTGATTTTATTGACGTGAATGTTTCTTTGAATTTTTGTTTCTCGAGCTGGTATGGGGACTCTGGAAGAGAAACTGCTATGAAAAGTACTGTCGTCCGCAAAACTATGTATTGAACAAGATGTTTCCTAGAGTAAATCATTGATATGAAGCAGAAACATAGTGGGCGCCAGAACTGAACCCTGTGGAACACCTGCATTTATTGGGAGAATTTCAGATGATACTCCATCAACAACCACATACAGAGTCCTATTCGACAAGAAACTATTCAACAAAGCACATAACTGAGGAGCAAACCATAAGACGGCAGTTCAGAAAGGATACCCCGATGCCAACCTCGATCAAACGCTTTTGAAATATCGAGTGCAACAGCTATAGTTTCTCAGAATTTCTCCAAATTCTGAATTCTGCCAAATATGAGAAACAAGCCAATAAGTCACTGGTTGATCTTTGATGGCGAAATCCGTATTGTCGATCATTAATTACTCCTGATTACTCTAGATATTTGACGAGCTTCATTTTGCGGATAGAAACATGTGTATCCAATTATTTTGCGTGATTTTAGATTCGTTCCGTAGTATCCCTTCGAGAGGAAACACTCCGAACACGGAATTAGGCAAGACCCTCCCGTTCGAAAACTTTTCCCATCATTCATCCGGTGCGGATGCCTCCTGCGTAATATATCAATCCGAAACCCGAACAATAGAAGGAAAACGCAACCTTCCGCAATGCTCTGCCGTGCCACCACATATCGCATTACCAATAGGTGTATCCGCCGCCATCGCCAGTCGATTGTTTTGTCTGGCGCGCGGGAATATTCGCGAGTAATTGTCATATTTTTTCCAACAGGAAATATGGTTTTTGCCTTCGCTGCTAACGTGGAAGCTGGCGGTGTGTTACGCAACGCCAGCGCTAGTGAAAGTCGCAGATTTTTAGCACCATTGTACGTTCTCCGAGTTCAATTTACTATTACTTTTACGAGGGCCGGTGTCGGAGTTTTCTTTTGTTTCGTTTCCGTTTTGTTCCGAGTATGACAATGGCATGGCACTTGTTCATTATCGAAACTAATGCCACTGTACCTTAAAGCCCAAATAAACATTTCCTGTCTGTGAATTTGAGCCCGTGGAATGCTTACATTTAGCATAATGCTTTGGCAACGATAAGATTCAGGTGGAAATCACCCTACCTAGCTGTATATTTGATCAGTGGATATCACCCTGACTCGAAACGTCACCGAAATGATCTATTTGCTCTGGTGTGGAAATTTCAAAACAGAATATTTCTGAAATCGAGTATTTTCAGAAAAAGATTCATAAACGCAATTGCATCAAATATTATTGATAAGGCACTATGTTTCAAATCCTCGATGAGAAAATTAATTGATTTTTGTCGTTGGCTGTGGGTCCTTTTTTTATCATCCCTCTACGAACCAATATCAATCAATTCAATTGATAAAGCAATATAATCAATCCAGATCAAATATACAAAACAATTTCAGATAGTTCTGACAAGACTTTTTTTACCGAATCTCCTCTCAGTTGCGATTTTTTCGGGGAATTTTTTTTGACAAGCGCTTTGGGAGGATTTTCAAAATATTTCAACTTGAAGAAATTTTCGAGAATGATTCATGTCCTAGGGAAAATCGATGAATTCTTAGCTCAACGTCAGCAATAGCATAACAGCATGGTTAGTCCGTAGCTAGTGCCTTCTACTCGATATTGTATCGCTCTCAGGGACATCATTTTCCGCTGTGGATATTTTTTTAGTTACCCATTCAACTATCTTTGCGTTATATCACCAGAAGAATGTAAGCCAGATTTTTCCAAAAACGATTCCACTTTCTTTAAAAATTCGTAAAAGGTTCGAAAACAATGTTTTTACCGGTATATCCTAGTTACACCACCACCAATACAAGAGGTAGTTTGAACAGGTGTTTGACGGAAAACAACTACTACCCTTGCTATATGCCACGCATGACCATTGAAATACATTCAAGCAAATCACTGCAGGTATCCTCCAATGTAGAAATGAATACCTTTGAATGGTCAATTGTCGGGATTCGGTCAGCCATAGACCGGTTTCTTCCTCCTTTGGTCTAGGGCTGATACAGGTTTTCGTACCGTACTCCAGCAACGTAAACAGTGAACAAGACGTACCTGCATCTTATTAATCTTCAAGCATTTTCCGGGTTCAAACTTTTTCTTGTTACGAAATGAACTACGATATTTTGGGACGTTTTCATGTTTCCAGTGTACTGATGATTATTGGAATAGCCACGGGTACACTGAAAACATAATGACGAAGACGAGCGAGTCGGCGCAGGCAGTTGTGTGCCCGGCTCATAATCAAGAAGTCTTCGGTTCGATCCCCAATTGCGGTAGATATTTCTCTCAGTCGTATTGGAAAATGACTGTATCATGTTTCGGGTTGACGGGTATGCGTTTGAACATGCTGCTCCTGGTTTAGGACGTAGAAAGGTAGTAACAAGAACGAGGCGTACTTGCTGAAGGACCTCGTCAATGGTGTGTAGTATGAAAATGCCATAAAGAACATATACTATCACTAAATAATGGTGGAAACTGTATTCGTGTATTCTTCGATTGGAAGATGTATTCCACTGAAGATGGTTTCATGAAAGTCGAAACGCTGGCAACTTGATGGAGGCGTTAATTTCTCGGATGAGTTGCTTTTCGAACGTGAGCTCACAAAATACAAAAAAAAAAAACTCAATGTGTGATAAATATTCGTCCGTCACTCGTATCGATCGAGAATTGGGTTACTGCGTTGTTTTTAAGTGATGCAACGTTCACCGGCTTTATGGTTTATGTTTAAAGTTTATTAAATCGTTGCACGAAGGATGCAATTATTTCAGAACGGTTATTAACCCATTTGACAAAGCCGATCGATCGGTTATTGGTTTTTCCAAAGTGGATCGAGCTATTTTTTGCGAAACAAAATAAACTGGAAGTTCCCTTGTTTTCATTAACAGCTATTCCAGCAGCAGTGAGGAAGGATGGAATCGGGTGAGATGTGATCAAACGGTGTTTGGACTATTCGTCATTGATCTTTTTAATTTGCAGGTTTCCACGAAACAGAAAACACTGTGATATTTAGGTAATTAGCGCACTCAGTGAGCTTGCTAGGTTGCAACTCCAAAATAAATTTTTCAATTCATGATAAGTTACTGAGTCATTTGAAATGAAAAATGAAATTTTAATTTTTGCCTTTTCCACCCCTCACCTAAATCGAATTTCTAGATGCGCCACTGGCCTCTTGGTGAATCTATACGTTCATCTCTCCATAAGTACATACAGAGCGGCCTCATAAAGTCCCCCTCTTATTTTTGCCGAATATAACAATCTGGCAGAGGACAGAATTTTTTGCAGCCCGTGCATGGGTATGTGCAGTGCTCATTTTTGTTTCCTTGAATGTTTTTCTACTAGTTTCACTTCACTCTATTGAAAAATTATTTATTTTCATCTTGGGGCCCATTTTGTTTGAACCTCAGAACCGACTTTGGATTCATTTTCTATATCTTACGAGATATTTTTATCATAGGCGTAAGCCCAAGCAGTGGAAGAAGAAACCTTCTGAGAGAGAAACACTTAAAGAAAAGTAGCTGTTTTCTGGCGAACATCTGTAAAAATTACTGGAGAGAAAGGGGAACCTTCTTTCAAACACGTCCACGTCTAATAATTCGTGTAAAAGAAGATCCTCCGATGAATGACCATCATCAATTCTTTCTTTGTTCGCTCCGCAGAATTGTTTTCGTGATACGTTCACACACCCGCTAAGGATTCAGTATAATCATGCAGTTCACCTTGCCGACTCGGTTCGCGATAAAAAAATCGAATAGTTCGTCCACTTTCTCGGGTCAGACGGATCTGGTATTCACCTTCGTCGGTTTCTGACGTTCAAGGGGATTTCCGCCGCCAACTCGAAGTTCTCGGAAGAAGTTTTAATCGTCCTACGGTTGAAGTGGCCAGTAAAGAAACGAAGATTTGTGCTCGACGATTCCGTCAGGTCAACTGAATCTTATAAACGGTTTACGTTTTCTAATGCATCGACGACGTTAGTCCCCTTGAAAGGGAACACTTAGGTCAAGTTGTACAAACCAGGTTCATAACCAGTTCAAGGGAACTCGGTTCAGTTGACTAGGGTTTGCTGGAGTTGTTACTAAACTGGCCCTGAGATGTATACCTTTGAAGCAGTGCCAAAATTCATATATGCAGTGACACTATTGACGTTTGCACCATACTAAATTTTTCTTCGAAAATATAAATTATTGAAATAAGTTAAATAAGTTTACATTTTCTCAAGACATCTTCAAATACCAGTAACCACAGATTCTGTTCGATTTTAATAATACCCGCCATACTGCCTAGTCTATTATATAAAACGGGCTGGGCCGTTGTATTGCCAGCAACAAAACACTGTGAAAAAGTATATTTAATAATAATAATAATAATAAATCATTTATTATTTACCAAAGTAAATAAAGGACTACAGGTTCAGTATCCGACGATGTCTTCCTCTGTTCTTCCACCTGAGCTCGCATATTGGATGAAAAATAAGGAAAAAATATCAACATGGAGATGAAAGTACTTATATACACACTTATATAACATATTAAGCAATATACTATAACTCACATACTACTAGAGTGGAACAGGAGAATAGAGAGAAAAGTGAAGACAAAAACGGGAAAAAGATAGGAAAAGGATGTGAAGTAGATGAATAGCAAAGCTAAAGATTCGTTAATTATAATTGGTTATCTATGAGAAACAACTTATATTTCAATTTAAATGATGGATGTGATATGTTAAGTAGGTTTGGTAATATAACAATGAGGTGGTTCAAAAATATGTTCATTGTGATGTGGAACAGTGAGGAGAGATTCACGACGAATGTTCAAATTATGTACATCAGTTCTCAAGCTCAGTTTGATATATAAATATTGAGGAGTTTTAAGAAGTATTCTATGAAACAAGTGAGCCATGTGATGTAGGCGACGATAATACATGTTTAACCATTTGATTTCCTTGAGTTTACTTACCTCTGATACTTTTTTTATACCGTAAATAAGTCTGATACAGCAATTTGTACTTTTTGTATGCGTTTGGTATCTACATCATCGATACAGGGTCCATAAACAACATCACAATGATTGAAATGTGAGAGAACAAGCGAGTCGCAAATCATTTTTTTAGTAGCTGAATCAAGGTAGTGTCTTGGCGTGAATATTAGCTTCAAGGACCCGTAAGCAATCCTCAATCTGTTTTTAAAACTTTAGTATAATTTCATTCATGAAGAGAAGAATACTTGGTCGCACTCTGATTCCTCACCAATATAGTTATCAATTCTGATTTATGATTCAAAAGCATTAATTGGTTGAATGAAATCACACATGGAATATATCATATGCGCATTGAAGTGGAGGATAATCAATCCAGGTCATTTATTTGCTGTTAGAGTATCTCAGAATAGTTGCATGATTCAAAGCTCACAATCTTAACTGAACCTAAACTTCCAATACACAATTATTATGATGATTGTGAACTCACGTATTTTTTTTCTCAAATATTTTGCATAGTATCTTCTTGGTTTTCTCTATAATATCTTGATGTGAAGGTTGATTTCAGCCTTCCTATAGTTTTACCTTTTTACTAGCTTGTAATCCGTCAAAACGCCTTCAAAAATTGATATTAGGTTGGAATATTTGTAGTTTCTACAATCTCAGATGAATTTCTGAACAATTCTCATTCATTATCCATTTTGAAAAAGACAAGCATATCTTATCTTATTCATCGTAGATTTCTTATGGAGTCTTTGGATAAAATGTAGAGCGTTTCTGTATCGTTCAGTGAACCTGGAGTCTTTTTAATTACTGTTTCGTATGTTTTCTCTCAGCAAACAATCAATTTCAGTCGACCTTTAGAAAATTGCGAAAGATTTCAAACTCACAAGGAAAATAATGAACAAACTTGATACTTTTAAATTTTTTATAACTCACGTTACTTTGAGAGATCTCGATACGCTCTTCCCGCGATAATCGCGTACGTTGTTGGGAAATGTCACTTCTTCTAACTGATTGCATAATGGTATATTATGCAAGGATCATGTAATCACCAATACATGAGAGTTGCATACGCTATTTTATCTACACCCCATAAATAGTGAAGAACTACAAATATTATACTTATTTTTGTATTACACACAATAATACTAATTAAACGAATTTCTTTGAAAAATTCTACAAAATTCGAGGAATAAAACGATGAGAAATGATGAGATCAAAAATTGAAAAAAAAAGACTACTCGAGGCCGGAATCGAACCCATGTCTCTCCCAACTAGTCCAACTAGCTAATATAATCTTAGCGCCTCAGACCTCTCGCCTACGGAGAGCTCAGCAAATTTGAATAGAAAAATAAATCATGCATTTCTCAAATGAAAAATTTAATCATTCCAATTGTCTTTTCGGCGGTGAAGGTGTCGAAGGTGATTCTCCCATATCGCTGGTATCAAACATTTTGTTATGTTTATCGAAGTTTGGCTATATTCTTAAAAATTCAATACCTATACCGATTTTGACTTGACAAACGTCAAACGCATCATGCATGATTGAAAAATAATGGGTTTCTATTGGTTGAAAATCTGTATCGTAATGGATCATTATAAAACGGGTTGTGGGCATATAAGTGTATTACAGTATTATTACAGTACGGGTGACGCTATTTCATCTACACCCGATAAATAATGAAGAACTACAAATATTATATTTATATTTGTATTGCACACAATAATACTAATTCAACGAATTTCTTCGAAATATTCCACAGAATTATAATTAATAGTATTACTTCGAGAAATAAAACGATGAGATATGAAAAGAAGATCAAAAATCAAAGAAAAAAAAAGATTACTCGGGACCGGAATCGAACCAATGTCTCCTCCAGCTAGAATAATCAGCGCCACAGACGGCTCGGCTACGGAGAGCCCTCAAAATTTGATGAAAAAATTAGTTATATATCATGCATATGTCAAATGAAAAATTTAATCATTCTAACTGTATTTTTGTCGGTGAAAGTGTCGAAAGTGATTCCCCCATACCGCTGGTATTAGACATTTTGTTATGTTTATCGAAGTTTGGCTATATTCTTCAATAATTCAATACCTATACCGATTTTGACTTGACAAACGTCGAATGCAGACCATGCACATCGTGCTTGATTGAAGAATAATGGGTTTCTATTGGTTGATAATCTGTATCGTAATGGATTTCATTATAAAACGGGTTGTGGGCATATAAGTGTATTATTAGAGTACGGGTGTAGATAAAAGTAGATTACGTAACCAGGAGGATAAGTAGCCTATTATGTACGAGCGTTAGCCAAGTACTATAATTTTTGTTGGTGTCGTAGCATAAATGTATCCTGTAATACCCATTTTCAATGATCGACGAGACAGCAAGTATGTTAAATAACTGCTTGTCGATTCTTGAATATAACTAGATTCAGAACCGATCCACAAACGGTTAGACAATAAACTTCCTGAGTATATGATTTAAAATTAAATTTCACAGAGAATTTGGAGCAAAAATTCGCTGAATATCGCTTTTGGACAATTGAATATAGTCATAAGATCAAATTCATCAGGTTAAGTTTTATACATATCCCATCATTTTACAAAAAAAACTTCCGGAAGCTGCCACCGTTAACTGTCAAATATGTAATGAACGGTTCATAATAGTGGGAGTAGAACAATAGCTATTTTCTACTCCCGTTATATTATATGGTTATATGTTAGGGTTAATTATTATGAAAGTACAGTTCGTTACGGTGAAGTTGTGATTATTGCTACAATGGTTAAATCAATCTGTTGATGTGGTCAGTTTAACTCAATCGAGTGTACATCATAGTTGTCAAAATATCAAAAGAGGTCAATACCTGTAACCGTTTTCGTAATGCCATTTATCAGCCTCGGGCACTGGCTAATCGCTTCAGCCTCAAAAAATAATAGCCGCTTTATATTAACGCACATCTTTTCTGTTTTTTTTTTTTGGCAACAGGCCAGTAGTAGTTTTTTATGTATGTAGGTCTCGGATGTATAAAAAATACGTAAATTCGGCCATTTTTCATCCAGCTCGCTAGATCGAAAGAAAAAAAATTGATGAACTTGAGAGTAGTAGTAGATATTTGAAATTTTGCGAAGTTCAATTGTTCTAAAACAAAATTCTGATAAAAAAATTATGAATTTGACAGGACCCAAAGAACACGTGTGAAGGATGAAGCGATTGCAATCACAATCCAATTATACTACGGAGATTCATAAGAGGAATAGAAAGTGTCCAGAATGAAATGTATTGAGAAATATCATTTTTGGACGAGATTTTGATCTGATTGGACGTATCATATCGATACACAATCGGTTGAGTTCATATATAACAAACGCGGATCAAAATGAATCACATTTTTCTCACTTATATTCACACGAGAGCTTTTTTTTGTCGAAGTAGAATTGATATTTCGATGAGAATTTTGTTGCCTGGCAACTCAACGAAAAAAATTGCCTCTGAAAAGTTGACGAGTCCGTAGGTCTTTGAGTTAATTTGCCGGAAGGCAACTAAACTCGAATCATAAATGTCAAGTTTTCTTCGACAAAAAAAGCTCGATTGTAATGCGGTACGACAATTTAATGAATACAGTGTAGTTTATTCGATTCAACGGAAAAGTACAATTGTTAAAAACACAATTCTTATATTTCATTTTCACAGATCAGATATATACTCTTTAGACACGCAAGTGAGAAATTGACAAAGCCGCCGTCAAAGATTTGTTTAAAATTCTAGTTGCCATGCTTTCAAGAGTTAGGTTCCGTTTTGTCACTGAAAATCTTAGGGTAAAGTTTTTTGGCTGTCATAATGACAAAATCACGGCGGGTTATGGGATATTGTATACATATGAGTTGAATTGTTATTGAAAAACGAAATTGGCTCTAAATACTGGAAAAATTGGATACAAAGATCTTTTTTGAAAATGAAGGAAGATTTACGACTAATATCCCAGATGTAGAGAAATGAAATGAGGTTTGGTGGAAGAGCAAATTCATGCTTTTCCAGAACTTCTGAACTGGGCCTTTTGAAAAGCAAAGACAATTTCGAAAAAAAAATTTGCTTTAAATAAACGTAATGCTTTTTTGGGTACCTTTAATACAGGTAAACATTTCATGAGAATAGAACGATAATAATGAAAATGTCGAATTTTGACAATAAATCGACTGAGAAAAAGGAATAGAATATTGTTTACCAGGTAGGAAAATGAAGATTGCTACGTCTTGGCTTTTCTCGACTTAGCGATCTTCAGTCGCCCAGAAAATCTTGACTTATTCTTCAAGGAATTTTGACTATTTCTTTAATTTATTTTTTTTCTGGAATGTCAAAATTTTCTAGCGATTTGCGGAAAAAATATTTTTGGCCAGTATGCAAGCATGTAATGAATATTGTTTACGTCTTGAAATACATGCAATCGAACCGGTCCCAAGAAGTAACATATTGTCGGAAGTTCAACCCGCTCCTCGTCCAATTTGACTGGCCTATTCGCGTTTTCTAATGTCTCAACATCGACGTCGTCAGGCGGTTCGCTGCTCGAGAATGTTTCTCTGTTTGTAGAGTTTGTAGACCAGAGTGCATTGTTCGCCAGAGGCGTGGCTCGAAGTTTTTATGGGAATTTATTAATCGGGCGATTGTAAAGGAACGTTCTCAGCAGCAGTTATAACCCGGCCATTACTGCGTTATATATTTCCGGAACCGACGACGTATTCTTTTCGAAGCGGAGAGGTGATTGGACGATTTTTTCGTTTCGGATATAAAATTTACTCCGGGGAGTAGAGGGTTTTGAATCGCGAAAAATTACGAGAGGTTGTTCTCTCTCGGAGTTGATTAGGGGGTGCTTTCTGAGAATAAATATCCACTGGACTGTTGAGGGGAGTGAGCTAACGCTGCCATTGTTGAATAAATCCCAGAAAGGATATACGTTTCTCTTAGGAATAAAATTTCAAGTCCTTTTTTGTCATACAAACAATACTTTCAGACTTACTATGGATCAAATTTGCAGGTACAGGTATTGTTTGAAATACCTAAAAAATAAAATATCGAAATAAATTCACTTCGTGTATTATATGTAGGGGATTTACTTGGTACCAGTCGAAAACTGATTGAATAAATTCTGAAAGATCAAATTTCGTGTGAAGGCGAATCAAATGTGAAATCATCTGTGCAAAAATGTCTTGATTCGGCACTCTGGCATTGATGTTCATTATTTATTGGTATTACAATTCCTAATATCGGCATCCTTTATAGTAATAATTTATATTGTTTCATCTAATATTTCCCTCATATATAAAATGTCCCATAAGAGCAATGCAATTATCGATAACTTACAGCGGTAATTGCATTGTATCAAGTCACCATAACAACACATTTGAAACCGTATCGCTAGACGTCGGTAAACAACACAAATAAATGTCAGATAGACTTCAAAAATAGAAAAACATTTCGCGTTTTGGTGAGTGCTCCATACAATCTATAGAGGAAAGTATAAATGAACAAAAAATAACATTTTCTTGAGAATTTCTTTATTCGTTAAATATTCCAATGAATTACATTCGTGCATAAAAATGACCAGATAATTTTGCATTCAAGCGTGATATCTTTTACAAATTGCATTCGGTTATTTTCATATTTTGTGAAAGAGAAAATATGAAAATAAACTTGCAATTTTTAGATATCACGCTTTCTTGCAAAATTATCGGTAATTTTTATGCACTCGTGCAATTATAACCGATAATGGAATCAAGGAATGTCCTGAGTATTCGTGTGTCAATATTAATCTGGTATTGATGTATGATGTATCTATATAATGGTTTTATGCCAATGTACTATCTGAATTGAGAATTCAGTATTGTTATTCACTCTTCATATGCAAATAATATTGAACTATCCATATTGCTAATTTGATTCATTACACGAAAACAAATAACGGTTAAGTCATTTTGATATTGGCGGCATGTTGAAAAACCGATATTGTAACAATATAGCACCGTACAATATGAAACATAAAACCAGGGTTCAGCTAATATCATATCCCCAATGGTTTGAATTCGGTTACCTACTAGGTATATATAAATTGTTTCCAAGTAAGCACAATAAATTCATTGATGAAGCATGAAAAAATTCAATAGAAATTTATACGCGAATAAATAAAATTTTCCAGAAAAAAATAAATCCAACGGAACTTTCTCTATCTGGGAAGTATCTCTCGTGTATGTTTCATGGACATTTCTACATTGAATTCTATTCAAGCAATCCATCTGGTTGGTGATTTTTCGCTCACTTTGTTGGAGCATCGTAGAAGGGTCGGAGACATATTTCTCTTCTATAGATATTTTCATGGTCAGTGCTCTTCTGAATTGTTGTCAATTGTTATTCGGTTCCTTATGTACGGTTGAAATAGAAAATGCTCCACCAAAAAATCAGTTAAACGCTCCAGAGCGCTACGTCACTCAAGATCGTTAACCGTCAGAACGACAGAAAATGTCGTAGCAATTTGTCAACTACTTTCCAGACAGTGCGCCTCGCGAATACTGAAAATATGTTTCGATTGACGGACATAAAAAAGATACAAAAGTGTCCATGGGCCTGTCAACTACTTTCCTGGCTGCATACCCCACCGAATAGTCTACGAATGAACGATAATATATGTCAGTGTATGAATTTGTCAACTATTATCCGAGCCGCGTATCTCGCCGAATACTGAATTATCTGTCGTCTAGAAACAACCATATATACAATTATATGTAAGTCTGTAGACTACTCTCCGGGCTGAGTACCTCGCCGAATACTGAATTTTATGTCATCGATCGACGAACGCGAGCGCTGTCGTTTCCCACGATCGGCTCGCTCGCACATTGTCTCTTAATCGACCGCACTGGCACCGTCGAGGAGTTTTTCGCCAAAGAATGCGGTATTCGACACACATTCGAGGCGGTGTCAATTCGGATTTTTGATACCGTTAGTCGTGCCGGTTCCGACCGTACTTACGACGATACAAGTATGTTCGACAACTACATATAAAATGCCGGTTTTCTTCCGAGAAGCGAGCGATCGACCGGCCAACATTTTCGCAGGAAATTCTTAGCGTGCTTGACATTTCTTCCGATGCGTTGTTGGCGAAAAAAACGGCGATGCCTTCAGAGGTCGGATTTAGTCGAGAGTCGCCAGTATTATGTGAATAGGTATATGTAGTGAGGGAAGAAAATATTGCTAACCAAGGGCTGAGGGAGAGACTTTTAAACTCTATTATTCTCTTCTTGAACAGCGATGTTGCTTTCATCAAATGGTACATACCAAGTATTTTCAGACATGCAAATAATAGTATATTACTTTATGAGGCGGAGAAGCATGACGCGCCCGATATTACGCGCCAAACGAAGTGAAGCGCGTAATAGAGGGCAAGTCAAGAAAAGTCGCTTCTTTGCCGAATAAAGTATACTATTTTTTCTTCCAACGTAGCAATTTTCAACCATAAATAGTACAATTCATACGCTATTTTTACTCGAAATTAACTGTGACAACTATCAAAGTCGTCTAGATGTTAGAAATTGAAATAATTAAGTCGTCGGTGGGATTTGCGTCTCCCTGGTTACAGTTGTTTGACAGTTATTTTATGTTATTAAAGACAGCTTATTGTTGTTGCAACGGCAAGCGCAAATTTAGTACGAAAATGGAAAACCTAAACGAAATTGAGTCCGCGACAAATGATGCAGTAGCACGTTTCGAGCCCTCCAAGTTCGAAATAAAGTATCGGTTAGCGTACAAGCACTTCCAAGAGTGGTGCGATACAAGAGGAGTACGGCAAGTTACCGAAGACGTTTTACTGGCATATTTTAATGTAATGTAAAATGAAAATAAATGGAAATCTTCTACAATGTGGTCACGATACTCTATGATAAAATCCGAGTTAGTTATTAGAAAAAATGTGGATATAAGCAAAATTTTAAAGTTACGTGCCTTTCTGAAAAAGACAAGCGAAGGATATACTGCAAAGAAGTCTAAAGTTTTCACTAAAGACGAGTTTGATAAATTTTTGTTTGAAGCGACAGATAAGTTGTATTTAGGATTGAAGGTAAAAAAAATTATATTGCAAAGCATGTAGTATACTCTACTAAATTATAATAATATTTCAGATTGTACAAAATGGTTGAGGCTTTCGCGGCCGAGGTTATTAGTATAACTACTGCTCTTCGGGCTTGAAGGCCGTCGTATTTTGGAATTTCTTCCTGACGTTTCGCTAGCGCGAGTGGCCAGCTTCTTCAGAGGCTTATTCATCTCGCCCGAAGAGCAGTAGTTATACTAATTTCAGATTGTTTTGTTAATTGGGGTTACCGGCGCCGTCGATGCGACGAATTGGTAAAAATGAAGATTGTGGACATTGAGGATAAAGAAAATGTAATAATTATCAAAATCCCAGACACGACAAATTAGATCTTTTACGATAATTGGTCAAAACTACATTAAACTGTATAAAAAGTATGCATCACTGCGGCCTGAAAATTTCACAGAAAACCGATTTTTATAAAGTACCAAAATGGAAAGTGTTACCGAATCGTCATGGGAATACATTCGATCAGCGCAGTAGCCCAAAAAGTAGCTAGTTATTTAAATTCAAACGATGCAAGCGCATACACGGGTCACTGTTTACGACGAACTTCAGCAACACTTTTAATTTATAGAGGCGGAAATCTAGAATGCCTCAAACGACATGGGGGCTGGAAATCAAGCACGGTTGCCGAAGGATATATAGAGGATTCAATAAGAAGTAAGAACGATAATGCTCAAAAAATTTTAAACCCTCATGATTCGCCAACATCGGGAATGATTGCTGAAAGTTGTGCTCGACCATCAGTATCATCAACAATTACCAATGCGTATCAAGAGTCGGGAACATTTTTGCACGGTTTCAATTTTGAAAATGCTTCATTAACTAATTGCACTTTTTATATCACTATAAATAAAAATGATGTTTAATTGTTGTTAATGACATTTGTATTGTTGCTTTGTGACATGTTTCATATTGTTGCCATGACAACATTTTTCCCTCCGCCGTAAAGAAATGGGAAAAAAAACTGCTGTTGGCGGAGACATCAAACTTTGACAGGATCAAGTTAGATAAGTGATGTCATCATTATTTGACGTTTGAAGAAAAATTATTACATCTATTAAGTATTAATCGGTGTAATTCTACGGTCGCGTTTCGCAGGGGACCGGACAGGGCAGCGGGCAAAACTTTTTTTACATCCAGTTCCAGCTTCATACCATGCTTGCCATTCTTATTACCACCTTCGTCGGGTCGAATATTGTTTTTATGCGCTTGACACGCCTATGCTGTGTCGGTTAGAGTTTTTCAATGGGCAGAAACCGAGAAACTGAGTACTGTTTTGTCCCCCAATTTTTACCTATTCCATTAATATCGTGCCTTAGTTTACTTGTTTTGTTTCACCATGTCGGTGTGTTTCTGTTGGTAGATATCTGATTATTTCCTGATATTTCACAAATACACGGTGAGCAACTCGAAGATTGCCTAGGAATCAAATCATCTGAAGAACAATTCGTTCAGATCAGTCTCAACTCACCTACACAATATGTCAATCAAGAAACTGATCATCCCCTGGCTAGTACAACTAAGGTCGGTGAATTATATCCTACCGAAGAAATGTGATTCTTATTTGTGGGAGACCATCGACTTCGAGTTGATGATGGGAACTATCTTGTATATATATTCTGTGCCCCTCTCAATAATCTTGAGTTGATTTCGGAAGTTGTATCGCCAGAAGCATATGCAGAATTTTCTTCTGTGAAGAATCTTCCTTCGTGGTATCAGCCAGGAAAGTGGTTGTTTTTTGAAAGATGCTACTCCAATAACCTGTACCGTGTAGGTAAGTTGAGAGTGGCCTGAATGAGTTGTTACTTTAGAAAATACTTCCTGATAGTTTCTGATATACAGAATGACGACTAAGGAAGAATAGGAGAATGGGAAAGAAGGTCAGTGATGACATACTGAAAATTGAGAAATGAAACTTTCTGTTTTTATACCACTTATATTGGAAACTGACGTTCCTGCAGTTTCATCCTATATCGACAATATCAAACTAGTACTATAATCATCTGACCTGACTTACAGAAAATACCTTCATATATTCCTTTTCTTTTCCTACCCTTGTCTATGTTAATAGTCATTAATGACTATATTCCCCGAATGATGATTGCTTGTGAATAGACTGAATCCACTCGATCATTCAATAGGAGTTGCATCCAGAATCTTTACCACACACAATCAACTGAATGTTCAAACGAATTCATTCTATTCGTTGGTTTTCAGAATACCTGATCCACACTGTCACACGTAACCATCATTCGGGGAAGAAGTCATCGATGGTCATTATTCTGTATCAAGAAGGGTAAGATAAGAAAGAAAATATACTAGAGTACTTTCTGTAAATCAGGTCAGTTTATCGTATTCCTTCGATCATGTCCGTATAGGATAAATCTGCAGTAACATGTTAATTACGAATATGAGCGGTATTAAAACAGGAAGTTTTATTTTCCAATTTTCATGATAATCTCCTACCACATATTAACGGCTTCTTCCATCAATTATTTTATGACGAACCGAAGTCGTAGGCCGAGGAAAGTTATTTCTCGAAAGATAAATCTCAATTAGGTAGGAATCAAAAAGTAGAAATCACAACTTCTATGAAATAAGTAAAATCAGAAAGTTCACACTCTCTGATGATAGGTACGTGTAATCCTTCCATTTTCACACTGAAGATCTAAAGAGATAATTTCTCTGAGAGAAACAAGATCTTGTCTGGGCTTGAATGAAATTTTATTCTGGTGAATGATATTATTTTCTACGAAGAGCTTTCTGTTTTCGGTTCATTGCGTAGATATTTCCCATGTATCTATTTGATCGGATTTTTATATGCTTGGTATTTTTTTTTAAGTCATTCACTTTCGTAGACGTTGGAAAATGTCATCATCTATCTTGGCTTCGAGGAATGCATTAGAAATGCCTATCATATCTCAGTTATGTTTCACGAGTATTGATAGCTACAAAAAAGCAATGTTTGAATTACTGTATTTTCGACAATAAAACTAAATAGAGTGATCGACTCTTGGTGAATTATATTTTGGATTTCTTCTTCTACGAATGATAAAAGAAAATAACAACTTCTTTGAAAAAAGTAAAATAAACAAAATACAAACCTAAGTTCCCAATTATTATAATGATCGGTTGTTGTCATATGAATGAATATCGATTTAAACTGATGACTGTCTTGTCACACAATAGAATATTTCGGAATTGAATGAAGATTTCAATAAATAATTAATTAATCCTCTTCCTCAATGAAGAGCTCAAGAGATAGATTTCTCTGAGCGAAATGAGATCTCGTATGGGTAAGAAAGAAATATTTTTCTGCTGAGTGAGATTTAACGAATACAAACAAATCAAATAGCTCCCTATTTTGCTTTGTGTAAGTTTTCCTGTGTTTGCTATCTGATTGATAAAATTTTTATATGCTTGGTATACAAATTGCAAGAAAAAGTGATTCCTTTATATGTAACCCAGTGCCTTTCGTCATCATATAGGCAGGGGAGTAACTGTTTCAGATGGTTTTTCTCTTCCATTTTTTCAACAGAGAGTTTATGTATTTTCTTATTTTACTTTTTCAATAGAAGTTGTAATTTCTATTTTTTTATGCGTAGAAGGAATAAGACAAAAAATAATTAATCAAATTTCATTCTTTCCATAAAGATATCGACGTCAAAAGGGAATAGGGAGATGATCTACTAGAAAAATGGCTGATAACCCGGTAACGTTTCATTTCTGGTCACTGGTGTGAAGTCGTAATCATTAAAGAAGTTGGTGGTTTTCAAAGGAGATAAACTATATCTCTCCTGTCCGTTCGATACTAAGAAAGTGTGTGATAACTACATTGGTGTGTCCATTTTAACAGGGATCTGAACATTTTTCTTCAAATTTTTGTTCCAAACTCCTAAATAACTAATCGCCCACTTTACAATTTATGAGAAGCATATGAAATATCACATTTTGAATTATTGTGAATAACGTACTTCTCCCATGTTCCCTTCTTGATAAAACAGTCATTTTCCAACTTGAGAAGGGGGGAGAAATAAGCATATTTTCAAATGTTTGTGAATGAAATAAATCAGTCAGAATATTCAGTTGAGTCCTGGAAAGATTCAACCTAGAACGTCCACGAGGAATAAACGAGTCGCTGCTCCTTGAAAAATCGAGTTGGCAAACTAGAATGCAATAACATCAAATATGCAATTTGCATAAACCGAACCACGATCGGTTCGGAGCAATTTATTAAAAGGTCACTGATTGCGAATTTTATCCAGCGGGCGGTGACTGGCTGTTGTTGCCAAGTGAAAATCGTGAAACAATTTGAGGTAAGAGTCGAGAGAGCAAACACAATTGCTCGGTTCGTTTCAGATGTTTTGTCTAAGATATCGAAAAGAACGGACTATACGGTAACAGTGGATTGTCGCGCAGAACAGGACTCCAAATCATGTATGTGGTATACACGACATTCACAGTGAACAAAATATAAATATGATGAAAAAGTGAATGGGAGAGGCCGTTACTTGATGAAAATCAATATTAAACAAATAAAATACAGTTGCCTGTAAGATTTGTATAGCGAAACACGTGTCGCGGTTTAGTGAACCCTAAGATGTGAAAATCTTACAGGCAACTGTATATTATTTGTTTAAATATGATGAATTTGGGAGCTTGATGTAGATATATTGTTCTCGGCTATTTCTAATGATCACTCGAGACACGAAAATTGGTTGAAGTATCACTACGGATGGTTACTTCCTGTGTGAAATATCTGCGAAGCTGCGTACATGCATTTTAGCGAAACTTTTATAATCTATCGAGAAAATAAGGCCTTCGTATGTCATATATTTCATTTCGTGTGAAAAAGTCCAAAACATATTTTCTGAAAATATATTGGTACCTACAACTCTTTTTCAATCTAGGAGCTAAGAGATTCGTGTCTCCCAGAAGTGCAAACATAATAAAAGCATTGTGTAAACAGCACATAACTTCTTCACATGTTCAAAGTGTATAACAAAATGCATCAATTTGTACACCTAGCTTGAATAATTGCTATTATGCAAAATCACTTTCATATGGTTCGATTGCATTTGAGTAATGAGGTGAACATCTTATTGAAACTTTTTTCAATTAACTTCATACCAGTGATTTTTTAATTGTTCTGAAAGCTCATTTTTTCTCATTTGTTCGCATTTCCTCGAGACAGAATCATCTAACATTTTTGTTGAAGAAAGATTCTATCTTCTGGATAAAATTATCAAAATTCAATTTCCTCCTTCCTTCCCAATACTCGACATATTCAGTCTGTATAGATTGGCATGGTTCAACTGATGAATAAATAAATATGAGTGGAACTTGCTCATTTTATATACAGAGTCACGCAAAATGGAAGCCCTGTGATATTCAAAGAACACCGCGTGAATCAAGCGACAGGAGATGCGAATTAACATTCAAAGACCGTTAAGTATGACATTGCACAGATCAGAGAAAAATGACGTTAGACGTTAAGCGACTCGAAAGGCGGTTTTTGAAAGGGTTTTAGTAGTTTAAGTTGGTTATAGTAACTTGAATATATATTGGGGGTAGGATACACGTTATTGAATAAAGTCATTTTAAAGTGTAACAACTTCCTTTACCACCAAAAAAATCAACTCAATAATATTCATGAATTTGATGGGTAGGTATGATTTGAAACTCAGTGGTCATGATCCAAAAATTGGATATTTTCAATGCTGGTATGGAATTCTACCAGTATTGAATAGAAAAACTTGGCGTAGTATTTGTTGACTCAATTGAACTGAATTCAACCACAGTAAAGGTCGATTCTCATTAGACGTGCCAGGAACAGAATCGACATCGGCAAGGCACATGCTCGACGCGAGCAAGATTTCTTGAGGCAATTCACAATGCAATAGGCTTGCCGTGGGTTAAATAGTGTTAAGCTTTGTGAAAAGTGAAATATTCCCGACTTCTACGATAATAAAACTTGCTCTGTTGTTAGATGAAGAAGAGCTTGAAATTAATAGTTCTAAAAAGAGAAAAAGACGGTATTGGGTACATAAAATGCTAAAGAAACGAAATCAAGAAGGAGAATTTGCAAAGTTGCACCCAGACCTTTTAGATGATCAGACAAAATTTTTCCAATTTTCCAATATTATCGAATGTCTATGGCTGAGTTTGACAATTAATTGTACCAAATTAAGACCTTAATTAACCTCTTCAAAAACAGAACACATCCTTTCGTGAATCCATTTCACCTGTTCAAAAATTGGCGGTCTGCTTAAGGTAATATTTTTTTCAAATATTCTTTATTTTATAAATGTTTTTATTCTCCATGAACAGAATTTTTATAAATACATCAGAACTCAAACACTAGCACACTACTTTCAAATACTTCATTCACTACTGTATTTTCATCATATAAAATGTTGAAAGTAAAAATTGCAACTCTGGTTAAACCTACAACATATTATATAATAACACACAGAATATACTTAACATAATGTAATATAACTTTACTCATAATTATTGTCTGTGGGAGAAAAATTCTCGTAATATGACGAGGCGGATGATGATTGAGGTACCGAGACACGTGATGGTGGACAAGATGCCATTGGGATTACTGAAGCAGGCGTTGAAGACATCAGTAGACATTATTATGCTTTTAAGAAAAAATAATATTTCGTTCAATATGTATTCATAGAATAATATATATTTGATAAATACACTTTACCTTTTTTTAATTTATTGCCAATTATGGTCCATAATGTGTTTTTATACATACTGTCAGCGTATCTTTTATTAGAGAAATCATAAAGAGCTTCATTTTCTCTAACATATTCGATAAGAATTTCATCTTCTCCCAATAAAAAACTGTCCTTCTCCTGACGAGATTACATGGTCACCACTTAACTCCTGAAATCCTAGGACCGCAAATGCTACAAAGCCGGTAACGTATTCACACTTGTCTGAACCTGCACGGAACCTGCTCGGCAAATATTGTTTGAGAAGAACCCCGCGGGCAAAGGCCGTCGCTTGCCGAGACCTTGCCGACAATAATGTGAATTTAACCACACAAAAACCATATGATCAATGAAAAATATATTTTGCCGATTCGGTGCCTTGCCTGTGCCGAGCACGTGGCTTGCACGAAAGTGAGAATTGGCCTTAAAGGTGATCTATCACTCTGTGACCTATGGTTACTCAATCTAAGGCAGGGGTGCTCAAACTTGAACTGTTGGCGATCTACCTCAATACTGTTGGACTACGATGGATCGACACTGAATGTAGGTCTACTCTAAAATGTCAATGAAAAAATTATTCAAAGTTGCGAGTTCATTGGTTCTTATAAACAAACGAGTTGTAGTGTCTAAACTTAACCAAAGGGGGACTTTGGATATTGAAGCGTGGCACTGCATGTCCTCAGCATACTTTTCATAAGAGGGTACGTGATTACCGAGTGCAAATCATGTTCGTCAGTTAGTTGATTGTGATATTTCGACTTAATTATCTTCATTTCAGAAAATGCAGACTCGCACAAATAAATTGACCAAAACGCGGCTTTTCTTTGACAAGTACCGCCGCGGTAATTCTTCGGTCGCTATGAGCACCTTTTTTGCAATTTTTTTTCGTGGAATTTACGTTATTCGGTGTCCTCTACAAAAAATCTGTCGAAAGTGATGTATTTGCAGTGTTGCCGCTCTCATTGTTAGTGTTGAGAACTGAATGCATTAATGTTGACTTTTGGAGAAAGTTGGATTTTTTGAAAAAATAATGGATTTTTCTGCTAAAAAATGTTGAAAACGAGTGAATAAGAAAGTGACTAACGATTTATCAGAAGAAGGAGGCATTTTGTGTGTTCAAACAACAGAAATATGATGTGGAAAATTGAGAAGTTTTACACCAAAAAGGCCTCGTAGGTTTTTTGTAGAGGAGACCGAATGATGTCAGTTCCACAAAAAAATAAATGCAAAAAAGGTGCTCATAGCGACCGACGTATTACCACCGCTGTCTTTTCCTGCTAGCAGGGGTTTATTACGATGAGAGAAAGTGGTGAGGGTGTTATTCTGGCCTGATTGTGATTCGAATAAATTTTGGTAGATCTTTCATGTGTTCTTGTGACCTATCTTCTAAAACAAAACCTGTGAATAGTTCTATATCGGAAATTTCTTCTCGAGATCGACTCAAAAAGCACTCGCGATAGACTAGTCGATCGCGATCGACCGTTTGAGCACCCCTGATCTAAGGTATCGTGCAACAAATAACTTTTCCATTCAGTGATTGTTTTACAAGACTGGCCAGTGCTTTATTCATTAAAATATAGTGGTGGATTTGAATTTCACACTCTGTATCATCGAATCGGTATTGACAGTTATTTGTCTAACATTTCTTGGAGGAGACTTCAAAATGGAAGTCAAAACGTCGAGCACAGTATAGAGGAAACCTGTCATTAACGGATAAAAATACCTAATATTCTAAATCAACGGATAAAAATTGGTGATTTCTGAAACGAAACCGTCTAGTATTATTCGAGCTTTCGGAAATATATATTTCCTTCTTGATGACAGTAGAATTCGAAGGATTCTTGAAAAGTTTTTTCCAATAGCTTGTCCCCTAATATAGGGGGATTTCATACCATTTATTATGAAGGATAGATTTGCTGAACTTGGTGATTGATTGGACTGATTGTTAGCAAGGGGTAACAATTGGCAGTTGAATAGAGTCGCAATAAACCAGTAGTCATGACAATACCAGTATAACAAGGAATGAAAACCAGTATGAATATATTTTAGGTTTTTTACGCATTTCTCACTGGGGAAACCGGTTAGTGAAACAAGATGGTATGAGAAATGCTAACGTACTAGAGATTAGTTTGAATATTCGAAAAAAAATTGGGGGGAGTGAACGTAAGAAAATGCATTTTATTGTGGTTACAACAATAACTGAAACTGGGTATAATTTTGAAATATAATTTTTTTTTATAGTATACCTCTGACGACGAATGTTTTCCATTTGAAAAAGTTGAATACCTGTTGAAAATGAATGAAACTTGGCCGATTTCACCAAGCAACCTTTACATTGCTTCCAAAAATTAAGATTCCATTAATTATCACAGTGATGTTGACTAACTATTCCTAAAAAAAATCCTCCAAATTGCTGTAGACGGATGGGTGGTGATTTGAAATGAAATTGTCTGCAAAATAGATTTTTCCAGAATAACTTGGCAATGCCGCAATGGAAAATCGAAAACGAAAATTCCTTATGAAGCTGAAAAAATATGGAATAGGATGACGTATTCATATACTGGGCGATCTATTTAAAAAATTATAACTTCGGTTGGCCACGCTCGGCTGAATCACCCAGTATTCAAGAAAATAAGTTTGAAAGAGAGTATTTACCGATTTGACTGCGAAATAAAAATCGAGCAGTTCCAAAAATTTTTTTCCTTATAGCATTTGACAGAGGGAATCTTGTTGACTCAACCTGGATATAAAATAATATAATTATATATGTACCACGAAGACTAATTGACCTCAATATCCAGAGGCGATTGATACCTCTTGAGCCAGAGTACTCTTTGGGAAAAATGCTGATGATTGTTTTTATTCAATAAATTGGCAAATTGCAAGAATTCCGTTTATTATCACAAATTGCAGCCACAAGCATCGAAGTAGATAATTTGTAAATTCAATGAATATCGTACTCTTGTTTGGTAAACATTTTTAATGAATAAGATTGTTGATTTATCTTGAAATTCGTATACGAAAACAAAAATTTCTAAGAAAAATATGCTGGTAATTGGGGTTATCGCAAAGGGGTTAGGAAACATCTTGGAGGTCTATTAAATCGATATCTGGAACTTTTATGGGGTTTCTTCAATTGATGATAGATAAAAGGTTCCTGGTTATTGATTCCGATGAAACTCCCGAATTTTGAATCAGTGGAATCGAGGACATTGCCTTATATTTCAAAGCAATGCGAAAACTGTTCATAATTGAAAGGTAGCTGGCACTTATCGTGACGAGGTTTTATCAGAGTGAGGCTCGAAGTTACTTTGTTGGATGAACAAAAATAGTTTTTACATTTTGCTATCGAATGCAACGAACAGCATGATACGGTAAGGGTACTCCATGCATTCGACAGTCTAGAAATTCGATCGATACACCATATCATACCGAAATCAATCCTGACGTCACTCGCCAATCACCCTTTCACTTTTTGTCGCAACGACCACCATGTACATTTCCCATCAATTAACATTCAATTAAAAATATCAGACTCTGTCTAAGCCGAGAGCCGAACGAGAAGTCTGATGTCATTCGTCCTTCGTATTAAGCAGAAATGTGAATGCTTTCAACAGATATGAACAATCACAGCCATAACGCATGCATTTTGCCATGTTGGCATTCGTTTCTCGCTTGTTTTTTTATTGCCGCCAGATTGATTATGTAAAAGTGTCGTGGCGAATACGGAGTAGCGCGAAAAGTTTACATCTGCTGCTTGACCGTTCCAATAATAATAATAAAAATAATATATTCAGATTTCCGGATCTCATAGCAATATGGAATAAGTCAACAACAATACATTCATATAAAAATAATGAAGAATATTTCAGAAGACCTAATAATTTCAGTGATTCGAAGTTAAAACTTACTAAACACAATATCATCACAGTTACACATCAAAGCTACTGCAAAGGTATTCGTCAACAGTATAAAAGCATCCGTCCACAGGAAGTTTCTTCGCCCTAGTCTTGAAAGTAAAAAAGCTGGTTTCATTTTCAATATCTGTAGGTTAGTGATTTTAAAACTGGATGCCTTTATAAAAAAGACTTTTTCTAAAAGTGTAAAATGATCAAGATTGTCCGAAATTTTCAAAAAGTTGTTAAGATTTTTTCTCAAGTACATAATACGGTGATATATGTACACAGAATGAAAAGTCATAATATTGTTTTACTTGAAAAATGGTTTACATGTATCAGTAGGTTTCAATTTGAAAATCACTATGATTATTCTCTTCTGTTAAATAAATATTCGGTTTTAATTTGTAGCGAAACCCCATAGAATGATGTTATACGAAACATGTGAGTAAATTAAGGCATAAAATACATTTATTAAATGGTGGGGATTTGAAACCCCTTCCAACTGGAGTATTGCGTAATACCCACTGCCATTTTTTACATACATGCAATTTCCAGCTCATGTCAAAATTATTGTAAATTCCTAGGAAATTTGTAGATTCCGAAATCCCAACAGCATGCCTGAGGACACGGATTGCTAAGGTTTTTTGAATTTTCTGCTTTGAGAAGAACTGCATACAGATAGTTCTGTTGGCATTTACAATCAAAGAATTATTAGAACACCAATCAGTAAATTCAGCTGACACTGACTTCCTGCAATCGTTGGCAAATATAGCAGTGCCTTCTGTATCGATATTAGAAGGCAATATCATTGATAAACAACAGAAAAATCAAAGGGACCCAGTATCGAACCATGAGGTACACCCAAGTCAACATCAAAAAAGTCTGAGCGTTCATTTTCCATCTTCACATAAATTTTCCGGTTCTTCAGGTATGGCATTAGCCATGATAAAATATTATTCCTGAAACCCAAGTTGTATAACTTCGATTTGATTATTGAGTGAGTGATCTAAGTGTCCAACGCTTTCGATAGATCAAAAATGACTGCACCCACAACCCCCTCTTCTCGAGATGCATATAAACATACTCAAAAAGAGATCGCAAATTGCAATTTTCGTTAATCTACCTGGTCGAAATCCGTTTAATGATTGGTAATTATTTTATTATTCGATAGAAAATACATAAGTTTGTTGTACACAACTATTACGACCACTATTTTACTAATAACCGTCAGTACTGTAATCGGTCAATAATCATCAATTTCTTTGGAACAATTTTTTTTTAAGGATAGGAGTAACTTTAGATACCGATTTTCATGTGTTGAGGAATCGAATATAATAATAATAATAATCATATAATAATTCAATAATAATTCAATCAGAAGATACAAATCCTCACCAAGAAATATGTGAAAATTGTTATTGGATGAAAAATATAATATTATGGATGTAATGAAGCCCTTTCTCCGATATCCGACACATTCAAAGGGTGCAATGACACCACAACCCACACTGAGAAGCTGGAGAGAGTTTTCTATGATTGAAACAAGCTTGTCCACCTCATTCTTCAATCGATAATACAGTTAATAAAAATAAAATTTCTATGCAATTCTTTCTAGACAAACAAACACTAATGTACCTACTGTACTACCATTCATTAATACAGATTTCATTTGAAAAAGATATTCTTGTACAAACGAGCAACCGGATCTCAGACTAAGGTCCAGTTGTCGATACTCCAGTGAACTGTTGTTGGAGTGAACTCGGTTCAGTTGCTAAGCAGTAGCCAATAATAGCAAAACAGTTAACCTAGACTATCTAAAACTGGCCCTATGGACTATTTGCACCAGCCCCACTGACCTGTTCACTGAAAGTAGATGATTCTTATTAAGAGAACTGACGTCCCTTGAAATATATGTGAACATGGTTTGCCCAGCTGGGCGTGAATGGTTCAGACTGTTCATCGATGACTAGCTCTATTTCAAGAAAAGCAATACACTTACTGGTTAACAATTCCAATGATTGAGTTGAGGGTTAGGTCGAGTGGTGCTGCAATTTAATTTTGAGATGTCGAAATATTATATCAAAATTGCAACTAGTGTGTTTTTCTAGCTGAATTAACGACTGACATCCACATGGGTAAAAAATATGAAAACAAATTATAATAATTGACAACTAAATACTGAGGTATGCATTCAAATCTCCAATTAATGTTGAAAATGTAAAGCCCCAACCTTGATTAGGACTAGTTGTCAAAGTGGTGCAAAAAAGTTGAAGTTGTGGCCAAATTGGCGCTGGGATCTCAAGTTGAAATCCCATTCCATCATCGTTTGAACTGATTCCGAAACAATCGCCCCGATTGCATGTTGCAATCACGGTATCATCTGAACGGAAAGTTGGGTAACGATCGCCATTGAAACCGCCATTAATAATATAACGGATAATTACGGTCCGATAGAATGCGCTTTACGGGCATCTAACATGAGTTTGGTCGTTCGACTCGTAAAAATGCAGTCGATTTTGTTGCAACGCCAATAATATCCATCAAGATTGCTAATTATCAAAGTAATTATGTTACGTAAGCGTGTGCGGGGGGGTTGGCGAAAGGAGTACAGTTCTGTGTAAAGACGTTGTCGATCATAAAAGTAGCGAAAGCGAAGGATCTGTGCAAGTTAAGGCAAACTGAGATTTATGTGCTATTTTGGAACGAATGACTGTGCAGACTAATAAGAGCACGTGAATAAAGTTGATTCTGATTCATCAATTAGTGAGGCCATGAAAAGTCCTTGTCTCCTTTGATTCTCATACGGGGAATAAGACATCAAGAAGCCTTCAAATTTTCTATCTAGTATTAGTTCATTTTTGAAAATCGGCTCAGACGTTCTAGATGCTCATGCATTTGTAGTTTGTAGAATCAATGAATATATTATTTTCGAAAGCAGTTTTTTAGGGTTTTCAACTAACTAGAATTTGAAAAATGAAGGATCATTCGGATCCATACAATATAAACCATGAGACTGGAACCTTTGGTGTGAAAGATGAAACTTTTCCTAGAGATCAATTACCAATTTGATATTTTTGCACTCGACGCCCGTTTCGCTATTTACCTAGTTTTTCGGTCCGATATAGACGTTTGTTACTGCTACGTATTCTAATTAATTTCAAGACAATGAACTAGTGCAGTCACTACCTCCAAAGTTTTTTGGTGTAAATTCAGGGAAACACTTCGTAAATCTTCGACTTTCCGAAAAGATGAGAAATAAAAAGTTTATAGTAGTCCCATATATGAACCTCAATACACTAAGAACTCCAAGAGATATTAACAAAACAGTCGAACGCGCAAGGCATCGCCGTTAACCTCAATTTCCTATCGGGATATATTTTTCAATCTTGTAGCGAAAAATGCTTTTAATTCGGTTGAAAAGTGATGAAGAAGGTGAAACAGAATGTGTATATTGTGCTGATATAAAGAAGGAGGAATTTCGAGCGGAATTGGCTGAAAAACAAACATAAGCGTCGACCCCGCTTTCCTGTCTTTGGGGGGCCGTATCTCCGAAACTAGTTGAGACCGCCAAAATTTTCATAAGAATTTTTTGTTCAGGAGACCAAAATACGTAAGGTAAAAAAGAAATTTTTCAAAAAACAGGTGGCGCCCGATAAATAGAATTTTACCCAAGTTTCCTTTCCCATAAAAATCTGCCAAATATTTGATATTCGACATAGAATTCCTTCAAAAATGCCTTTTATGATCCCTTATCCAATAATCGCCCTGTACACTGAAGGAAACCGGCCCAGACCGCAACTAATGGCTTCTACTTTCACCACCTCTATACACATTCGATTACACCACGCACGGTAATTGCATTTTGCAAAAACCGAGATTAATCCACCATTTTCATTCTGAGGTTGTGCAGCGTTTCGTACCCGTCAATTAATTCGAGAAATGGGAAAGCCGAGAGAGCGAAAGAAGAAGAATAAGTGCGATTATCGTCTACAGTTTGCCGAGAGCGAACTGATCACTGTTGCCAACTGTGGGGCTAAATCCCCAATTGGAACTGAGTGCGAATTCATATAGCAAATCCTTTAGGCTTTAAGATGAGCATATGTTTTTAGATGGCCATTGCTTTCATGATTCACGTATATTTGTTATATTTCATATAATGATATGATTGTAGGTTTAGGGTGTAATACACACATTTTCATTTTTGATGATATTTTTTCTCTCTGCTATTCAACGAATCTTTTTTACCAGTACGATGAAAACAAAGGCTTCACGGAACTCCAATATATAATATGGAATATACTACAATAACACTAATATCTGAACACATAATAGTATATTATTCGACGAGCATATAATGTTGGCTTTTATTCACGAGGTGATTACTGCCACGAGCCGCTGGCGAGTGGCCTAAATTACCGATAGAATAATAGCCATTATACTCGAGTACAATATTATACTTTATCCACGACTAATAAAAAAAAATTAATGAAGCTTTTTTTGCTGGAAAATTTTGTTACATTTCATACATATCTTCAGAAACACTAATATATTATTCTTACGAATATTTCATACAATACTGTTGACAGGTTTGAGTTAGATTTGTTTGGATTGAAAAGCTATTTCGATATGACAAGCACATTCATAGTCACTGATAGCTCAGTGTAGATACTCCTTTCCTTCTTTTTTTTATACGTAGGTGAGGTACTGAATTGAATAAATTTGGTGGTTCACATGATAAAATTTTAAAAACCGATTGTTTGTAGCAAAACAATATAATATTATAGCTAAATTGAGGGAGTATTTGACAGCAGTGAATAATGGGTATCATTAAGGTCGAGCAAACAGACTTATTATGGGCACATTATACAATAACCGTGGATAAAAGATAAAATTGAACTCAATATTGAAAATGAGGTATACGGTTTTTGCCAGTCATTCCAAAGATGATATACATTTCAACACGTTCTAGTCACCTTTTTGTCCTATTCACCAACTGATAGATGGATATTTTTTTAATCTTCGAAAATGGATATGGGAATCGATACTATAGCATATCAATCGTGGCTTGGTGTGATGAGACCAAAATGAACAGACAATACCTGAAATGTACTCATTTCTTCTCTCGCTTTGCTCACACCTAAAATGAACGATATCTTTAATCAATTTCAGAGATGAAAACATCATTTTGTTTCATTACGTTCGTGTTGTTTAACAACGTCCTTATTTTTGTGTGAATGTGTCCGATTACTGCAAAATTGTCAACTCGACAAAACCATTTTTTGATGAGTCACTTTTCCGAAACAAGTTTTCGACAAAGATAAAATAGTTCAAAGTGAAACTCATGGAGAGTTTGCTATTGAATCGCATTTCCTCAGAGATCTGGAGAACTTATTCTAAATCAAAACGTTGGCTTTTCTTGAACAATATGCATTCTTTGTTTCCTTCCCAATTGGTTTAACTACATTCTGAATCTGTTTCTCACCAGAAATGTACCACTTCTGGCAACACTGACTTGGATGATAAAGTGCATCGCGCATTTTTTACACTTTCCTTTGCAAGTAAATCAGGACAAATCCGGAGCGGTTTTTCGAAGTCAACGCACCCCGATATTGGAGCGCTAATAGATTCGATTCGTGTTTTGCTACACTAGAATCTACTCCATGGACGGTCGAAATGTATGGGGCACCGAATAGGTGAAGATTCGTCATTATTGTTCTCCTGATCATCATCTGTTTGTGTATGGAAGGAATGACATTTATGGTTTTGATGAATGACTATCATCGAACTCCATACTAATAATAATACCTAAAAGGGGTTCCTACTGTCAAGGATATACAGTAAATCGAATTCATTCACAATCACAAAAGTTTTCATTTCTACGCTACTCACAGGCTGTGAAGAGACCATTTATTCTCTCAGAAGGAGAAGAGAACAGAAAATACCATTCTTTATATTTGAAACGACGTTTTGCTTATCAGAATTCAGGAAGTATCGACGCTACCGTAAACACACGAACGAATGGTACTCAATTTCTTCTTCCAGTCTCTTCAGTAACTTGGAACTCACACAAGTTTTTACAAATTAAACGTTATCGCTTTTTGCCACGTTCTTTAAGTACATCATCTAGCTGTCTTTCTCCCTCGAAGCCAGCCCATTTCTATTGTCAAAAATGTCGCTAATATTCGAATGAGCTGATGATTGACATGCCAGATTATTTCATTGAAACCACGCTGAATGTGAATGTCATTTACAATGAATGACGACAATGGAACTTGAGAGCTTAATGTAGTTTGTTCATTTGTCCAATGTAAGAAGTTCTTATTTACTGGCGTGATTGGGGTTCGAAACTTTCTGTGGAACTCAATATAGTTATGGAGTTTTTCGTACGGATCATTTGTAATTAACAGAGCTTCAAAATCAGTGTATTCCCATCTCCTGCTGATTGCCACTGGAGATACCTATGAGAGGTTCAAACAGATATCTAGTATTTTATTTGTGAATGCGATGATTTTCAATGGAATATATCTAATTGATAGGTATTTTTCGGAAAACAAACTTATACCGTTCGAGTATACCTTGGATTTTTGTTTGATCACTCCAGGAAAAAATAAATTTTCCTCACTTTACTATTTACCACAATTCAAACAATCATTATTTTCTTCAATGTGAAATTTCATCTGAAATTTTGTCACAGATTTTAGTAATATGAAAACTTTTTCATTGTTTGACGTAAGGCGTTTAGTGTCTTCATGTGGTCTCATTCATTAGATAATGTTCTGATTATATATTTTAGTCATGGATGCTTGTACAAGTTATATTTTTTCAGTGCCGATGTGTGAAAATATAACTTGGAATAACTACTTCCTATAGACTCCTAGATTCTCCTAGACTCTTCTACCCTTTATACAAGCTTTTGTCATGATATTTATTAAAAAAAATTATATTCAGTAACGTTCTTATGAATTTCCAAGTTCAGTTGTAGACCTCAAAAATACTGCACCACTTAGATGGATTTCAACATCACACTAGAAAGATTGTTCCAAAGTATTTCTTCGGTCGTAGAAAAAATAAACTGTACAACTCGGGTGGATCACCCATTCTTATTCTGGAAACTATCATATGGTACATAAAGTCCTCCCGGTATATCTTCCCGATCCTCGACATCCAAAAAAATCAACAACATCATCAATCTTTCTACTGACATCATCTCAGCATCGACCGTACGGAAAAGACTCGAGAACTGGCTGCTGTCGATTTTTTTCTATTCAGACTCGCACAAATCATTAGCCGGCGCTGTGTAATGCGATGTTTCGTACGTAAGTGCATGTGTGGAAATTCGAAATTACGTAACTCATCTGCCATTAATGTTCTAATAAAGTGCGGCTATTAGATTGGAGCAGACTTTAATATATTCCATTAGACATCAGTTCATCTGCAGTCGATTGATCGGATGGCTTGAGGTTCGATTGCGATAAGTCATTGATCTGAATATAAATTTTATTGATGGCGAAGTTAATAGCTATTTGGAATCAGTTCGGAGAATGTTAGCACAAAAAAAAATCGTTTTGTATCTGTCAGAGCACATCAAATTTTTCAATACAAATTGAGCAAAAAACAAGTGATTTCTACTGAACTCGGTGCCCGTCGTGCCGTATAGACAGGGGAGTAACTGTTTTAGATGGACTAATTCTTCCTTTTCACATAAGTAAATCATTGCTGTCAAGAAATTATAAGTTATAGCTCAAATCAACTGTAAGGATATGATATTTCCTCACAATACATTATAGTATTTTACACATCAGGGGGAATAAATAGCAATTTTGCACAAGCGAAAAATTACCACGATGTAGTGGCCGAGTGTGGTAATTCGCGAGTCCACGTACTTGGCCTTATCCCCGAGCAGCGTACTGTACTTTTTCCTAGAACCACCATCCCGACAGCTGTAACGTACTGGTTCACTTACAGTACACGTGTATTCTGAATTAATGATGGCCGCCAGTGGTAAAAGAAAAGTGAAGATTGTCTATCAGTTATTTCTCGTTGCCCAACAGCCCCAATGGTCATCTAACAGTTGTTGTTTTACTTCGAAAATTTTGTCAAAACTATAAATATTTTCGATCAATCTGCGAAAATGATAATGATTACTTTTTGCATAAGTATCCGTCAAAAATGACCTCATTCAAGATTATTTATTTCATTATCTGAATATTCACCTACTTATCCTACGATTGACGAAAAAATAGTACTTAGGTAGGTTTTTAGGGGACACCACATTTCTCTCTTAATATCGCAGAGTATTTTCAGAAGATAATATTATTTTTGAATTGAAATGAATGAAATAACGGTTCATGTCTTGAAAAATAATTTTGAATATATCTTCATCAAGTTGCTCAAGACATTTCCGATAGTCGGTAGTGTACTGGCATTGTTTATAGGGAACATTGATAAATAATCAACCAATGCCTATGTGAAAACAATTTGAAGCATTTTTGAGACGCCATTCACAGTAAAATTTCATTATTCGTATTCACGAAGTAGGAGAAGATCTCTAGGGACTGTTTCATAAAAGTACAAGTCTTGTAGCTACAAGAGAAACACAATGTAGGTACAGGTAAAAACGAGTTAAACACAATTATTTAGCATCGTGTTTCTTTGGGTTTCTCTTGTAGCTATAAGACTTGTACTTTTATGAAACAGGCCCCTGTTCGTTTCGCGCGCGTTTCGTTATCAAGGTAAGCATTTTCAGACAAAGGAAACTGATACTATATCTAAAGACGAGCTACTTGCGATCTCATTATTCTGATTCGTTTCTCATCAAAAACGCGGGATGAAACAAATAGGCACTTGGTCAACATTCAACTATTTTTATATTTTGCTATTTCTTCACTCTCGAACGCATCAAATAGCCTTGTGTTATGCACATTCTTGGTAGGTCTCAGAATACTTTTCACCAATTCTGTGACGATTGTCCAGAACATGTTGGGCGACACTAGCCTTTTCTCATGTGTGCATAATGCTCTTCGAAACGGGTTTTCAGCTCGTCGGCTCTGGCAGTATCATAGTATCAGTTTTCTTCTCCTGAAGATGCTAACCTTGTTAGCGAAACGCGCGTCGGGTGCAAAAACATCAGATTGGTGGTAGGGTTATTGATCTCCAGAAAAAGGTTCAACTCTGAAGAGGAAATTAGAGTGTGAACTTCAAAATGAACATCAAAATATGAATGATCTATGACACAAATGAAAAAATCTACTTCTGTTCCTGGATTGACATTGCTGCAATTATTACATTCATAACTTTCCTGATTTCCGATTCAAGTGATATGTCCTCTCACCTATCTCATTCTCTTGCAAACTCGTATTTTTGTAGGTTTTCCAAACAAAAGGAATCATTTAAGTTTCAACTGTGCCCGATATGGAATGAATGAAAGAATGAGCGGAAACGAATTGATAGTAGAATCAGCTGTGTATCAACAGATAAACACCGAGGAAATAAAAGTGGTGTCCCCCCACATTTCAAGGTTCTTCCTCTGAATACTATCTATGGCTCCTACAGTGTTTGCCATGGTCATTGGAACATTCCAGCCCCCACACTTCAAGCCATTTTTAATTAATGGGTCTCTATGTGTTACTAACAGCTCCCTTCCCACCACAGCTAGAGCCACCAATATTGTTCCTAATCATGTACCACCTTATTCTAATATAAAGAAACATGATATTTTTCGAAAACTTAATAACAGATCAAAAAAAAATTACATGAAAATCAAAATTTGGTTTCAATTCAACCTCACAAAAGTAAAGTTACTGTCATCATGGAAAACAATAAACAATACTTAGATTCTTCTGATGATATTATTATTAACAGTATTTTTTCTGAGCGAGATCTATTTGTATTGAGTAAAATTATTTTTTCTTGAGTATCTCATTTCAATCTAAAAATGCTTCATTGCTGAATAGAGGATTGAGAACACTTTCAAACGAGGTATCCTACGCTACCCCTTCTAGTTATGGATTAAACTAGTGAATAGTGGGGAATGCAGCAATGTCACAAAAGAAAGACTCTTTTAAGTTGATCCAAGCTTTCGGAACTTTGTTGTAGTTTGTAGTTCCCTGATGATGGAATAAACAAAGTTCCGAAAGCTCGGATCAACTTAAAAGAGTCTTTCTTTTGTGACATTGCTGCATTCCCCACTATTCACTAGTTTAATATATATATATATATATATATATATATATATATATATATATATATATATATATATATATATATATATATATATATATATATATATAATCCAAATATCGGAAACGGCTTCAACGATTTCCATGAAATTAAATTCGCGGTGGGTTTTGGAGGCGATAAATCTATCTAGCTAGGTTTTCTCTCTAGTAAACGTCGTTTCATCTATGTTTTCAGGCGAGTAGTAATACTATTTTTTTTCCGATTGGAAGCAACTAACTGCCTTAGCGACATTCGGTAGATGGCGTTGTTAAGCAACACGAAGCCAATGTGTTTTTCGTTTCAGGTTAAACAAAAAAACTTGTTCACTTTTATTATTATTGTGTATAATGTGTTCACATACATCTGAAGGAGCAATTCTGGTGTATATATTTCTATATATAATCTGAATTTCGAAAATGGCTACAACAATTTTTATGAAATCCAGTGTGCAGGTAGTTTCGGGGGCGATAAATCGATCCGGCTGGGTTTGATGTTCAGAAAAAGTCGCACTCGTGATTTTCATTTAACTAACCAGTTCACTATTCGTGTATCATTATGTCGGTAAGATCAAAATATATTATTCGTACTTGACCAGTATGTCGTATCTGAATATAATTCCCAAAAAACACGATTTATCAAAAAAAAATATGCCGAGCAAACCATCCAGATAATACCGTTTCAAGAAAAGTACATTCCATCTAACACTCTATCCAACTCTTATGAGTACGTTGGTATTTTGTGGTCGAGATCCAATAATTGAAAAATTCCGACAATTCTACCTCCGTCGAGCTTTCAACACTGCCGATTCGGATGATAATAGATAATCTCCCTTGTCCTGAAGGTTCATTGACCTATCAATAGTCCTTTCGAGCATTCTTGCTGAGAACCTCTCTCGTATTATTTCCCTTTAGTATGAAATGGTTAATACCGTTGTAGATGGTAAATGGGTTATTGGGACCACGCTGTTTCCCTTTTTTATTTTGATGACTCGTTGAGTGCTATACTGTGATATCGAAACGAACGATTTTCAGTACCGTTCTATGAAAAAACTTCGTTTCACAGAGCGTTTGGAATCAAACCTTCAAATTCATACTTTCATAGAAATTGCTCAAATACATAACAGTAGTAAAAATAAACCTGAAGTTTCTATGTTGATGAGTCAAGTTATCCATAAGTTAAGTTGGCTTGCTTGAATCCGCCTTTAGTATTCTTTATAATGATTGAAAACACATCGTTTATTTGCGCTAGTCCATCATCTTGATTTTTCTGGCAATAATTCTAATGAAGAACTATTCACTGCCTCAATCAGCTATGGAGTAGTCCAAAGAATGGTAATTCCATCATCACTTTTTTTATTCTTTTTTTTTGCATCCAGGGAACGTTACAGCATGTAACTATGTAGGTACATTCAAGATGTCTAGAAACCCTGGTGACTCCACTGATCAGATTTTGTTTAGATTTTTGTGGAGAAAAAAAAACAATCGACGCTTTTGGAGGTTTCCCCTATTCTTTCGGTAGGGGGGGTTATGTTCCCATTTTTCGAATTTGGGGTCAAGTGTCAAATTAAATTAATTGTCACATTTATTCAAAAAATGAACAATTTGTTCAGGCCAGCCTCAACTCACCTACACTGTAGGTTGACGGACTAACACCTATAAGAAAACAACTACTCCCCTGGCTAATACCACGAAGGGCATTGGATTACATCCAACAGGTGTTAGTGTGGGATTCTTCACAGAAGAAATTCCACATATGCTCTTGGCGATACACCACCAGAATTGATTTTCAATTATTGGGACGGGACACACTTGCAGACCGGTTTCGGGCTATTTGGCCACTCGTCAGTGCAAGGCAGTGCCATCATCAACAAAAGTCGATGACTTCCCATAATTAAAAATCATACTCGAGTAGAGTATCTTCCCTAGACCTAGGCTGATACAAACAACAAGCTAAATAGCCGTTGCTGCGCCATCTGCCCGTAGACTAGGTACTAACCAAGAGCATATCCGCATGGTCCCAATTCCTTGTACAAGGAAAATCCGAATAAAATAAATATTCATGGGAATTCTTGAAGTCTGGCTTTAAATCAAATATTCAAAAAATGAACAATTTGTTCAGGCCAGCCTCAACTCACCTACACTGTAGGTTGGCGGACTAACACCTATTAGAAAACAACTACTCCCCTGGCTAATACCACGAAGGGCATTGGATTACATCCAACAGGTGTTAGTGTGGGATTCTTCACAGAAGAAATTCCACATATGCTCTTGGCGATACACCACCAGAATTGATTTTCAATTATTGGGACGGGACACACTTGCAGACCGGTTTCGGGCTATTTGGCCACTCGTCAGTGCAAGGCAGTGCCATCATCAACAAAAGTCGATGACTTCCCATAATTAAAAATCATACTCGAGTAGAGTATCTTCCCTAGACCTAGGCTGATACAAACAACAAGCTAAATAGCCGTTGCTGCGCCATCTGCCCGTAGACTAGGTACTAACCAAGAGCATATCCGCATGGTCCCAATTCCTTGTACAAGGAAAATCCGAATAAAATAAATATTCATGGGAATTCTTGAAGTCTGGCTTTAAATCAAATATTCAAAAAATGAACAATTTGTTCAGGCCAGCCTCAACTCACCTACACTGTAGGTTGACGGACTAACACCTATTAGAAAACAACTACTCCCCTGGCTAATACCACGAAGGGCATTGGATTACATCCAACAGGTGTTAGTGTGGGATTCTTCACAGAAGAAATTCCACATATGCTCTTGGCGATACACCACCAGAATTGATTTTCAATTATTGGGACGGGACACACTTGCAGACCGGTTTCGGGCTATTTGGCCACTCGTCAGTGCAAGGCAGTGCCATCATCAACAAAAGTCGATGACTTCCCATAATTAAAAATCATACTCGAGTAGAGTATCTTCCCTAGACCTAGGCTGATACAAACAACAAGCTAAATAGCCGTTGCTGCGCCATCTGCCCGTAGACTAGGTACTAACCAAGAGCATATCCGCATGGTCCCAATTCCTTGTACAAGGAAAATCCGAATAAAATAAATATTCATGGGAATTCTTGAAGTCTGGCTTTAAATCAAATATTCAAAAAATGAACAATTTGTTCAGGCCAGCCTCAACTCACCTGCACTGTAGGTTGACGGACTAACACCTATTAGAAAACAACTACTCCCCTGGCTAATACCACGAAGGGCATTGGATTACATCCAACAGGTGTTAGTGTGGGATTCTTCACAGAAGAAATTCCACATATGCCAAGAGCCAAGAGCATATGTGGAATTTCTTCTGTGAAGAATCCGACACTAACACCTGTTGGATGTAATCCAATGCCCTTCGTGGTATTAGCCAGGGGAGTAGTTGTTTTCTAATAGGTGTTAGTCCGTCAACCTACAGTGTAGGTGAGTTGAGGCTGGCCTGAACAAATTGTTCATTTTTTGAATATTTGATTTAAAGCCAGACTTCAAGAATTCCCATGAATATATATTTTATTTTAATTGTCACATTGTTACGCCACATTGAAATTTTGATGTATACAATTTTTTATCCTGATTATTGAATGATTTCGTTGCTTTTAAACATTGAAACGTTTTTAATGTATTTTTTACGGGTATTTGATTAATCACCCATTATCCTTTACGTTGCGATCCCTTCTCACTAGTTCATCAAATAAAAATGGAAAAACCCGACTGCACATTTTCACTTTGTGCAAATTTAGCTTCAGACAAGACTGACAAGAGTGTGTTCGCGACATCTGTACATATTGTACGGAAACCTCCAAAAGCTCAATTATCCACCAAAAATCAAGCAATCCAGATTTGGCCATTTTTATCCCAAACTTTCACAGGTATAAGTAAACACACCAGGGTTTCAAGGCATCTTAGGTACATCTAAGATGCCTGGAAACCCTGGTGTATTTACTTATACCTGTAGAAGTTTGGGATAAAAGTGGCGAAATCTGGATTGCTTGATTTTTGGTGGATAATTGAGCTTTTGGAGGTTTCCGTACAATATGTACAGATGTCGCCAACACACTCTTGTCAGTCTTGTCTGAAGCTAAATTTGCACAAAGTGAAAATGTGCAGTCGGGTTTTTCCACTTTTATTTGATTGGCTAGCGAGAAGAGATCGTAACCTAAAGGATAATGGGAAGACAATGAGATACCAGTAACAACGTTTCGATATTCAAAAGCAATGAAATCAACAAATAAACACGATAAAAACATCGTAAACATCAAAATTTCAAACTGACATGACAATATGACAATTAACTTGACACTTGTCATCAAATTTGAGAAATGGGAATATAACGCCCTCTGCCGAAAAAATAGGGGAAACCTTCAAAAGCGTCGATTGTTTTTTCGCCACGAAAATCTAAACAAAATCTAATCAGTTGAGTCACCAGGACTTCTAGGCATCTTAGGTACATCCTATATCCTCAAAATCACCATACAGAGTATTGATGAATATACTTGACAAAACACTAATAATATAATAGTATATTATGCAACGATCGTGTAATGATGGTTATTATTACATGAGCATAAACCGGGATACGAAACGAGCCGAAGGTGAGTTTCGTATGGTTTATGCGAGTGTATTAATAACTACTAAATGAGAGTTACATACGCTATTTTATCTACATCCAATAAATAATGAAAAACTGAAAATATGATATTACTAGGTATTTATATTGAACACAATAATAGTAGGTAATCAATCGTATTTCTTTGGAAAATTCTACAAAATTATAATTAATGGTATAACCACGGAAAATACATCAATGAGAAATGAAAAGAAAAAAAAACTCTGCCGAGGTCAGGATTTGAACCCGTTTCTGATCACTGCCCTCGCCATTGACCACTCGGCCATGAAAGCTCATTCGATTTAGACGAAAATAAAAACATATGTGCATTTGTCAAATGAAAAATATAATCCTTTCGATTGTATTTTTTTTTGTCTAAGACATCTGTGGAGGAGTCGCTGATAATTCTTCTATATCACTGCTATAAGACATTTTAATTCGATTATCGAAAATTGACTAAATTCTTCAAAACTTCAATACCTACTGATTTTGACTTGACAAACGTCAAAATGCAAAGCTTGCACATCATGCTTGATTGACAAATAATGGGTTTCTATTGGTTGAAAATCTGTATCGTAATGGATTCCATTATAAAACGGGTTGTGGGCATCTAAGTGTATTATTAGTACGGGTGTAGATAAATAATATTCCAATGCTAAAAAAAGTAACAAGCAAATAATTGAAAAACGGCAACATGAAACCAGTATACACTAAGTCAGTGGATTCTTTCACTCAGTGAATAGTGCTTCAAATGGGATTTGAATTTTTCAGAGTTGAGGAATTCAAAATTTATTGAAAATTCATTGTAATAATTAACCCTTCTCACTGTTATAGAGTTTTCACCAAATTTTGACCTAATTCGTGGAAGGAACAATTATATGATTTTTTTGTCTTGTATCAAGATTATGTATTAGAGTTCTGCTATTAAGCAAAGTATCAGTATCATTTCACTTTCGAGTATACCAGCAATTGAATTTATAAACGTCAAGTTTGACAATCCAACCTTGATACGTTTCCTCCCAACCCAAGTAATTTCATAACGAATTTCAAAGCACCATTCATTTGCGAAAAAAATTATTCGCGAATTTTTCGAAATGAATTAATATCTATCGAATTTTGGAAGGTTTGCGGAAAAAAAGTATGTTAACCTAGTAGGAAAAAGAAATTCCTGGACTCTGTGTCACAGTCGTCCAGGAATGTTAGGCTTTTTCCACCTGGTAAAAATGTACTATTTTCTTTTAGTTTCGACATACGAAATGACTCTTTTCAAAATGTCGCTTGTCATCATGATTCATCTTCCGTTATTGGAAGTTCAACACCAAACCGATATAATCTGCACTCGCCGCGAATTTCGCTAACAAGGTTAATATCTTCAGGCAATGTGCAAATGTGCGTGAGCCTTTATAGTTGTCTCTAGCTCATTGCTGCTGTTTCGATATAATCATAAGATATTTCTTTCATGAAATGATTAACGTATGTGTGCCAGAATCAAAGTTCAGCAATGGTGCTGCTACCCTTTGCTGTAAATTGTTGGAGTTTAGCTCATATCTAGTGACTTTGGTACCCTTGCGCTTTCATTCACAAGGTACTTCTCACAGTGAAAACATGCATCCCGAACAGAACTTGTTTCTTATGAAACAAATAGTTACATCCCCAACCCAACTGATAATGGTCAAAGATGACTCACCTCTTAATATCTCCATGTTCTCCCCCATTTGGAACCTGATGGTGACGCCTGGATTGACGTGGAAGAGGACGACGTACTCGTTGCCCTGCCCTTGGCTCGGTCCGGGCGGGCCGTACCCGCCGCCCGGGATTTGCTGCTGGGGTTCGAACCCGGGTCCGAAATAGAACTTGGCGGGCGACGTGGCACCGCCGCACCCGTTGGTGGAGTCGACGCTCTCCGCCGCCGCTGGGTACGAGCAGTGGTGGTACTGGTGGGTGTAGTGCTGGAAGGGCGGGTGGTGATGGTGGTGGGGATGTGGACGCGATTTGCGTGGGAAGTAGTTGGACGAGGCGGCGTTGAGAGCGGGATTCGAGGGCTGGGGGGCGGCGGGGGCGGCGTTGGACTCTGCCATTGGCGGGTCGTCGTCTTTCACTTTCACCATAAGTTTTTGAGCGAGGTCACTTCGTTACCTGAAAAGAGACAGATATCACAATTTTTACACGTTTTGTATTATCGAATATTTGTGAAGACAAAGTTAAAAACTAGTTTCTCGATACAATTTTTTTTAAAGAATCAATACAAAGGGTTGGTGCATTTCAGATTGACATGATGAATGGATATGTCAACGATATGTCAGTTTATTTATATCAATCAAGCTTGTCTGGGTGTGAGGATAAATAGTTTTCTCAGTGAGAGGTCATCTTTTATCTTATGCTCTATTTGCATATATGTTGTAATATCCTATGATTTTTTGCAGATTTAGTAAATAAACGGGGGTGAATGTGATGAACTTGTCGCCCAAAGTTCTTCAAGAATAGTCGCAAAACTCTTGAGTCTGGATTTGAGCTTTACTCATTTTCACCAAAAATCTGTATCATCTAAGAATCAAATATTTGTAAAATATCCTCAATGAACAATTTGTTCAGGCTAGCCCCAATTCACCTACACTGTAGTTTCAAATATTTGTGTTGATTATGGTAAGCAAATCTTTCTCGGAAACTCGTATAAACTACCTATCATCAACACCAGCATATTTCTCTAGTACCTTATAAGGAATTGTAAATCAGCATTCCCCTTGACACATAATTACTGATAAATGGAAAACTGACAACGAAAAAACTACGAATTCCTTGTTTCACCTTTAGATAATTAGTGGAGAATGTTGTGCCTTGGTAACTATTATCAAAGAAAGAGTCATATTAATTCGTTGATAAGGAAATAATTCGAATGTGAATAACGAAAGCACATGACTAACGAGTTCGTAAAATGGAAAACGTTTATGGGAAAGGAACAAATATAATGAGTTACATGCAAAAAAGATACTGAATTTCATTTTAATGGTTTCCGACTCAAGTCAAGTCAAAATTTTGGTGATATGATTTTTGCATTCTCAACCTGTTTTTCCATCTTTTTCGATCATAAAAGTGTGTAGTGAGCTGTCTCTATCCCCTTATTGCATTATCGTGATTAAATCACTTTATTAATCCTGTAGAACTTAGAAAGTTATAGGATAGGTCAAATACCAGCTGAGTATTTGTTATACACTCATATTTGTTGAAGAATTCGTTGAAATGGTCATTTTTCTGTCAGTAGCCCATTCATAATTTCTTAGTGATTTCTGCGACTTTGGGATAGTTCTTCAGTCTCTTTTTTCTGCGGTCCCTTCATGATAGTTCTATGGTTTTCACGTTTCACTTCATATGATTCCGTACCATCATTATGGGAACCCCACTACCTATTCTGGTCCAGTATATAGTGACAATGATTCTTTTGTAGCAAACTGTTCATTGTTGTATCTTCATGACATGGGGACTAATATAGACACAGTCTTCCATGGTTTGCCAGAGATTTCTGAGCATTTCCTCACCATTCGGGATGTCACTCTAGATTTTAATGCCTTGAGTGAGATCTGGCATGGTCTGTTACTTAAACTTTCGGGTTGATTGAATTCTTTGCAATCTCTCATCACTACTGAAAAGTTTCTGTTGATTGCTTACTTGGGTATTATGTACCAAAAACTACTTTAAGATCTACAAGAAGCCATTGCACCCTTTGGTATGCTGCTGACACGAGTGCAAGTGCTTCGGAGGCGGATGCAAGCAAGCCAACTCAACTTATGAATAACTCTTCTTGAGCGAAAGATAAAACATAAGAATTTTCAAGTTGAGTTGAGAACTTGTCTGAATGCCCTTATTCAATCCTTGAGATCCATCGCAAAGTATGTTGATACAGAATGGTTTTTTTTGTCTGGGGAGGAACACAAACGTGAACTTCAAACTCCCATTAGTGGTCTCGGTAATGTAGTGGTTAGCATATCTGCCTATCAAGCGGAAGGCCGTGGTTCGAATCCTCGCCGGGCCACCGTGCTGGGTAATCGCACGTTAAAAGGTAAGGCCTCGTTGATCCATTGCTCGCACAAGTTTCGACTTCTGAGGGTTGACGTTCGTCAGCTGGTTAACGGAAACGAACAATTTTAGAACAATTTTTTTTTAGTTTGGGGGAATTCACATCTCATTCAATATAACCCCTTCGTAATTTCACCAACGTTGTCAGTATGATTTATCAATCAACTCCTACCGTTAATTGACAATTTATGTTTTGTTTTGATAATGAGAAGTGAAGGTGTGTACAAACAGGGTCCCATTCATACCCAGTATATAGTATTTCTTTCAGAGTTGTTGAATACAAATTTATTTCATGATTCTTTCATCAGTCAGATACGAAGGTATTTTCCTTTATCGAAAGAAACGGCATCTGTGGATGTTGAAATACTCGTTCGGAGACAGCCTTATCCCCAAAGAATCCACCCCCGACAAACTCGAGGCAATATTCGCGCGATCTTGTTCGGCTCGACAACCCGCCCCCCTCCTCCATTCCGCCCTTCACACGCTTAATGCATCTAGCGGCTATATTTGACGAAGCGTCGGTCACAACACAGACGTCGGCGTCAATGACGTCTGCCACGTGGTTCACAATCCCGCTTTTACTCTAAAGAGCGCTTGGATGCACAGACAACCCTCGCATTGTACGGGGATGAACTGATATATTTTCGTACTTTCATAGAAATGCGGGGGTATCCTCAAGGACAGGGGTCCAGGATTTCGAAACTGCGAAGAGGTCAATTCCACTGTTATTTGTGTCGCAATTGAAATTACGTGCTGAAATGATAAACCTCGTAAGTTCTTGGCTGGCATAAGTTTCGATTCCTTGGTGTTGCCTTTCGTAGGAGGTTTACAGTTAGTTGGTTGTTGTTCATTGAGGAATAGTAATTTCCATTTCACGCAGGTCAGAAGACTGAGTTTTTGGATAATTTCCTTGGATTTTCTCCGGAGAATGAGCACTTGATATTTTGACACAATTTGATAAATTTCACGAGAAGTTTTCAAATCTTTCATGATGTAACTTTTGGTAGCTCTTTCTATGATACATAGCTCATAGCTATTATTAGTTGCTGGTCAGATCTCCCAACTCTTTCAGGGTTCACCTTCGTCTCGTTGATCACCAGATGGAAGATATATTCATGGGTTATGAGATAGAGATCACAAGAAACTGGGAATCAGTTTGGGACACATTTCTCGATAGTGATGAGCAGATTTCCGTTGGATTCACTAGCTTATTGATATTGAGATTAATCATAAATTGTCATATAGGCTGTTGTCGACTAATCTCATCTCGGATGCTTAATATCTGTTATGTGGCAGAGCAATACGAGCTATAATGAAAATGTCAAACAGACTCTCCTGTAGACCTCTATTTGCAGAGTTGAATGTCCTGCCATTAGTCTGCTTGTATATACTGGAGGTGGTATGTAACATCTACAGAACCAAAAATACACTTCCGAGATATAATGATGTACACCCATAAAACTAGAGCTAGCAGCAATATCTATCCCAGACTTGACAATCTTGATCTAGCGTCAAAGGGACCAATTTCCATGGGTATAAAGGCTTACAATAAGTTGCCAGAAAATATTAGAAATGAGACCACACTATCCAAATTCCGAAGCGCCATGAAAAAATATTTACAAATTAATTTGTTTTACGACCTTACTGAGTATTTTAATATGAAACAATAGTGAGTTGGTGTATGTTTTAATATATTTGTGATTGTGCATATTGATTGTAAAACTATTTGTTGTTTTAGGATAAGAACTTTACTTGTTCATTGTGATTGACATGTTCTATACCCAGTAGGGTCTGTGAATGAAATATATGATTGATTGAAATATATGATTGACTAGTGATTTATTTCTTTGTGGTGGGAGTTTCTGAAACAATAATATTTTCTGCCACTCTCTAGTTTCATCCAATAAGAAATTGATTCAAAGAGCACGCCGCCCATCAACGTGTGAGCTTTTCGAGTAAATATTTTTTGATATTCTTTATATTCATATCCGTTTCTCATTGCTACACTCAGTATATTTCCGCACTAGAGATTTTGTAGCAAGATCTTCAGTGGAATTTGAAGATTTCGAGCGTCTTATGCTTCGAGTTTCTCAATGGTTTGAGGACAATTCAAACTTCAGTTGGTCTACTCCTCTCTCATGTTTTTTTTTCAAACTCCATAATTTTTAGGGTACAAAAAACGTACTAAGAGTACTAGTATTAGACCCAATCCTGAATCTGTGATTAACAATCAGTGCCTCTAATATTCTCCTGGTTCCCAGTTAAGTCAATCAACTGGAAATGTGTTCCTATATGTGTGGTCGTGGGTTGTGAGTCATTTCGTTTATGATTTTCAGTGCGTCATATGTCTCGATGTCAATATACTGCCGAGTGAACTGATTAAAGTTCATATAATACACCGTGACCCACAAAAATCATCTTCAGATTTTCGAAAGATCGTAACATGAAATCGGACATTTCACGTAGTTCACGTAGTTAGACGAAGTTTTCAGAAAACCGTCGTTTTCAATACTCATTAATCCTGCATGTAGCACCGAGGAAAAAGTCCCCTCTTGAATTAGGGTTTAGGAATATTGCAGCTATTAAACGATGAGATGAAGGTCAACCACTTTTTTTTCAAAAGTTCCCAACAAGAACATTATGACGTTTTATATAAAAACGACTACGAGAACTACTCCAAACGAAAAATAATGGCCCATTAGCTTAGTGCTCCCCTAAGAAAAAGTCGGTGCAATCGGCTGTAAGTTAGTTGCCAAAATGGCAGTTTCAATTTCGTAAAATGTTTCACAATAATTTTTTGTTGATGTCTCTTCATCAGAAATTATAGTGTGGGCGTTTTTTTGTTATGACAAAATATACATTTGAGTGGTTTTCCTGCCTACAATGGCGTCGTGCAAACAGGTTGAAGAGTCGTCCACAGAAATGGAAGTCAATTGTGTGACTATGTAGTTGTTGTATAAGCAATGAACATTTCTATACAAGAAATACTGAAAGGAAATATATTGCCTGAATAAAGTAGAACTTTTAGTCAAATGCCTAGGGTAATCCGGAATTTGAAAATAACTGATTCACCTCTATCCAAAGCACTATTAGTGTGAAAACAAATATTAATTAATTATCGAATTCCAGATTTCGAAACGCGACCTCTGAAAATTCGATGTCTACATGATGAATAATAAAATTCTACTTTGTTTATTCCGAGTGTGAGAGCGAACTATGCATTTCCTGGTATTAATAGTTAGTTTATTATTATGGCTGAGTGTTTCTATAATATGTTGTTAAGAATGTGAGACTAAACAACTTCATCATGGTCAAAAATAGGTGCTTTATTCTTGAAAATCGTCTGCCGAAAGTACGATACCATTTGAAAGTTCTGATTGTTAGATCGAATGGAATGAGGTAAAGCAGCGATCTTGAATTGGGCTTTTATATTTCTGAGAAGGACAATAAATGTTGTAGGATACGTCAGCTCCCCAATTCAATATAAATTATCAAGAAGAACAGTTGAAGCAGCCGTGATGGCTGGGCGGCGTTTACATGAATAGAAAAAAGCTTGGAAGGGTTTTCATACCGTTACCCTTGTCGTGCCGGATGAAAAGTAACACCAGACCAAGGGGTCTTTTTTGAGCAAGATTCAGCAAAGTTCAACTACCCTAACACCAATATGAAAGAACATACACCAGTTGCGTCAAGTTGTATGTCACCTTCAGGAGAACAAATTTCTATTCTTGTTTCTTTGATCTAGCGCCCATATCCGATACGTAGTATCTCAAAAAGCGGGCGCTGCTCGTTGCGTCCTAGATTAGGATGATATCAGTTGAAGCAGTTGAATATCAAACAAATGGAAATGGATTTTTTAAAAATGAAAATTATTCAGTGTAGTAATAGCATCAATTGTGACAAGAGATGATTCGTCTTCTTCTTGTTCATTCCCATTTCGTGATTTGATCAATGTTTTTGAACTGCCATTGAAAATGAGTAACTATTTTCTGTCAGATAATGATGCCTAGATACAGGTAGGTAGTTCATTAGTATAATTGAAATGGTATTAAGAGAAGGTAGAACCATATTATTATCTTATAGTGTCAGGTTATACTTCTTGAGATATGGTTACAATCAAATAACCCTCACATCAATTCTGATTTGGGTCATTTCCTCCATTCTTTAGCTCTGTTGAGAAATGTTACACTTTCACATCGAAGGTTTCAATCCCAGCTTCAACACTCGAGTGTTTTTTACTAGTGAAAGCATAATTTTTGATATATTAATGATAACACCATTGTATATATGATTACATTGATGAATAGATTGGAAGAAAAATCATTTGGACTTCCAGATATGAAAATTCAGTCATATATTCTATAAATTCAAATATCAGCAGAGGCAGGTGGCAATTTCCATACCCCAACATGATAAGCCCTTTAATGTTAGGAAGCGTTAGTAGTAGTTTTCCCAAATGAAACTTTCAGTTCCTTGGAGGCATATTAGACTGATGAAAACGTTTTGCCTACCCAACTTCGCTCGTTCTTTTTTAAAATAACGGACGAGTGAGTTGGCGCAGGTGGTTGTGAGGCTGGCTCTTAATCAATCGAGCTGTTTTTTTTTTTGTTGATAATTCATGTCTGCCGTATTGGGGAATGACTCTTCCACGTTTCGTGGTTAACGGATCTTCGAATAACCACACTGCTCCTGAGGTGAGGCGTAGGGAGTTAGCAGCAAGGCCTACTTCAAGCGGAGTCGATGGCAATTGATATAAAAATGTAATTAATAACATATTCCACCACTACCATCACCATCGATAATATTCAATCGATACCTCGAATGATATGATTCAATTCAGATATGTGTTTCTGTTTCAAGATTTGCGCTTAAATCTTCCACATTATCCCTGTATGTCAGTCGCATTGTCTCCGCCTGAAGTCTGGAGTTCGCTCAACAACATAATCGAAAATAGATCGATTGGTTTTCAAACATGACAATCACTTCGGAGCTTGAAATACGGGGGTGGCTATTTTCATTGAGTTCACTGCTACGTAGGCTGATATAGTACAAGAAAATTCAAAATTATTTTCATTCTCGCTTCATTATACATCTGGGTTGGTTTGACTAGCAGGTTTTGTCGAGTTCCATTGCGTATCTGGGAGCAACGCTCATCGTAGCTATGATATGGATGGGTGATAGGTTAAGCTTGAATAGTCTTTCACTCATATATAAGCTGTGCTATAAATAACACGTTGAGTGGTAAGACTTCGTTTATCCTCAATTTCCACAAATTTCGACTTTCTGAAGGTTGATATACGCGAGCGGACGTCAGCTGGTTAACAGAATACCCCATTTACAAGACACGATGTGATGTATCCAGGGTGTGTTGAATCAACAATATAAAAAATCCACTAGGGATCACATCTATTGGTTTCGAGTTACAGAAAGGGGGGATATTTCATATGATGTTTGTTTGATGAGTTTGGTAAAACGGGATCGAAAATATCGAAATATATTGCATCATAGGCAAGCTTTCTCCCTCCCTCATAGGGATAACTCATCATAACTCGTGTCTTCCCTGGTGAGAATAAATGACCATCTGGAGATGAAATATCTGCCCATGACTCTTGAAACTGCTAGTTCTTAGACTTTTCAGTCGTTGTGATGTGCAAATCAATACTGTTCTCAAAGGAGTTAAGCCCTACCTACATTTTTCATATAGGATAATGATGATTCATAATTTTCATGAGGCCAGATCAATTCCTCATTGATTTCATTATTATCGAAAGTTCAGTCGAAGAAATGACGAGTGAATAATTGGAATCAACATCTTTTGCAGCCATTCAAGCTATTTATTCTGAATTATTTGACACATGATAATGTAATGACCTCAGCAGTTTCTTATTTAAATATGCATGCTTCACAATCATAAACTTTGAGAGTTATGCGTAACGTCTGTCAAATGTTTGAAAATAGTGAAATACTTGTTCCTAATTCAAGAAGTACTTTGCATATTATCCATAAGTATTTCATCTTCTACGAATACGTTAGCAAATATTTACTGAAACATCTCTGAATACTTTTCTAGATTTGAGGGATACAGGTTTAAAAGTTATATGCACGAATATTCAATTGCTTGGGATTCCTTTATATTGTCTTCGAACTGTCAAATTCTTGACCGAAAGCATGTGTTATAGCATTACTCATAGTGGTCCTCCACCAGTTGTTTATATTTAAGAATATACCGTTCTATACCTTCATGGAAACTAGTTGATGACTCTAAGTCTCGGTAAACATTCAGCTGTCAGTTATTACTTGCAGGCTACTATATTGACTGACGTCTTCAACGGAGACAAAATCGGTTCATAGCTGTTATAAAATATTCAAGAATCGCCATCTATTTCTGAATCGAACGATACTGTGGTGTTTGGATAAAAGTTCAAGAGTGTCTGCCAAACAATGCTACTAACTCTTTGGTATTACTGATAGGGGTGAAAATCATGGAAACTTCACACTTTTCTTCCTACATCGAATCGATATTGGAATACTGAGGTCCAACGATAGCCAAACGGTCATCTCCTTACTAAATCATCCAGGAATAGTCAATTTTCTCTGAATTCGAAGCTACCGAGAGTTGTTGTATAAACTACTTCTCGGAGTTAAATTGGTTGGATGGTAGTCCACGTTATTTGCTCGACAATGCTACCTAGTAATTGTACAGTTATGAGTAAGAATGATACCACTTTGAATTGTTTTTGTAACAACGTGATGATGTTTGCTGGTATTTTTCCTCACACACCTTTGGCTGACGACCTTCTACTTCAACCAGAATATGCACATTCATTCAACGTTCATAGTGGTTTCAGAAATGTACTTTTTTGCTTGATTGTGAAATTCAATCGAGATGCAGGCGTTTACCGACAATTGGAAATAATTAGGTATCTCGGTTTTCTAATCAGTTTCAGTATGGAAACAGTTTCCAAACAATCGTGCGAGGTGTTCAAATGCTCATTTCAACTTCAGAGTTTGGGAACCAGTTTACACAGCTCACCTCAAACAAACAACCCGATTGAAGTTTACGAAAGAAAAAACAGTAGATATACTGATAGATATATAGTTGAGAATGAATCAGAAGAGGCAAAAATCTAGATGATAGAGAAATCAGTTTATGTGAGGCCATCTCTGTGTTAAATTATTCTACAATTCAACAAACTGTTCAGTGGTTTTGTCGCCAAGCCCGTTGGATCGAAGTCAACTTGTGAATGTTAGCAGGAATGTTACCTCTCACACATTTATTTGCCAATTCACAGTGATGTACTTTTTTTTTTTTTGTCAGAATCTTTCCTTTTTGTAGAGTTTCTTCGGGTTGCAGGTGTTGACAGGCAGATGAGAATAGTCATCACCTCATTTCATCATAATTTTCTGATCATATCAATATGCCTACAGATGATTTTCCTTTACTTCCTTCATACAGTCTGTTGAATGAATATTCAGGGCAATCGTGTAAAAACACTAATGCTGTCTATCAGATTCATGTGTATATTCACATGCTCGTACAAATCACTTGGAACTGTTGAGAGGAAGGAACAACATAATTCAAGTTTCCAGGAGAAAAGCAAAAAGTGCTGTTGAAACTATTCAAACTAATCAGAACTCCTCCATTGCCGATACCGAACAAGTTCATTGACACCGAAAGAAGTTCTTCACAGCTCTCTCAAACTTGGGACAATTCGATGCAGTCGGCAACAGTCAGGAGTATACATGCCTGCATGCCCTACGTATTCCGGCCAATTATCAACTTATATTCGGCTGATGATTTCTATGCTACGCTGACGAGCATCTATGAGAGCAAAGCCATTTTATAGCAGGCCATCATTGTCGTAAATTAATCAGGAGCCTTCATTTCTGTCTGAATTGCAACAAACTGTTCGATAATTGTGTTTCTAGAAACATCCTTTGGCACGTAGGTGGATTGGATTCGTTTGTTATTCTTTACTTCTTTTTTTTACTTGTCGAATTCCTGCCTTTTTTGAAGTTCACTTGACATGCGTCTGTTGACACAATAGTAGTTATTCATCTAGTGGATTTTTCTGTTCATATCAATGTGCAGAAAATTCTTGTACTGTCTTACACGGTGTGTTTACTTATTCGAAGCAGTCGTGTAGAAAATCTCATTACTGAATATATACGCTCATTCTCAGTTGTAAAACCGGCTCGTGCAACTCAGGATGTTGAAAAAAACAATTAGCAGAACTCCAGTTTCCAGAACAAGAAACAAAAGTACAGGTGAAACTATGCAGTCGCATGCATATACAGTATTTTATTGTAGATATCGAACAAGTGCATTGACACCGAAAGAAGTTCTTCATATCTTCAAACTTGGGACGATTCCAGAGAGTCGGTAATATTCAAATGTAAACAGGCCCCTCGTATGTCAGCCAATTATCAACTCATCTCCGGCTGATTTACTCTGGCGACAAATTATCAAACAGAAACACGTACAATATGTGTGCCCTTTGGTATTTTGACAGCCGATACGCCCACATGTCATGTTGAAGTTCGAATGTGTCAACAAATTCCTGGGTTGCTTGTAAATAACATGCGACGAAGCATCTCGTTTGTCGGACTAGGACAATTTTACAGTTAGGCAAACAACTGTGATTCGTTATCGAGGAATCATGTTATTACTTACCGTATTATTTAAAAAACAATTGACAACCTATCACACACGAACACACTTAACCACCATGTTTATTGATTTTTTGTTTACTGCGATGGAAGCGACGTCTTTCTGGGAACGGTATTTTGTGATCGGTGGTAAGTCCGAATGTTATTATGGATTTTTCGACATCTGACGGGGAAGACCTGAACGATGCAGAGTTCAAACTGAAAGTTTTCTCTTGTGGGGCCTCTCTGCGGACAGTTATGCTGACATCTGAAAGCGAGTAACGAAACCAACTGGAGTTCAGTTGCTCATGGACATCTAGTGGCGAATAGTCGAAGTCGTAGCTGTTGGATACAGTATCCTATTAAATGACTAGCTTCCCATAATCTGGTCGATATTTCGAGCTATCGGTTACAGATGGCAGCCAGCTGGTAGTTTGGTAGGATTTTTTATTAGGATCACAGCACCATTTTGCAATAAACTTCAGGTGATTTTTACCACTTTGACAATCATTTCAAACCAGGTTTGGGACTTGACATTCAATACAGGTAATAGAGGATTTTGTTTTGCAAAATTAGGCAGGAGTTATTTTATTGCATGGATAGTTGCAGTCTGACGTACTTAACCTGAAAACACAAAATACTTACGAAAATGGCGAACGGAAGTGCCGCCATTTTGTGAAAAACCGTTTAGGCCTGTATCTCCGTAACCGTGCACTTTAGGCCCACAATTATCAGGACCTTTTTTATAGATAATTGAATTTCCTATCTTTTTCATTCGAAAAATTTTTTTGTAGCACTTACCGTTCACGACTTATATTATTATTACTTTTTGTTTATTCACTTTTTACCGATATATCTTTAAATAATTGTTCAAACAATGAATTGTTTATTATGAAACTTTCAAATCGATTAATTTTCTACAACTTTTATTCGAAACTTTTTTCTCTTAAGTTGATATTTTTGAAGTTACAACGCGTTCAATGTTGTACTACCGAGTACAAAGTTATTAAGAACGAAGTATGCATAGCGTAATGATGTAGCGAATCCCATACATAATAAAAAAAAATATGAATTTTGGAATTTTTTCGATTTAATAAAAAAATTAATAATTCAAGTTCTTACCTGCAAGAAATAGCGAATACCCATTAAAATTTTTTCTTTGTATTTTCTTTTATACAATTTAATATTACTATAATTGATTCAAAAACTACTGCCATAATTAAACACGCAAATAAAAGAATGGAATATTCATTGAAGAATATATGTGAAATTTATTTTTACAAATGTACACCATAACGAATCATATGTCTTCTCTGACTCTTTGGCGTTTCGAGGGTGGTGAATTTCCGATGTTGGTTACGTTCTCCTCTTCCTTTTCGTTATCTTCGTCAGTGGCATATAAAAATTGTAACGCTTCTATTAATTTGTCGTTAGAATCATCACCAATATCTTCATCGATGTCGCACAATTCTGAGTTGTTGACGATTACTTTCAGTTGATTAGTGCACGTTTCCTCTGTGCAGTTCTCACAGATTACCGTACAGTCCAGTTCTGCATTTGCATGAAATGCACTCTAGTTGATCTCCCAGATACAAGACGATTGAAATTAACGCGTTGTAACTTCAAAAATATTAACTTTAGAGAAAAAAGTTTTGAATAAAAGTTGTAGACAATTAATCGATTTAAAAGTTTCATCATAAACAATTTATTGTTTTAACGATTATTTACAGAGATATCGGTAAAAAAGTGAATAACCAAAAAGTAATAATAATATAAGTCTTGAACCGTAAGTGGTACGAGAAAAATTATTGGATAAAAAAGATAGGAAATTCAATTATCTATAAAAAAAGGTACCCATAATTGTGGGCTTAAAGTGCACGGTTACGGAGATACAGGCCCAAACGGTTTTTCACAAAATGGCGGCACTTCCGTTCGCCATTTTTGTAAGTATTTTGTGTTTTTAGGTTGAGTACGTCAGACTGCAACTATCTATGAAATGAAATAACTCCTGCCTAATTATGCATTATGGACACGAGTAGCTGGCTCCCTATTACCTGAACTAATTGTTTGAAAGTTCAAATTCGTAAGTGTTCAGGAACTGATTGGCGTTTTGAGAATTTTTTCACTTTTTATGTGATGTTGATCAATTGAGCTTGATACACATTCGTTCAAATTCAAATCACATTGTCCAAGGAAGTAAATTCAAACAGTTTGAATTGATCGAAACTTTTATCTAGGAGATATATCGCTTCTCTTGAAATCTACTCACTATCAATTTCGAAAAGGTGAAACTTTTTACTGACAGTGTCTTAGATATTTCGTTTCAGAGTGGGAACATTGCCTAATTGAAATGATGGAATAATATCATTCTTTGATTTGACAATTATTTTCAAATTCAGAATTTTAATTTTTTTTTTCCAAATGCTTCAAAGGGGCACAGGAAACCTAAATTTTCTATAAACACGGCACTATTTTATATAATTATGATTTTTTCGATGCCCTAGATTTCGGGACAAAAAATAAAACTGAATTTTATCAGAAGGGGTCAGAGAAGAGTGTAGAAAATATAATAAAAAATCACAAGTTCAGTGTGCTGTGTCCTTAATTTTTAAAAAATAACATGAAAGGATATTTTGACTCAGAAATGGAAAAAAAAAGCGCAGGAAGAAAAAATTATGCTGTGAATGTTTTATAGATCTGAAAAAAATGTCCGCAGATCAAAACTTTTTTGTGGCTGAGGACATTTCGACTCCTTTGACCCAAGATAATAGGTGATATTTGTCTTTTCTATTGATATGTGTATATCATTTATTCCTCGAAAGGAAGGAAGAATCTTATGAAGGTATTTTGTTCAATTTGATTTATATTCCATCATGATGACTTTGTAGTTTGTATTTGGATCATGCCTTGAGGTTTAATGAATTTTGTCATCAGCCTTTCCAGCAAATTACGACTCCGACCTCAACTCTTTCGCTTGTTTGCAAATTCTCCAGACATTTATATTTTCAGTATTTTATTGCATTTTCATTCTGCTTTGTGTTAAAGCTGTTTGTTGCCAGAGAGTGCTCAGTAAGTAGATCAATCAATGGCTAACGAATGTTTTATTTTACTATATTGGTCATCAATTCTATGACAAGTTTATCGATTACGAAGTTTCTGAGGTTTGAAGTTATTTATATTCTACATAAATGAGTTGTTTTTAACGACGAATATTTTACTAGCATTTCATCCACATTTCAAAAGCTATTATACATATATCTCAATCGGGGACGTAGCCATGTCCTGTAACATTATTGTTGTATTCACTTTTACTTCTTACTTCCAAAAGTCGATACTTCAAGAAAAATTGAACCTTTGTTGAAATAGATAACTTTGACCACTAATAAAAAAGTTATGGCGAGCCTCTTGGCTGTAAGTGATATCACACACACTATTGACTTAAATTTTGACCATTCCTGAGATCTACTCCCGTTCGAAAGATAATAAGAGGTGGTCTTTTTACTTTCTCACTTTTGTATCAAACATGGTTGGAATATAAAATATCAAAATTCTAACATATCTATTCTTCACCCCCAATAAAAATGAATTCCTAGGTGTAGGTTGACCATCATCGAATTTCCATATTAAATATGTCCTGGTACAAAAAAATCACATAATATATGGGTAAGGTATTCAAAACTTTTCAGGAGAGAAGTAAAACACGCTAATTCACATTTATATATTTATTGTCGTCAGTTTTTGAGAATGCACTTCAACAAATCATTTCTACAAACATCGTATTTCAAGGCATTTGTCATATGTTCAGTATTCAAGTTGATGGTACTCAGAAATGCCGCATTCATCATCAATTTCGAAATCAAGACTTCCTTACAAACAATATTGTGATATTTGGAGATATTAATCTAGATGAACATAAGCAATTATAAAATAGTTTAATAGCCTACCTAAACCTATATGTATTGTTAATCACCATTGCTGATACGTTTCAGTTTCGTTTCATTAAATCACATTGTATACATTTTTTGTGAACTATGAATATTCGTAAGTACTCACTTGAGAAAAATGCATACGAACTTGAAGAAGTTGAAAAACGTATCTATTCTGAATACAACATTAGCACCATAAAGAAATTTCATTATTGATGTAAAAATCTGCTTTGACTATGTCAACTGAAGCAGTAAAAGAATAAATTATTACATGGCACACGAAATTTCATAATTATTATACAATATGAAAACATACAAAAATAGTATAAAAAGTAAACGACCAGAAAAAAAATGGCAGTTTGGAAGTAATACGAAATTATACAAAGCTGTATTTCAAGCAGATTAAAGCTCATAACATTAACATGAGAAGCAGAAAAATATGAAATACAGCTAATGTTGAGTCAGGAATGATCGTATCACTCTCTGATCACAACATTATGTATCCGTCTGTCATTCGAATAAAAATGAACACAAATCAAGTGAACACTAATGGATGAAAATTCTATACAATATCAAGATTGACTGACAATGACTGCATTATTCAGAACTAGTTTTGACTCTTTAGTAACTAAGATCTCCTCTGAGCGGTATAGAGTTTTCAAACTCCGAGCTGAAAAAAAATAACCAGATTAGTCACAAAATGTCAATATATAGAGAAATATTGCTAAGAGGAAAATATTATATTATTATAATTATATATATTATTTTATATTATATTATAATCAATTAGTATTATATTCTGCTGTATTGGATTTGATTAAAATGGGTTTGCGAGGTAATATTCATGGATGGTTCAAAAGTTATTCAGATAAGAGAAAGCAGTTTGTATATATGGGAGATTGATTTGCTTCGAGAAAGAAATGAAATGTGGTGTCCCACAAGGATCAGTTCTTGGACCAACATTGTTTCTCACATAAACTCAATATCCAAACTTATATTATATTTGCAGATGATACGACAATGATATATTTTTCTGAAAACGTTAATGATATTAAGTAAAAAATTGAAAGTGATCCTCAAATTATTGACCTGTGGTTGGCCAAACATAAATTAACGTTGAATATTCAGAAATCTTCCGCCATGTTTGTTTCAAAAAGACCTATAATAATCGATAACAGATTATCCAGAATCAAGTATAAAAAATATGAGATAAATTATACAAACTCTATTAAATATTTAGGTTTACATTTATATTCTACAGTTTCATGGGTAACTCATATTGGTCATTTGAGAAAACAACTTTCACCACTAATTGGTGTATTGTATCTAATTGGGAACTATTTAGCACTGAAACATTTCAAATAGATTTATTTTGGATTGATACATTCAAAACTGCAATATTTAATTTCAGCTTGGGGAGTAGCAAACAAATCAATATTGAGGCCCTTGAAAGCCAAAATAAAATAGTAAAATGTATTTTCAAATTATATGTCTCGGAACCTACTGTGAATTCATACAAGCCCATGAAGTTATTGAATTTGGATCAAATATTCAGTTATACAGTCATACAGTTAATTCTGATATTCATAATTATGGTACTAGACAAACTAATGAGCTCATTTTAATCAAAGTCAAAAAAGAAATTTGCAAAAAACCCCTTCTTCATAAAGGCGTTAAAATTTACAACAATTTACTTCCTCATCTGAAAAAAGTTAAAGATTCTGTTAAATTCGAAAGATACCTCAAAGAATGTTTTCTTAACTAAAAAAAATGAATTCGATGGTTGTGCCTGTTTTTCATATTCTACTACTCTGAAGCTTCTGGAAAACATTTTGCCAGGAATGATTAATATATATATAAATATATATATATATATATATATAAATAACTATTTGAACTGATCTATCTGTTTTCTTTTTATGTTGTATTACATTATTCATTTCAGTATGTTCCTGTCCTATATCTCTTTCGTTCATCCATCTGCTTCAGATCATTTTACCAAAATTGTATCCACAAATTATACTGAATAAATGTTTCATGATCAACCGAATTTTAAATTGAAAGATGTATTTTTAGTTGAAAATGTTTTTGTATTATATTCACAGTAGGTATGCTGCCCAAGTCGCATATAACATTTTTAAAATTTATTTAAAGTTATTATTTTCGAATACCAATATCTGACAAAAAATTTGTGGATGAAAAGTGACAATTTTTTCAAACCAATATTCCAAAAAATGTTTTATAATAAAAAAAAAATAAAAATCAAAGCTATTCGAAAGGACTACTATTTGTACTATTTCCATACCTTTTGTCAAGGATATCCAACGGTCACGCATTCATAAGTAAAAAAGCATCAGTCTATATTATCTTATAAAGGTAATAAAATATGTATAACATTAGCTTATCGTTTCTTATTTACATACAATACTGATTATCACAAATAATACAACCCCACACCAAGGGGGTCTATTCTTGACCCTTCGCATAAGCTGCTCGTATTGGCCCATTCTCATGTCCAGCAATAGCTACCACACCACGGTACAGTTGTCATTTCAAAATATGATCATACTAAGAATGTTAAGAAGTGTCAAGAATAGCAGTAGCCCAGGTATATCCCATCTACGAAGGCTGTCAATTTTGTCTACTAATATTAATGGACAAATTGGAGAAGTAAAAAAAAATATCTTCTCTTTCTTCATTATTGGAAGCAATCGACTCATATCATCTATGAAATATGTATACTGGATGTTCATTTCAACGGATTGTTAAATTTACTTAGTTATTTGTAAAATATGATTGGTGACTTCGAAGAGTCTTTGTACCTATTGAGCTATTTCGAAATTGTTTTCTACCTTATTTTTTGACGATTCGTATTCATGGTTCAGATGATTACTGGTGGATATAAAACATTTTAAAAACGAAATTTATCTGAATTGATAATGATGGTGGAAATGATGATGACCGATCTCACTCAATTGATATATTCGATGGAGATAGAGAACAGATACCTACTTAATAAATAACTTAGCAGTCCTAGTACACATATCTGTCATATAAATGAATTTTTGTGCATCTTTATTTCCATCAGCTGAATTTATTTGCAAGATCATCACTCCGGAAAATACTTCGTTTCCTGTTTCTAGTGAATCTACTGACGATAATATCGGGAATATTTGAAATATCACACAAATGTGTAAAAACGAATATCGGTTCATGGGAATTTCAATGCAAAGTTGCACGGTGGTTCGAATGAATAGTTAGTTCGTTCACATTGCATTTATTTTGCATTAACCCATAATTATTTCCCACATGTGCATTTCTATCCCTGGATAAACCTCACTCCAACAAATATTGAATCTATAACATCTACAAAGTTCATTCCTTCCATAGGTGATTTTACTTGACAGGGCATATGTCTAAATTTTCACTCATGAAAATGAGCATCCAGTATAAAAAAATTCTCCCAAAGATAAACAGTCAACAAGAATCACGAACGCAACACTCCTTCATAAAAATATAAACTGTCAACGGAACATTAAATGCTTTTGATATGATACGATATAACATCCCAATTCAACGTACCTATTGTCTAGCACAAAAAAAAATGTATTGCCTTTCTTAGCTTATGCTATAGCCCGAGGGTCAAACGTACGTTAACAGATACAAAGGAACGCAGTTGAAGTAAAAAATACAGTAAAATCTGACGGTGTGTATCGTCAAAGCGTAACTGGAAGGTTTAGGGTGGATTATATTGACGGGAGGAGGTTCTACGATCTCATCGAAAATATCACCATCGGCAAAAATCAAAGAGGACGGAATCCATCGCATTCTGGGTATATTTCAGAAGAAAGCAGCGTGAAATATCAGAGTATTGTCATCATTTCATCATGTTATTATATATGTTATATATGAGAAGAGCTGGAAGGAACTCTGAATGTATTCAGTTCACTCTGCCAAGAATCGAATGTCAAACATCGTTATTCAACAGTCGATTCTTCTGGTTTTATTGCAGGTACCATGAGTGGTGAAATATATTATATAGAAAATACAGTAACCTTTTTTTTCTTTTTCTAAATCAATAAAAGGTAAAATGTGCCAGTCTAGTTCGTTCCAGCTTTCTTTCATCAGAGTGAACAGTCGACTCAGAAAGACAGTCTATAAATATTCTCGAGAAAATCTTCATCTATATAATTTATCAGAAGCTTGCTTAATATCAACTCAAGATGAGAATCAAATATAAAGTTCGATAGTAAATTTCTTGTTCGGATGTTCCAAAAAACAGAAACTAATAGTAATATATATAACGAGACTTCGAAATTGTCATCATCACAGGATTATCTCCATCAAAATAGATTCAATAAATGTTACAATCTCGATAATATCATACTGATATCCATAGAACAGTTTCAGATGAAGAATTCCATTCTTTATCACTACAGTGAACTGCTTGGAATTCATTATAACACTATCAGTTGATGAAAATTATTGGAACTCACAACTAACTTTCGAAAAAAAATCAAGTTGTAATCCAAGATTGATAAGTATAAAACATCCAGGAGCAATTCTGCCTGTATACTATTTTCGCGAGAGAAAGATATATTATTATTAGTAGTGCGGGAAGCGACATTTTCCAAAAAGTCACTTTTACACAAGTAATGTACACTATTTGTTCCGTAGTTTTCTGGGTATTGTAACCTACCACAATCTGAAAAAATGAAAAATATTTGAATTCATACAAGTGTAGAAGGGCAGATTTTCATTCTACCCCGAATAGTTGCTGCGTCTATTGAAAAACAGTTCTTTCTGGATAGAACAAGTCCAATCAGTCAGCAACTTCTCGTATAACTCAAATTTTGTCTATCAAAAAAATAATAAGAACTAATATATATGAGAATACTTATCGTTAACGTTTCGGAAACTAAATCCGCTTCCGTTTCCAAAACTGATACGCAAATTCCTGTACAAATCCCAATATTTCTTGTAGGCAATCTTGGTAATTGATAGTGTCAAGAAAGGTGTAGTAAAATGCCTTTATGATAGAACAAAAATTGTATGTAACTCACAAGAAAAAATCAATGATGAGATAAACCAGAAAAATTCATAGAAAAAACTTTTACAGAAATTGAAAATCCTTGTACAATCCACAATGAAGACTTACAACCGACACCAAATACACAACCTGTATCAAACATTATAACTTATGTCCCTCGTGTCTGAAAAGATAAAACGGATCGGCAACAGGTATAATGTTAGAACAACATTCAAAACAACAAATACTTTGAGGTCAATACTGACACACACTAAACCAAATGACACAACGGAAAACACAAAAAATTGTATTTATCAAATTCCTTGTTCGTGCGGTCAAAAATATATCGGTGAAACGTCTCGACCATTGGAAGTGCGAAAGAGTGAACACAAGATGTACATCAAGAACAGACAGATAGATGGTTCTAAATTATCAGAACACATTCTTACTGCTGATGGAGATCACACAGTGGAATGGAATGACACTAAAATTATGACGAAAGAGAGCAATGGCAGGAAACGAAAATTAAAGGAATCTGCTTTCATCATGCTGTCTGGTGAAAAATGCATATCAATGAGTTTGCTTGATATGGATCGCGGATGGCTACCCCTCCTGAAGGACAAAACGTTATGTCAAATTGGATATATTTGACAAATGTCAATTACCAAGATTGCCTACAAGATATATTGGGATTTGTTCAGTTTTGAGAACGGAAGTGGATTTAGTTTCCGAAACGTTAACGATAAGTATTTTCATATTTTTTTATTATTTTTTTGATAGGCAAAATTTGAGTTATACGATGAGTTGCTGACTAATTGGACTCGTTCTACCAAGAAAGAACTGTTTTTCAATAGACGCAGCAACTTTTCGTGGTAGATTGATAATCTGCCCTTCTACACTTGTATAAGTTCAAATATTAATTTTTATTTTTTCAAATTGTGGTAGGTTACAATACCCAGAACATTACGGAACAAATATCGATCCACCACAAAATAATGACGTTCAAACAGTACTCAATGTACACTATTTTTCTTACGACCACCTATTTTATTGAACAATACGTAATCAGATCGTGTATATATGATGAACGCTACAATATGAATTCACCTTAACAGCAGCTTGACAGCTGACAGTCCCTAGAGAGGTACTTGCAATTGACTATTGATGAATATAGATTTGATGGCGTCGGCCAGAATCGTTGCTTCAATTTTTGCCAATAAATACTTATAATTTGTAATAAAACTGTTAAATGTTGTTAAATATTGTTGTGTGAACTGTGAATACACAATTAGTATGTTGAGTTGCCTGACTAATCTCAAGTTTTTCTTGTGTCAGTCTATGTTTCGATATTGTTTCTATAAAAAGTGCACATGAATTTGCAATAACTTTCATAGTGAAATAAAGAAATAACGATAATTAACGTTCATTTGACAATGTTACAATAATGTTACTCATAAAACAACACTTCCTTTTCCCACTGAGTAATGTAACTGAGAGAAAAGTGCCATTGAAACGTGGTCAGTGCGAATCCTTACCTCGAACAAGGTTTGACGTTCAAACCGTTGATAGCCTTGATCCCTAAATCTAATCTTTGGCCGTCCTGCAACTCGAAACTGTGGACGCATCCGCTGAAACCCCTGCTGAATCTGCCCCCGGTCATCCTCGCGATATCTGGCGTTCCTCCGAGGTAGATGTTGCCCTCGCAGTTGAGCTCGGTGGTGAACCCTTCGGATTCGCCCTCCTCCAGCCACGTGTTGTCCACGTAAATGGATCCCTTCCTGCCGTCGCGTTTCAGGATGACGGTGTGCCTTTCGTTGTCGTCGACGCGTATCTTGTGGTTCTGGATGACCGCCGGGCCCATTCCTAGGTCGAAGCTGTATTCCAGATAACCGTTTTGGACTGAAATCAACGTCAAATTTCGTTACATGGCGAGTCGTTGATGATTTGAAGGCCGTATTATGAATGAGAGTGGCCCCCAAGTGGAGACCTTCTGGTTGATCATGATACAGGTTTATTGCTGTTTAAGTAGTGTATACTCACATGCAGATATTGCATAAAGAATTTGTGTAATGGCTTTGACTCGAAAAATATCAATATATATTTATAGAAGCAAACGAATTAAATAACAATGAAGATGAAGAGGCAAAATGAATCAGTTCGTAATATGTATCGTGAAAATCCGATTGGTGGTTACTGCAATACTGGTTAGTCTATTTTCCAAAGAATTTCGGACTTGTTACATAATTTCAGCTTGACCCTGATTCCAATTAACAATGTGGTCTCCTATCACTGGATCTTCGAAAAGCCTTCGATACGGTCGATCACAAAATTTTATTGAGTATATTATATCAAATAGAGGTAAGGGGAATAGTTCATGCCTGGTTTCAAAATTATTTGTTAGATGAAAAGCAATTTGTCTACATGTAGGAAAGAACCAGTTCACTCAAAACTGTCTTATGTGGTGTTCCTCAAGGATCCATTGTTGGACCGGTTCTTTTTCTCGTGTATGTGTATTTTCTCTCCAATTTAAATTTGGAAGGAAAAATCAAAATGTTCGCAGACGATACATCAGTAATATATGGGGCAAATAATAGACAAGAAATCAAAGTTGATATGTTGAAAGATCTCCAAGAAATATCATCTTGGTTGATAAGTCACAAACTATAGTTGAATTTCCAGAAATCTCCATTTATGTTTATCTCTAAAAAATCGAATTTATCACAATCTGACCATTCCATCAAAATAGATAATAAAATCATGGAATATTCTTCTATTGTGAGATTTCTGGGTATAAACATAGATGAACATTTGACATGGAGTAAACATTTGGACATTCTGAGAAAACAGATCTCTCCAATTATAAGAGTATTTTTTAAATTGCGAAATTTTCTATTTGAAATTTTTTTTTTCTGGTATATTTTTGATTTCAATACCTAATTCCGGTTTGGGAATCAGCAACAAAAACCTTATTGAGACCTCTGAAAGCTTTACAAAATAAATTAATTAAATGTATTTATAAATTAGATTATAGAGAACCGACAAAAATGTATACGAACCCAATCAACTGTTAGATACATCTTCAATACATACATTAGAACTCTGCACGTTCATTCATTTGGTTAAAAATAAATTGAAACATTCTAATCTCATCTTCAAAATTGATTGTGACCAACATGACCATTCAACCAGATGTTCAAATAATTCATCAACAATGAATTTTTTATTTCTGTGGAAAGTCTGATTTCATTATCTTACTTTTTTTCTCTATTTATTTGATTCATTATTTGTTTCTAATTTTTCCTTTTATAAACTTGTAAGTTTCTTGAGAAATAAACATCATTCAAAAAGAGATGCGAATAAGTAAATGCTTGTTCTTTTAAGGGATACTCATTGTTGTTGAGATATGAGGGACATATCTATAGTTAAAATTCATGCTGACTTTTATCCACCTAATCCATTGGCCAGCAATATATTTCTTTCGATTGAATAGAAAATCATGTGAAGATCGATTGGATCGAAGTGAAGTTACGCGTACTTATTGTTTCTGAAAATTCCATACTCACTTGCTAGCGCAATATAATCTTGACCATGTCCATCTTCATTTGGTGGTTGTCCTTGCCAGAAAATGAGACCGTTCGATTGATTTGTCGACAATTCCAGGGCGATGATTTCTTGGTCTTCACCGTTGTGTGGCAACAGTGCCTTACTGAATTCCAAAAATCCGTTTCCTTCGAAGTTAACATCTCCACGCAATTCGGAAACTGTAAATGACCGGTTGTTACTTCTCATGTTTTGAAAAATTGAAGTTTTTATGAAATCCACAAAAAATAATTCTTCTAATTCTATTGATATTTCTTTGAAGTATATATACGGAAATATTCTTTGGTCAGACGAAGGAGTACGTAGAAATTGTTTTAAAAAATTCATTGTCCAAAAAATTCGAATTCTTGCCAAAATAGCAAGCAGGGGCACTAGGGTCATATGAAACTATAGACAATATAAAATACTAGGACTGGGCCTTAGAGAAAGATAATAAGACTGAAAAGAGTGTGGTTGGCAATATGATTAATATCCTAAAAACGTCTCAGTTCTGAATTCAAAGATAATTTTGAAGGAAAACGCTGTACCTATTTGGTTTCCGTTAAATCATCTTTGACTATTGAATTCATGTAATCGGATTCGAAAACCTTGTCGAGAGGTACTTTTTTCAAAATCTCTTGCTGCATTAGGGGAGGTCCAAAAACTTCCTTTATTCCGGTGCGCATGGAAATGAGCATAATCATGACGTCATTTACTAACAAAAATCTATTCTTTTCAGTATATCTCACTTCAATTCATACCGCACCGAGTTCAATGCATTTTGAATGGGAAAGTGACATAAAAGCCAGTCCAGGTATTTTTTAAGGTCTATATATGAAACAAGTGGAATAACTTTCAGTCCATGAAAAAAAAAATATATTGGAATTCGTGATGGAACGTTTCTGTTAGTGCAACACTTTCTGATATATATATTTTATTGTTTGAAGTATATATCGGGAAGTCCTAGTCCCGTTAGTTTTCCTCAATCATTATGTATCAAACCGTTCCATACCTTCAGAAATTAAAGAGAATGAGCCAATTTCTAATTTCAAAAATAATTAAAGTCCTTTCTACTTGATCAAGCAAGCATTTTTTTTAAGGCATTGAATGTTTTTCACTGCTTGATTTTTTTGTTTTCTTATTTTCCCCCTTGTTCTATCAGTTTAAATATTATGAAAATTGGAACAATGCTACTGGGTATGATTGAACCGTATTTTTTTACCATTAGTCATACCGAAACTTGCGCTGACGGTAATCCAATATACTTTGCCACCTCTGAGGAATCTTATTTTGAAATTATTTTTGTTTGTATGTTATGGAATAGCTCTTCCATTTGGATGGATCATATTTAATATTTGCGAGAACGGATATTTTCAATATTCATTTATTTCTTTGAGACTTCTTTCTCTCAAATATTTTCAGTATTCAATATTATTTCCACAATACACTTTGAAAATGAATCTCAAGTTTTGGATTCAGTTCGTCAAGTGTTTCCAATACCCCAAGTTCTATTTCAACTACCCAGGTTATTTCCAAGGCTTCCAGACCTTTCAGTAGTGAATAAGTAGTTGGAATAAAATGCTTTCCGCCATATTGGAGTACTCAATCTTTATCATTTTTGAAGTTCACCTTTGAAGCTCACAGGATATTCTATTCTCTATAGCTGAGGATAAAAACAGGTCATTATGTCATGAATTGGAACAATGCCATAACAATACATTTATACGATTTTTTAAACCTGATATGTTTTCGAAAACGAAAACTTCCAGTAGGTATACAATTTTCAGCAATCAGCAACAATACAATAGAAGACATGTTTTTTCTTCTAGTCTTTCAAGATTGAATGTACGAGTTTTCGTTAGTATCATAACTGTAAATCGATTGACAACATCTGGACTGACGGGATATTTGTTGAATCGCTTTAATTTTTCTATAAATTCTAATATTTCCTATAAATTTCGTTAAGGGATGTTGTACGCTTCCATCCAGATGGAAAGAAAACAACTCCTACCACCCTGGCTATTAACATTTTCTCGACCTACCTTGTTCACAGTCGTATCCGGAGAACCCGAGAGGGCAGTCGCACTCGTAGTTCGAGGCGTTTCCGCGGCACGTGCCTTGGTTCTGGCACGGTCGGCTGTCGCACCTGTTCTGAACGATCTCGCAGTTTTTGCCGCTGTATCCCGCCTGGCACGAGCACTGGTAGTCTGTCGGCGACATCGGGTAGCATTGGCCGTTGTTCAAGCAAGGGTTGTTCGAGCAGCTGATCTGTCTGCTGTCGAACGGTCTGCCGTCGTCTTCGTTGTCGGCGGCGTAGATGTTGTTGTCGACGTCAGTTTGATCGTTGCAATCTTCGACGTTCGACGAGTCTGTGATGTTCTGGATGATGTTGATGTCGGTGCCGGAGATGTTGATCTGAAAGTCGTGTTGCGAATTTTGGAGAAGAAGAACGTATAGTTCGCGAAACTTGAGATTTTTGAATGTGAGAAAGTTATCCGGCTCGAAGGACCATAATGTATATATATATATATATATATATATATATATATATATTTGCCATCGAAACGAGTGTATCATTATTTTTTTTGGAATCCAATTGATATTTCTATACATAATATGAAAAAAGTTATCGATAAGTCAACTTGAATCAGTCGCGTTGGTAATAGGTATACTATGGATCTCATGTGATACCAAAAAAATTCAAGTAATCAACACACTTCTGAAAATTAATATTCTACTATGATCATAGTAGCAAGATATGAAAGAAGCTGTAGTTCGAATCACACGATCCTCTGCAACCCAAACCATTATAGTTTACTGTTTATTTTTCGGTGATCAATTAATATCAATTTATAAATACGTTTAATGATTTTATTTTGTAAATATTTCAGCGGATTCAATATTGAAGCAGTTGCTGTGTATTGTAGATTAGAATATACCAAGCAGAAATATATTAATCTCAAATATTTGAATGAAATTTCGTTTCTTATTCTGAATAGGACTCCAAGTAAAGGTGAAATTTTCTTGCGTAATTTTTCAATGTAAGTTGCCCATGAAAGATTCTGATCTATGTGAAGTCCCAGAAGTTTAGTAGTTTTAATTTTATAGAATTATTTTTAAATTTGAGTGGGTGACAGTGGTCAATTTTGAAATATTTACTTGTTAAAAACATATAAGTCGATTTTTCATAATCAAGACTCTATTTGTGATACTGTTACCAGGATGATATTTGTTCCAAGTCATGTGTCATAGATAATTGTATTGATTTTGCATTTTTTGATTTGTAAATTAAAGTTGTATCATCAGCAAAGAGTTTGATGGATCCTAAAAGATTCAGTTTTGAAATCGAATTGATATAGATGAGAAATTAAATTGGTCCTAACACAGAGCCCTGTGGAACTCCACAATTAATGTTTTTCGAAGAACTTTCACTCACATCTGAAATACATCCATTGAATCCGGAATATACTTTGACGCCGTCGTTGATTCTGATGCGATGTTTATCGTAACCTCCCACATATAGTGGGGTTTGAAGGTTAAGAGTTTTGTAGTTTCTTGCTAGTCTCCCCTTGGCTGGAGCTTTTCCATCCACCGTCAGGCTACCGTCACTTAACGATCTCGTTGCAGTCAGAATGTGCCACTGGCCAGGGCTTATGTCGTCCTCGGATCTAATTACTGTTGCACCTAGAAAACGGCAGAAGGTGTGAGTATTTCGATGATATGCAGATGAGAAAACGAGAATATTGAAGCTATAAAGATACCATTTTCCAACTCAAACAATTGCAATGTCTGTATACTAAGACATTTTCAAAACAAAATTGTTTTCTTACAGAGAATCAGGTCTTTTCTAGTGGCCTCTTGGTTCTTGAATATAACTAGATTGAGAAATATTCAAGAATGGGACCAAATGCAATTACGTGCACATCAAAACTTTTACATAGTCAATACTTTTCAAAACATTTTCGGGAGTTGAATATTTATCATATCGAGAAACCACTTACAAGTTATTTCAGAAATCTCGATGGTGCATCATAATTTTCTTTCATAACAGTTGTCGATTATTTTCAATAAGTATTATTCAATATTGAAAGCTATGTAGACCTTATTACCTATGGTACCAAGAAGCATATGTATCAGTATACCCTTTGTGGGGAGCATTGGATATTGTGGAATACAGAATGCTTCTAGGGAATCATCATGAAGGTCAATGTTTAAATATCGTTGTGTGACTTTCAACAACGAAAAAAAAAGCCGCATCGTCGAAAGTGAATGAATACTCACCATTTCCTGCATCGAATCTGAACTCCAGATGTTCATCACGCATCGCCAAACTTATGAAATCTCCATGCCCCTCTTCAGTTTCGCTGCAGTACAGTAAAACTCCGTCATCCAAGTTGTTTGGTTTGATCTTCAGAGTGATTTTCAGTCGCCTAGCAGGTCTAGGCGTTTGGTAAGCGATGAAGGCGTCGTTTTGGAACGCGGGTTCGTTAATTGTTATCATTCTCTCGCATCTGCGACCCGCATGGCCCAGAGGACACTGGCATTCGAAGCTATTCTCGTTGTCGATGCATCTACCTACTCCACAAGCATCTGAAAATAATTATCAGCATGTCAATTGTATCTTGATTCTTTTCAAGTCGGATACTATACAAATAATAACTCTATAATATCAGCTTAGGCTAGATACTGAAGAAAGCAGTTTGTTCTGCAGAAGAGGTGCGATGATTGGAGAAGAATCGCACTCAGATTTGGACATAATGCAACAATCATTCAGTCATTCGATATCTGAAGTTGAGCAGCGCCGAGCACGGTTGCTACTTGGATAGGTGACCTCATGCTGGGAAAAACCGCATCGGAAGCCAATACAACTGCAGCAAAATAGCATATCATAGCTCGCCTTCAATATATCAATGGGCACAAGATATATTGAGGATATGCCGTCCTTCGGAGGGGACGTAAAGCCGGCGGTCCCGAGTCCATGGATGTTGGGCTCATAAAAGATCCCTACCTCTAGTTGAAATACCAGAGGGCTCGGCAAAATTAACGGTTGGAGGAAGTGTCCTCAGCGGCGTCGGGTCGGTGATTGGCCTTGGTAGCGGAAATAGGCTGACGTCAAATAAGGAAAAAAACAGGCAGAAAGTCGCAAGCAAAACCATTGCCATTTTCTCCGACAACAGCCAGGCGGCCATTAAGGCGCTCAGTTTATACCAAAATCTCAAGCTGTTTGAGTGCACTCAAGGAGCTAGATACCCGAAATAGAGTCACTCTAGCTTGAATACTCAGACATGAGAGTCACGAGGGGACCAATGCTTTAGCCCCTGAAGGTGCATCTAAGGCTATGATCGATCCAAAACCTTTCTGCGGGGAAGGGAAATATTCATAAAGACATAACATGAATTCCTGGATGCAAGCCGAATCGATAGATTGGTGGAACAAGCTCCTAGGAATGAGGCAGGCCAAAGAGTTCATGAAGGAACCATCGTCTAGATTCACGGAGGATCTGGTGAACCACAATGACGGGGCATAGCCGGCTCAGAAAATGTATGAGCAACATGGGTCTGACAAAAGAAACCCCCAGTCAGGAAGAGGAAAAAACCACACTACTTTATGTGCTCTGTGAATGGGAAGCGATAGCAAGGCTGGGACACTCGAGATGCGAGAAAGAGAAACCAGAGGCTTCTAGCTATTTGAAGGGGTCAGTGTCAAAGCAATGGTGTCTCATCAAAAAGATAAAGCTAGACAATGTGCCCTAATAACCAAGGATCATCACAATAGATCTGAAAAGTTCTTAGTGTATCAGGTCATGGGCTGTCATGTTTGTTAATTTTGATCCTGAATCAGCAAACAATTCTGAATCATGTATATGGTCATTTTTCAAATACCAATAACGGAGCATCAGAAATCATTCGCAAAGGTTAATTCTTCTGTATATGTGATTCTTCAGCTGATCAATTCAGATTTAGAGGTATGACGTGAGTTCACAAAATCAATCAAAAACCACTCTCATACATTTACTTTACTTATAACATGAATAGAGTGCATTCACTTACATGGTGAACACGCCTCTCCTTTCAGCTTATTACACGTGGGTCCACTGAATCCTGCTGGACAAATGCAAGTGTATCCTTCCTTAGACAGAGCTTCCTGGCAAGCACCTTTGTTCTCGCATTTGTTTTCGCTGCAAGTTTCGCATGTTGTTACGCCAGTTTTGTTCAAGGACTCTCGCAGGACGTCAACGAAAGCGTGGCCAATTTTCAGTCTGCTGATGCAACCTGGAAATAATTGTGAAATACCCAATGAGTTTTCCTCACGTATGAAATCGAGAAATATCCGGATAAGAGAAGTTTTTCAAAAAATAGATAATAAGAAGAGGTACAAGTTCAAGAAATGAATGAATGAAAAAAAAATAGAGCGCAAATCTTGTCCAGGCTCACGGAGTGACCTATTCTCACCGATTTAAATTGTAATAAAGAAGATCTCCATTTTTTCCTCCTTCATATATTACTCATGCTACTGATGCGGAATTTTTTAATCTTGATATCATCAAAAGCAATATAGTTATTTGCAAGATTATTCACCAGAAGAGTAATTGATTCAATTTACGTGTGTTTGGTTTATAATTATTCAAAAAAGCCATTGTTCTTAGAGAGGCAGTGTTTTTTTTTGAATATATAAACGTTTATTGCTCCCAAGAATGAACTTGTATTTATAATAGGAAACATCTTCATTTCAAGCAGTTAATTGAAATCAGTGATTTATAAACAAAAAAACAAGAAGAAAAACACTTATACATGATGTAGTCATGGGTAGGATATGATGAAATGATGAAGAAAACAGTGTATGAAGTTCAAGATAATAAGTATTTTTTTAAGTTTTTCTTAAATGAATCAGCATTTTTTGTATTTTTCAATGTTTTCGGCAAGTTTTTATAAAAGATGAAGCCTTCATACATAATAGATTTGTTACAATAATTTGTTCTGAATCTAGCCAGAGAAAAGTAATTTGCTTTTCTTGTTGAACGGTCATGGGCATTTATGGTTAATTTTAAATTCGAATTTTTTACGTTATTTTTGATCGAATGAATAAATACTAAAAGTTTGTGTTTGAAAAGAGAAAGAATATCTAATAATCCTCTAGGTTGATGAAGAATATTTGTTGGATCTTGCTGCTCTAAATTGAATATATATCTTAATATTTTGTTTTGAAGAGTTTGAAGTGGCTTGATAGTTGTTTTATTTGCTGTTCCCCGAATTGAGATGAGGTATTGGATTCTTGAATAAATTAATGAAAAATATATTGTTTTTCTATATTGTATTGGAATTTGTTTCTTGATTCTATATAATATTCCGAAAATTGGTGAAATTCGCTCTCTCAACACTTCTATGTGTTTTGACTACGATAAATTTTGATTGATATATAACCCTAAAAATTTTGTGCTTGTAGAATATTCAATTGATTCTTTCTCGAATTCAATTGATACTCTCGAAGAGTTGGGTATTGTCTTTCCCGAAACAAACATGAACGAAGATTTAGCATAGTTTAGACTCGATTTATGAGAAGACATCCAAGACGATAAAAGAGTCAGATCATAAGCTATATCTTCTTTTATTTTTCCAGAGTTATATCCTGAATGAACTAGTAGTATCGTCTGATAATAAGAATGACTTTCCATTCAGAGTCAAATCTTTTAGAGAATTTAGATTAACTAAAAGAAGAATTGGGCCTAGAACTGAGCCTTGTGGTACACCACAAATAACAGTTTTATACCTACTCATTTGTTCCCCTATATACACATACTGTTTTCTGTTTCTTAAATAATTTGAAAACCAATTGTGAATCTTTCTCCTCACCCCAGCGTGATATAGTATTTTTAAGAGTATACTGTGGTCAACAGTTTCGAAAGCCTTTTTCAAATCAAGTGACAAGAGTCCACATATTTTGTTTGAATCCAATTGTGAACGAAAGTTAGTAATAACTTCCATTGCTGCACACTCTGTGTCACTCGACTTGAGAAACCCATACTGATGATTGTAAAAAAATCTCTATTTTCCAAATAGCTCAACAATCTACACTTCATTAATTTTTCAATAATTTTCGATAGGACTGTTAAAATCGATATTGGTCTATAACATCCCATTTAATTTTTTTGCCACTCTTAAAAACTGGTTTGACTTTAGCCACTTTCATGTTGTCTGGTACAATTCCCGATTCGAAAGATAAATTTATTATTTTTTTCAGTACCGGAGTCAGTTCTGATTCAACTGCTTTAACATGAGAAACATTTATTTCATCAAAACCTGGAGCTTTTCTTTTGTCCAATTCATCAATTATTTCTTCGATTTTTTCTTCAGAAACTGGTTTCAAAAACATCGAATTCGTTTGGGTTTTCCAGATATGTGTGTCCGAATGAATTTTGCTAGCTGAATTAGGTCCAACATTCACGAAATAATCGTTGAAGGATTCGCAAATTTTGTACTCTATTGCTTCGGAAGTTTTCTCTGCTTTATTATAAATCAGGGTGTTGATCGTCGTCCAAACAGATTTAGGGGTTGAATTTTTGAATTTGTCTTTGAAAAAATCTTCTTTAGTTTTTCTTAAAGTCTTCTTAGTGAGTTGATTGTAATAATTATAGAGATCAATTATTTCTTGATGTTTGGGATTTTTCTTCTTCTTGAGATGGTATTCATCACGAATTTTTTAGCCACATTGTCATTGAACCAAGGTTTCGAATCATTTCGAATTTTGATGATATTTTCGGAGCGACAGTTATTGAATATTTCGAGAATTTTATTGAATATTTCGAGAATTTTGTTGTAAATTCCATTATTATTCACCAGAAAAGTATTTGATTCAAGTTACGTGTGTTTGGTTTATAATTATTCAAAAAGGCCAATGTTCTTCGAGAGCTATTGGTTTTATTGAGATACAGAAGCGCTGTGAAGGAATGGGAATAAACAAACATTTGCTTACCTACGAATCCAACATACGGGGAGTATCCGAAAACTTCCGGCGATATATTGCTAACGGTGGGCACGCCTCCCAAATACAAGTGCTCCGCCAAATCGAGTCCTATGTACTTTCCTTCAGCGACAGCTACAAAAGGCCCTTCTCCGTCGACGTACATGGTGACCTTCTTCCTGTTCCTAGACACCTTGACGGTGTGCCATTCGCCGTTGGTGACCGGACGTTCCGCCCTTAACGTAGTCGTGCTGTGCCCCAGGTTGTACTTGAACTCAGGCACCGAGTTGACCAGCGAGAGGGATATGAAATCCCCGCCGATGTCGTTGCCCTTCTGTCCGTTGTAGAGGACGAGGCCGTTGCCGTTTTCCGGTTTGAAGGAGATCTCGAAGTTGAATTGCATGTACGAGTCGTCTATGGTGGGCAGGGTTATGTAGCTGTTGGGCGCTTGAGTTAGGTACGGGACGATGCCAGTTACGACCAGGATGATGGGCACGTCGATGTTGCGCATGCCGCTGCTGGCCGAGCAGGTGTAGGTACCAGCGTCGTTGCTGCCGACGTCGTTCAGTTGAATGGTTCTCTGGAAAAGAACGATAATCATGTGATTACCGGAATGTAGCTTTTGAACCCTAACAGACACACTCCATTCGAATGTCATGATGAAAGAACCTCTCATCAACGGTGAGACGGACCGAAGACATTCTCGAAAAGTACGGGGTGTGAGCCCTCTTCAGGCCCAAAGAAACAGCATTGGATATCCTCATTAAGCTGAAGATCCCAGAGATCTAACTACACTTGGAAAATATTGAATACCTTTATAATTGTGTATGTCTACATCGAAAGCACAAAATTTTGTCTGTCAACTCAAATTTCGATTGATTTTAAAACGGTTCAGCAGAAAGAGACATAATGGGTCAAAACAAGGACTCTGAAGGCTTGGAATACATGTGTATATTGTTTTATTTTGTCATAACTTACAGGCATCAGTGGATTGTTCAGATAACAACCTGGTAGGTGGGGTACCTTGATCAAATACAGAAGGCTCTGTTGTTACTAAGTCTGTATGCCCTTTCGCTAAAGATTTGGGTTCGTCACAAGGAAGTTGACACATTGAATAATCATTAAAAAGCAGGTATAATTGCCAATAATACCAATTAACACTTTATTATCCCAAAAAACCTTACAGTTTATAACAGGGATACATCAAACATATCTCAATTAAAAACTGAACTTAAAAAAATAAGATGAGTTATAATAAATACAAATTTAACTACTCTCATCAACAAATGATTGAATCAGGCATATCACCTTTCCATTTTCTTCAAGTTTTTTAGAATTGAATTGTAAATATAAATTCCATTATGAAGAAGAGACTTCTGCTCAAAACCGGTTTTGGAATTACAGGATCTCAGGGCTGTGTTCTGGTGGGTATTATGCAGATGAAAAACATTGACTATACAAAAATTTAAATTAGATGATTTAATTTTTGCTTGACAAATCGAATGAATATGCTCACTTCGAATTTATACGTAGTCATCAAATCGAGTAATTCTTTAGGCTTAATTAAATTAATGGTTGGTTCTCGCAAATCTAGTTTGAAAATACATTTTATTGTTTTATTCTGCAATTCTTGTAGTGGCTTGATGAGGAAAATATTAGCTGAACCCCAAATAGCTATCATAATTTGTAATTTAGAATTTATGAGGCAATGATAAATATTCATCAGATATTTCTGAGGAATGTGGTGTCTTATTTTGAATAAGATACCAATTATCGGGGAGAGTTTGCGTCGTGAATGTTCAATATGTTTATTTCATGACAATTTCTCATCAATATATAATCCTAGAAGTTTCGTAACTGGCTTGTATTCTATTGTATCACCATTGAATTTAAACGCATTTTTGAGGTCATCCATTGTTGATTTAACCAACTCGATATTTTTTGTAGGTCTTGATTCATAAAGTTGTGAATATGTTCAAAGTTATCTGAAAAATAAACGAGAGTTGTGTCATCAGCGAATAAACTGAGTTAACCATGAAGTTTCAACTGAGTCATTGAATTGATATAAGAGAGAAAAAGAATTGGGCCAAGAATAGATCCTTGGGGAACCCCACAAGAAATTTTTTCAATTGAACTTCTGTGATTGTCTATATAAACATATTGTGATCGATAAGGCAGATAATTTTGAAATCATTTATGATTATATTCTCTCATACCAAAATAATGTAATTTTTCAAGCTAAATATTGTGATCAACGGTATCGAATGCTTTTCGCAAGTTTAGAGAGAGAATGCTACATTTTTTGTTTCAATCGATTCCAATTTGGATATCAGTTACAATATCACTGATTGCAGTTTCAGTATCTCCACACTTACGACGAAAACCATATTGACCGATATATAATTAAGTCATTTTTTTTTTCTAAAAAATCTAACAGCCTACTATGCATAATTTTTTCAATCATTTTGGAGGAAATTGGAAGAACTGAAACAGGTCGATTGTTATTTATATCATATTCTTTGCACTTTTGAAAATAGGAAATACTTTGGCTATCTTCATTTTATCTGGTACCATACCCGTTTCAAACGATTTGACTGCAATTTCATATAAAACATTTGACCATTTTGATGATGTCCACACTGATCTCTTCAAAACCACTTGCTTTTTGTCCATCTGAATCATCTATGATTTCTTCAATTTCCAGAATGCTTCTTGATTTGAAAAACAAAGATGTAACGTTTGATGGATTAACAGTATAATTTGTTTTATTTGAATTTTTTGATGTAACGAAAATTCTTCTCCAGGAAGCATTTCCAAAATATTCCTTTGTTTACTGCCATATACCCGAAACAGTTTTTTCAATCGTATAGTTAGGAATATCTCGCTAGATCTCAACACCATTGTTACGAAAAATCCAAGCATGCCTCTTTTCGAAGAAAGCCAATCTGTCCGGTATTGAAATATTGATAGTGACTGTTTAAACAAATTCAGTTATCTCGATCCAAATTGGGGTAAGAAATATCATGGAAATACCAAATGAAAACCATGGAAGGTAGCGCAAACATAATTATCTTCCTGAAGTTGCCAGTAATGTTGGCAAGTCTAAGGAGATGCTAGTGTAGCACTTAAGTGTTTCTCCTTTTTTTTTCTACGGTAATTGAGCTCTGTTGAAGGAAGTTCCTAGGGAATAGAACAATATATTACATCCGCTTAAAATGGCTCTTGCCCAAAGAGTAATCTAACTGTTTTCACGATGTGTAAAATGTGCACGTACTTCAATCTTGGTTATTTTCGTTATACTTACGCTATAAATATCAACGGATGATGGCAGAGTTCCACCTTGCTTACTCCACTGGTATGTGATTGGGTTGTCCAAGTCAGTCTTGCATTCCAAAAGAACAGTCGATCCTCTCGGTGCGGTTTTTATTTCTAGAGGTGGTTCTTCATCTCTCACATTTTCCTCTGGAAAAATATTATAGTTAAGGTATCTCTCCAGCGGGAAACTGAATATGTAAAAAACAGTGTGATACGAACCAATGAGGCTGATTACGATATGATTCATGGTAGTCTCATTATACTGATATATCAATGACATCTCCCAGAAGATTGAAAATATATGTATGGTTGGAAATGAAAGATATTACCTATAACATTCAGAGTGTAATCCTTATGGTAGACGCCTTGCTGTCCGGTGGCTTCACACCTATAAACTCCGCTGTTCTCTGGTTTCAAGTTGACGATCCTCAAGTTTCCACCAATATTCTGAACATTGTCAGACAATGAGCCGGAGAGTTTGGACCAGACCGTTATGGCTCCCCTTTCGGAGGATTGGCAGATGACATCAATGTTTTCTCCTGCGTATCTGTCCATTTCTTGGGGGGAGATGTAAAGGGTTGGTTCTGGTCTCGGAGGTGACCTGGTGACTGGACCTGAAATATAACAGGGGATCGTGTGAGAAAGAGAGAGAAGCAGAGTCGAAAAAGAAAAAATTGTAGTAGACGAATCTGACAGTGATCTGATAATATTCCCTTCATTCAAAAATTTATATAGTTTTTATAATCATTATTTTCGTTGACAACATTCGTAAAAAGTCTTCAAAATCAACCTTAGAATATAGAAGACAGAGTCAGATTCGAATCAATATATGCAGAGGAGGAACATGTACAATGATTCAAAAATAAACCACGATTTATGGATTAGTTAACACAAAAAGCAAGTGGAGACTATAATTTATCGGAAATACGTTAATTGAAGATTTTCATAGAGTAACTTTGAATTTCGATGAAGTTTTGTGAATGAGATGCAAAACCAAAAATATTTTGATATGATTCAGGAGATTTGAAACATTTGAGGGGACAGACCGAATGAAATGGAATTCTTGGTTTCCAGATATCAAATTTTTTGACATTCACTAAAATCGTGGAGGTGGGGATCATTTTGGAAATCACTATGATAAAAAGAGTGGAATTTGTTGAATTGAACTGGCCGATACATGATGAAAACCCATATTCAACAAAAAAGATCTTAGACGAAATGATGTTTTCTGAACAAAATTGAGGATTATATTATAGAAGAAGTTGGATCCTCGAACATATTAAATGGATGAACAGATCGAAAAAGATAATGAGCTTCTGGGCTGGGGCACATCTCATGATGAATTTCGATGAGTTGCACTGTTCAAATGAAAGAGATGAATTGACAATATATAAACTATGAAAATGGTCGCATCACATTTTTTTTATATTCAGATGTGTGAATTATATATCTCGTTGAACATCTAATCTGAATCAGTGTATAACGAGGAAAGAAGTGTTTGAAAATAATATCTAAAATATTGCTCAGGGATCTAACAGAAAAAGAAAGCTCACGCTTTCATGTCGTTGCATATCCAAGATATAAATTCAAAAACAAACAATTTTTCAAGGAACTATTATTAGTGAATGTAAAAATCACCATATGATATTATAGAAAAACGGAATGAGTAACAAATATATTTTATTGCCTCAACATAATCCATCCTGAATATATCTTCAAGACGTGAGAGTGAAGAGTGTTCCAAAAAATATTAGTATTGGTAATGCGATAAATTTGGTGAATATATATATATATGTAAATATTTACAGTTATTCGAATACTAATGTCTAGAGCCATACAATAAAAATGCATTTCACTGCAACTATTCAACTTCTCTCAACTAGGATATAATGTAGACAATCAAAATTTTCCACAATGCCAAGAAAATTCCAGACAATATATATTGAAGTCATCATTTTACTGAAATATTGGACGCTAATATCAAAGGAAAATGGAGCGTTGTTGAGATAAAAGTTGATAGTTACAGCCACAGAAAAAGTATATACACATAACATGCCAGGAAAGTTTCCCCGCTAGAATCTCAAACTGAACATAGTTTACCCAATCATTGTCATATAATTCACTTTCCTGCCTCGTTAAATAAGTAACCACACCCCGCTCAGAAACCACAATACATCAAAATAGAGAATCTACAGTGGCACAGAAGATTGACGTCACGCAGAGCTTGAATATGCAGAACGAAAAAACAGAGACATCTAAAAGAGAAAGCTGCGTGGTGTACACAAACCCCGTCGTATCCTGTTGGTGGAACAGTCCATTTCATCGCTGGCGTCACCGCAATCGTCAATATTGTCGCAAAGTTGTGTTTCGGGTACACAGTTCCGGTTGTTGCATAACCACCATCCTTCTTGGCATGATTCCTTGGGTGCTGTCATACATGCAAGGTGCGATATTAAACTACCAGACTAAATTGTTCTAACTTGCCACAAGAAAAATCCGAAACTCGAACGCATTCAAATTGAGCCATCACTGTTGCACAAATTTCATTATCAGACTCTGGTTCTCTTGAGGAGATAAATCAATATATGCTTGGTATCAATTTAATTGCTGATGAATTGATATAAGCGAGGAGTCACCACAAATGTTTTAACTGAATCAGAAAGCAACCTTGCAAACAATTGATATGTTCAGAGTGTCATTTTCTTATTACTAGGAGTGTATTTTAGTATGTTTGTATAAATTTATATCAACATCTTGATAATCAATATTCAGTTTTGGCTATTTTTTTGGACCTAGCTAAAGCTTTCGATACTGTTGAGCATAACCGACTATTAGTAAAATTGGCAAATATTGGATTTCGTGGCAAGGTTCATAAGATCCTCAAAAATTATTTAGAAAATAGAATTCAGTATGTTGAAATTGATGAAGCTAGAAGTGAAGAGAAAATTTTATTTAATATTTATCTCAACGACCTTTTTAATATTGACACTGCAGTAAAGGACTTCCTCATGCCAAAAGCTTACTACGACCTGCAGGAATACTATAATGAAAAATTCTGACCTAAAATAGAAGTTTTTACATTTTGTATGTGTTTTAGCGGAATTACTTATTTGTAATGAACTGAACTTATTGTTTTCCATTTTTCTAACCTTTATTTTATTAATAATTATTTTACAATTATTATTTCAATTCATAAATTACATTTTACACTTATATATTTACCTGTACATAATAACATTTCATTTTTATATATGAGAATATGGATTATACCACAAGTTATTGTACTCATCGCTTTGTCAATAAGAACTTATTCTTGGACAATAAAGCACAGTTTTGATTGATTGATTGATACTGTCATATTATATGATGAAAAAAACTGGAATGAATTACAAACCAATTCTACGTTAGATTCTGAAAAGATTAAAAATTGGTTTGATTATAACTCACTCACAGTAAATTTTGAGGAAACAAACTATGTCCCATTCTCATTTGATAATATTTCCCTACCGGACTTGGGACCACTAATACTTCATGATAATACTAGCATTGAAAAAACTGATAGTATCAAGTACTTAAGAGTTATAGTTGATAAACATCTGAAATGGGACAAACACATAGCGTTCCTTTTGAAGAAATTACGAAGTTTATTATCAAGATTCAAGTATCTCAAAACATTTATGAGCGCAAAACACCCTTAACATTCTTTATTTTTCATTAATACAATCCCATTTGAGTTATAGGATTCTGGCTTGGGGAGGGGTCATGAAATCCCACATTAGAAATCTTGAAGTAAGTTCTTCAGAAACGGTTTGTATCCAAGTGAAAATCTATACATAGAAACACATAAAATGGACATGAGACAATTATTCGGATATGACATCATGATTTATATCCATAAACACAAATTGAATATAAATTTCAATAATCATATTTATAATATAAGGAATAAAAATAATATCACATTGAAAAATAGAGTTAAAACAACAATGTCTCAAAAAAATTTTAAATATTTATTGCCATTCTACTATGATTTGATTCCAAATCATATAAAAATGATCAAGTCATTAGTATCTTTCGAACTACATATTAAAAAATGGATTCAAGAATCACGTCGAAATTTATTTCATGAAATCTCTCACTTCAGTTAAGAAAATTAGTTAATTTCTCAACATTATTTTGTTGAATTCTACAAATTTATCAAATATATTATATATAAATGTAATTCGTATCTCTCGCAACAAGTTTTTAACTTCGCGGGTATAATTGAACTGTTTATTCACCTTTTTACAAATTGATGTATATGCTTTATTTTATGAATTTTGAATGAACTTTATCATTATTATTATCATCAATACCTAGACGCATTGCTTGCTAATTTCGGCAAGGCATTATACAATTTTTTCTACCGATGCATGGTGATATATAATGTTTACCAATACTTCCGACTGTTTTGCAGACCGGAAGGCAACCGGCCTGTCACATAGCAGTTTTAAGAGCATAACACGTATAATTTTGCCAGTTTGTGTAGATTTCAACTGAGTTGTACTAGAGAAGGTTTTCTGCCAATTTTTTTTTCACGCGGCAGAAAGTTATGGTACGGCGGTTGATATATTTTGGTGATATATACTATTGTAATCGATAACTATTGATAGAAAAAAATATTCATAAGTGGACTAGGCTTTTAACCTCTTTAATTTCAGTTCTTCTAATAGTACTTCTATCATCAAACGCTATTTCCTTTGTGCAATGGTGTGGCTCCTATCACGCAAAACACAACATTCCCGAAACTAAGAACTATTGAGAAACTTACCGGATAGTTGGAAGTCGACGTAGTCGCTATAAGTTCCCCCATTGATGGTAGTCTCGCAGTAGTACCGTCCTTCGTCTTGCTGCTGAACGCGGCTCAGATACAAAATTTCTCCGGTGATCTGAGCGCTTGCTGGTAGAGGTAAATTCTCACGGAACCATCTTATCGAATTCCTTGCATTAGGATCGCTGGTTTTGCACCTCAGGGTGACGCTCGATCCGACAGGGGCGTATTGTTGTTTTTGCTCGGCTGTTATGGCTGGCCTTGATCGGTTTTCTGGAAGCAAATAAAACACAATCAGATTTCGGAAAAAAAGTCAATTTAATAATAATAATAATAACTTTAATGATCACAAGAAACATACATGTTTATACAGGGAGTTGAAAAAAAAGCAAAAAAATACATATAAATGAAAAATCAAAAAACAAATTAAATAAAGTATTATATCAGTTGCATATACATATATAAATGGAAGGATGAGTATGGAATAGTATAAATGAATCAGTTGAATCAGGCATTATCGATACATTATAAAAATAATTTTGTCGATGATTAGTCATTATTATTGATATAAATTTTTATTCCAGAGAAGTACGACTTTTTTCCAAAATCGCTTTTTATTTGTATGGTTTTCAAATAATTTAACTGTCTGGTTAGATGATTATGGCTATCAGAACATATTAGGTATGTAGAAAATATTTGAATATTCATATTTACTCTTAGTTGAATGGATGAAAACACAAATTCTCGACTTGAACAAAGAATCTATATATAACTCAATTCCAGAAACATTAAAGCATTTCGCTCAACAATGAAATTTAAGCAAAAATTCAAACAATTTTCAATCAGCCAATGTATACTATATTTTGCATGTAGTCAACAGTTATGTTTTTTTTTATCTTTATTGGTATTCATCAGTTTTTAAAGCCATTTCATTTTGACTGCTTACAAATATATAATTTCGTTGAATGTATGGATTTTTTTTTCCTTTTATACTTTTGAAAATTTAATTTATTGACTATGTAGGTACTTGTGTGTTTCAGTCCCTATTCATAAACATGTAATGTTTCTTGGAAACATAAAATTGAATTAAAATTGAATTAAAAAAACGTATTTTAAAAATCATTACCAGCATTAAATCATTTTTGTGTTGGTCAATGAGGTACTATTGGAAATCACCATAATCCTGTATTATACCGTGGGAATAGAGAAACACTGAAAAATCTGTTGAGCTTATTACTGCTATCTTCAACAAATTCTAGTATTTCTGAATTCAAAAATACGAATGATGTGATACATTAAGTATATTAACATTATTTTTGTAAAAATCAACATGTTTTATGGCTGTCGCCCATACCAAAAAATATTTTAAGGTGGCTCTACATAAGGGAAAGAAACAAATGTTATATTGTTAGTTGACGAATAACCTAACTCGCAGAAGAATAATTTAGTTGCCAACGTTTGAAATTTTATTAACTTCACAACCGTGGCTCAATATCTGAGTATCTTCGTGAGCAAAAAGTCAAAGACCACATGCAGTCTCTCTCTCTCTTGGTATCTACTTATTCACCTCATCATGAGACGAGACAAAAAAATTTAAGTCTGAAGTACATGTATTTCGGTGTGAATATACCCTTGAGGTACTGAAAGATCAACTAACGGGTTACTAACTGTTCAAGAAACAATGGTTAATTAATGTAGATATATGTACGTTTTTTTCCCATGTGTATGTTTCTTGGAATCATTAGAGTTTTCATTATGATTATAAATAGGTTTTATCAGGAGCACGAGGTAATGAACCGAAACCTTCGAGCAATTACCCCAGCCATGGCTATGATGGAGGGGAGCATCTCGTTCTACCCACATTTCGTAACACCCACACTCTCCGAACATACCCGAATGATGCGCTGTTGCCAAATTCATCATTCTTTTAGGTTAGGTTAGTTAGGTTAAGTTAGATTGGGTTAACAGAAAATTGCAGAATATCCGGTAAATTTTGCAACAGTGCATCATTCGGGTATATTCGGAGAGTGTGGGTGTCACGAAATGTGAGCATGACGAAATGTGGGTATTACAAAATGTGGGTGAAACGCAGCGCACTCAGATGGAGTAGCATCAGAGAGGCGAAGCTAAATAAGAACCTCAAGTACTGCAAAGGTCGCAGTGGATAAGGTCACGGGACAAATGGTAGTTCGATCTGATTTGACGTATACTCATTGCAACTCACCTTCTACGATAACATCAGCTACAGCTTCGGCACTTCCTGCTCTATTCCTAGCAGTACAAAGATACCTGCCGGCATCCTGTAATTGGATATTGTTGAAACGGATGTAACCCTCTCGCGTGTATACAGAAGTGGGCATTTCTCTGTTCATGGGCGACCAGGAAATCTGAATTGGTAGTTCGCCTGTTGCAGTGCAGTTGATGTAAGCGTGTTCCCCTGGATGGACGACTTGTCTTGGTGGGATGAGGGTGATTCTAGGTGGTGCTAGAATGGAGATATTAGTATTAGTATTGATAATCGGATCATATTCTTGATGAAAAAATGTTTGGTGACTGGTCAAAAATATATCGACCTTCTCCAATATATATGTAGGTCCTGATTTCCTTTTCGATGAATTGACGTATTTTACCGGATGAAATTGATTTTTTTGTCGTTCGCAGTGAGCCAATGGAATGTGTTAATGAATAATTGAAATGAAATATTTCTTCGATGATCAAACTATTGCAGAACGAGAATATGAACCGATTAAAAAAAGATACCTAAAATCGCTCATTTGACTTCCGCGGCTCATGCAATGAAAAAATTGTTATGCTTAGCCCTACACTGGCAACTTTTGTTGGACAACCGAATATTTGTGATAATAAAACACGTATGCGTGTTTATATGATACCGCTCATTATCAACTTTTTAGTCTCGGCAACTGAAATTACTTCTGGATCTATTTCAATTGATTCAATTGTTTTACATTTTTCTTGTTATTCAAAATGAAAGCAATTATAACTGCAGAAAAATCAATGTTAACAGAGCAACGAACTAGTCGACAAGTGCCCCAACTAACATTTTAGGACAGTTATTCCACATGCCAGGGAGAAATGTCTAAAAAAAGGATATTACTGGTAGTACAGACCTTGAATATTTAACTTCAAAGTATAAATAATTTATAAGTAGCAACCTTGGTTAATTACAGGAAAGTAATCACCAGTAAATCCCCTTCAAATTCCAAAAGACACTTTAGAGCAAGAAACATGTGAGAAATTACCTATTTTCTCCTTCAAAAATGACCCAACCGTCGCAAGGATTGGGGCGGTTAGAATTCTGGTATTATTTGGGGTATAATTTACGAAGCAAATGTCATCATAACCCAATGAATGTTTTGGTATTCTCTCTTGGTGAATATTTACCTGAATGTGACTAGTGGCTAGGTATAAGCCGTTACGGTCAGGGAATATAAAGGTTATTTAACAGATCTAATAGTTCAATTATTAACATACCGTAAGAAGAAAGAATATTGACTTATAGGTACATTTCAAAAATTACGCCATATTCAATTAGAATATCTGTTTTACCCATCAATAACTATCGATAATATCTTGAATTCTAGTTTATTCTGACGATTTATTTCTAAATAATGGCTGCATATGACATTTTAAAATCATAACTTTGGTAAAAGAGTGTTTTTTGGAAATTTAAACATGTGCAATCAATCCAAATTATTTTTGCATTAAATCGCATATTTAAAGAGGCCCGTGAATTTTATGAAGGTAAGAACCATCTTTTTACAGAAAATTTCGCGCCGCAAGCAGAATATTGTTGAGGAGAGAGCATGTATGACAATAATTTTTATATTTCCATACTTATTGTCAGCATTTTATGTAGACCATAACTGATTCGTTGTGGCAACCAAATTATGAGAAGTTGAGATAGATATAATATGTATATATGTACGCTATTCATATAAAGAAACCTCTCTTTGTTTACTCATTCGTCCAAGGGAATAATTGGTAACAGAAAGGTTGATTTGAGCTTGATATTTACTCATTTATGACCAATTTCATGTCAAAATTACTTATTTTTACCCTCAACCTTAATGTCCAAATATTCCAATTTTCGACGTCCAAATTACTTCGGATTTTTTTCCCACATTGGTAATTACAAAGTAAAAATTACGTAATCTAGTCTTCTTTCAAAAAGGTTGCCGACCTGATCGAAGGTAAGATTGGCGTAATTAGAATTGATTCATTTTTATTGATCCCAAGAAACTACAGTAGTTTATGACAGGGATATATACATAAAGTAATATAATGATTTATAACTGGTCAAATATTCAACACTTATATAACTCAAAATCAAATAAATGATAAAATCTGAAAAAAATTCAAAGAGATATGAAGAGTATTCTGATATTAGTTAGGTTAAAAAATATTTTTCCAAATGTATCTTGAATAAGTTTTCCTGTTCAATATTTTTGAGAGATTGTGGAAGAGAATTATACGTATTTACACCATTGTGTAATATTGATTTCTGAGCAAAGTTCGTTTTAAAATTCAAAGGTCGCAAAGAATCGATTTGTCGGGTGTTGTGTGTATGAATGTTGTTTACACTAAAAAATTCCAAATTGGAAAATTTGATTTCATTTTTGGTAAAATGAATAAACTTGCATATTTTTATTTTATGAAGAGAATCAATATCAAGTAGTTTATTGGGTTTATATATGTTTTTGGTGGGTTCTAGATAATTCAATTTATAAATACATTTTACTGCTTTGTTCTGCAATTTTTTAATTGGTCTCATTATTGTTTTGTTAGCAGTGCCCCAAACAGATATCAGATATTGTAAATTTGAATTTATTAGACAGTGATAAATATTTAGTAGATATTTAAGCGGTATGAGATGTCTAATTTTAAAAAGTACACCAATTATGGGGGAAAGTTTACGTCTCAATTTTTCAATATGCTTTTCCCATGATAATTTTTCATCTATATATAATCCCAACATTTTAATTACAGGTTTGTAATCGATTCTTTCTTTATCGAAAATAAGAGGAATATTATTGTTATTTGTGCTTCGTTTTGAAATATAAATGTATGAAGATTTGCTGTAGTTCAACGATAATTTATTTTGTTTCAGCCAGAAAGAAATTTTCTCCAGATCATTTTTCGTAGAATTTTGTAATTGCGTTAAATCATCTGCGAAATAAATAAGGGTTGTATCGTCTGCAAATAATTTGAGGTTACCGGTGAGTTTTAATTTTGATATCGAATTAATATAAATGAGAAACAATACTGGACCAAGAATGGAACCTTGTGAAACCCCACATATAATTTTTTTGAAGGAGCTTCTTTGATTTTGATTCCATACAAATTGTGTTCTATTGAATAAATAATTTTCAAACCACTCATGGATTTTCCCCCTAATCCCTATGTTATTTAATTCTTGTAATAATATTCTATGATCGACAGTGTCGAAAGCTTTTCGTAAATCTAGAGATAACATACTACATTTTCTATTTGCATCAGTTTGAACCTGGATATCAGCTAATGCATCTAGAATTGCAGTTTCCGTATCTCTTTTTCCGCGAAAACCATATTGTCCATCATATAATAGGTTATTTTTCTCTAAAAAATTAAAAAGCCGAATATTGACAATTTTTTCCATAATTTTCGAAAGTACCGGTAGAATAGAAATCGGACGGTAATTATTGGGATCGCATTTTTTGCCACCTTTGAATTTGGGAACGACCTTAGCGATTTTCATTTTATCTGGGAATATCCCTGTCTGGAAAGATCTTGAAAATAATCTCAAGAGAATTGGTGAAATTTCAGATTTGACCATTTTTACAATTTTTACACTTATTTCATCAAAACCACATGCCTTTTTGCAATCTAGATTATCAATGATTTCCTCTATTTCCGAAATGTCCGTTGGACGGAGAAACATCGATACCAAGTTTGAAGATTGTTCAATTGAGTCAGGGTTTTTGAAGTTCGTAGATATTTTAGGACCTATAGTAACAAAATGAGTATTTAGTTCTTCACAAATTTCAATAGGGTTTGTTATTTTTAGACCGTTACTGTCAAGTTCGTTTATTTTGCTGTTTTTGTTGTAATTTGATGTATTGTGTATTAATGCTTCAATTCCATTCCAAATGTTCTTTGAAGTTGTGGCATTTGTAAATTGATTATCGTAAAATTTTCTTAAAAAAATTTTTAACTAGTCTATTATAATGATTATATTGTTCTATATAATATTGATTATGAATATCACGCTTTTTCTTTACAAAAAATTTATCTCTAGTTTTTATTAAATAACGTAATTTTTCATTGAACCATGGTTTGGATTTTGTTTTTATTTTGAGAATTTTAGTTGTATATGAAGAATGAAAAATATTGATCACTTCATTGTAAATATCAATGGGATTATTAAATTGCATCATTTTACTGTGGAATTCAATCAAATCATTTTGTATTTTCTTCAAGTTGAATATTTTTTTTTCTTTAGTTATGAATTTGTTATTTTTTAGATTTTCATAGTATTCAATACATGCTATCTCTATTTTATGATCACTTATGGAACTGTCGATTATAAATAATTTGATTTCTTTCTCTGAATTTGTTATGATATATGATCTATCAAGGATGAACTGTTCCGGACTTCTCTTGTAGGTATTGTTTCATTACAGATTATAAAATTATTTGAATGATATATATCCGAAATTATTTTTTTATCATTATCATCTTTTAATAAATTTATATTTATATCTCCGAAAAAGAAGCATTCTGAAGTAGAGGAACTCATACTTTCAAGTTTTTGATCAATGAATTTGTAGAAAGATTGTAATTTTGATTTGGATGGTGGCCGATATATCCCGCATAAAGTAATATATGGTGATTTTAATTCAACAGACAAGTAGCTCATAAATTCTTCTTCCGCCTTCTCTAACAATTCATAGTTGATGTGATTCTCGATGAACATTCCAACACCTCCTCCTCGTTTACTGCGACTCGAAAATACTGATTGAAATCCATCGAAGTTGTAATATTTCTCCTCTTCTTCATATAACCAAGTTTCTGTGATTATGATAATATTTGCTTTTATATCATCAATGATAATTTGCAGTTCATTCATTTTATTTTTAATAGATCTTGCATTCAGATATAATATCTTGAGAATTGTATTGTCATTATATGTGTATTCAAAGAGGGAGGGTAGTTCTTCAGTTTTAACGTTTTTAGCATCATGTACCATAGTCTATTTCAGAGAGAAATCGTTGTAGGTGAAATTTGCAACTGGGACAATTTTTATCAGTGATTGAATGGTCAGTAATATAATTTGTTTTGAATACAGAATTTGAATGCATGCAATTGCCACATTTCAATTTATCTTTATTATTACATGATTTGCTATCATGATTTTCACCGCAGAATTGACATTTCACAGTATTCGTACATTTTTTATAACTGTGTTTGAAACGGAAGCACTTTGTACATTGACTGATGTCATTATTTTCATATACTTGAGATTTTGCCATTCCACGAATAATTTGAAATTGCTCTGTATAATTTTTTTCAGGACATTCCCATTCACTTCAGCGAATATTGTAAAACAGTCTCTGCCCTCAAAGTATTTTACAAATTCAATTTGGAAGTGATCTTCACTTTGCATATTATTTTGGCATTTGATTTGTTTTTGCAGCTCTTCTTTATCAAAAGGATGGTCCATCTTCGAATTTGGAATTTTGATCCTTGGTTTCTTTAATTTTCTGAATTCTGTTGTATATTTTGAAGGTAAATTCTGTGAAATTTCCTCTCTAATTTTGTCTAGGTCTCCTTTTTTGGAACATTGTATTTCTACACACCCATTCCTGACTTTTTTTAAAGAATTGATGCCAATATTCAGTCGACACACATTAATATTATCTTTCAAATCGGTTTGTGTTCTGTTTGAATCTTGTGTGGAGGTTGGTTTGATGATTAAAGTTTCCAATTTTTCAGTTTTTATGGGTGTTTTTATTTGTAGAGCTTCTGAATATGAATATGGTACCCTTTTTTCACAGAATTTTCCCAAACTTTCCACTTTTCGGTTAATTTCTCCCAAAGTTTCCATTATGGTATCCTTTTCAACGATATTTGAAGTTATCAAATTACAATTTTCTTCTATAGCTTCCTTTTCTTTTGTTAGTAATACGATGGTAGCATTCATCCCTGAAATTATAGTCTCTTTGTCAGTAATAACCTGTTTCAAAATGATATTTTCCTCCTTTAAATGTTTTATCATTTCCAGAAGATCCTTCTGATTATAATTGGAACTATAATCAATTTGAGTTAATTCCATTTCTTGAGGTTCATGGTTTGAGTTATCTTGTGTTACTTCTATGGTTGAGTTGCTTTTTTCTTTTTTTTTCTTGTTACTTCTATACATTGGACTATTTAATTTTATATACATTTGAATATATATTTCCTGGACTATTTTCTGTCAGTTATGAAATGGAATAAATGTCAAAAGAATAAGTAAAACTTGTTCCAAACCACACCACTGCGCTATGCAAAAGCGATACTCCTTCGATTTCTCAGTTTTTCTAAGGTAAAGTATCTATTGGGAAATATTTTTCTTTCGGATTTCTTCTAATACTATTGAATTCGCAAATATTTGAAGTTTACTTCTGACACAATTTTATCTAAAAATGTTAGTTGGGGCCCGGGACACATATCTAAATGCCAATTTTTGGTTGAGCTCTTTTTATGTTGGTGAATAAAAAAGTTGCTAGTGCGCGGCTAACTCATAGTGGGACTCCGATTGAAAAAAATGTCTTCAACGAAAAAAAAAAAACTGTTACTTACAGATCACTGTGAGATAGGTGTTGACGTTGAAAATATGTCTACCGGATGCCTCAATACCTGTGCACCGGTATTCTCCTTGAGCTGCAGGCTGGACATTGTCGATATACAAAATTCCACTTATCTCATATGCCAATGGTGGTAGAGGGAGACCGTCAGTTCTGGACCATTTGACTTGAACATTCGATCCTAGAGACAGATTTTTTACAAGAACCAAATCAGAAAACTATATGGTATCCAAAGTGATCATTGTTATCATACAAGTTAGTTTATCGTCATTGTACCCCAAATGAGGCACTTTCGTTTCAACACTGATCACAGATCATTGGACTATGATCACCGAATAATGATTCGTTTGTTCTGTCATGATTGGGAAATGTGTTGTAGAAGGACTTATCACAGAACTCAAATTTGTACGAGAGAACATAATTCGTGAACGCAAGCTGTTATGTTGAGTTGATCAAGGAGGGAATAGAAGCGGCTCTTACCTTCGCTATCTTGAATGCTGCATCTCAATTCGGCTCTGCCTCCGATAGCTGCGGTGAACTCTTGGTCGTAAGAGGGAGGCTCAGGGGCATATGTCGTCGTTATTGGTCTGTTTGTTTCATTATCTCTCCACCCTGGTCTCTGGCCGGTGGATGTTGCATCTTCACCTAAAATTCGATAATTGTATTGGTTTGTTTGGTAGCTAGGCATCGGAGTCAATAGTCGAAATAATTCATTCTTCATCAGTTGTTTTCTTATTATTCATGAGATATTGTTATATTTTCAATACATTCCATTTTCTTGTTCAATAAGGCCCTTATTACTCCCCTTGATAACTAATTCAACAACTTGATTCAAAGTGTAGAGGTAAACATTTGTTGAGTAAAGAAATCATTACTTTTCAGAAGAGCAAAAATTGTTTTTTCAACTTACCTGCAGAAGGAGTTTCTACGGTCCCAATTAGTAGATGAGAATGGAACAGAGAGCATTAATGATTATATAATGTGAAAAAGCAGCAAAATTGTTAATGAATCTTTGAAATATTTTGAATGAATGATTTTTTAGTCTATTTTTTGGGGAGAGGACAACTTCACTCAATTTTTTGAACCACATGAGCTCTTATCGAAAATGATCAACAGTCGAACGATTTTAATTTCATTCATCAATATTAGAGATTCCTAGAAAAATTTCACTGATACTATTGGAACGTTCATCATGTTGAACATTATTTGTGAACTGAGGAAACAATACAGAGGAGCCATTCGTTCAAAATATTTCCTTGATATTACAAAATATTTCCTTGATATTACAAAATATTTGTACAAGCTACACTAACATAGCTAAAAACAGTTCACCACATATATTTTACGAACAAAATTTTATATTAGTACATTAACAACTCCACCGCGTACCATCACAATGATTAGCATAATGAAGTCCTATGGATTTTTTTCCAATAATCAATAACTTAGATAATTTCATTTGATCTACTCTGTAGCTTTTCAATGAAGAACACCAAGAAAGTAGAAAGATCTTCTCATGGGCGTGTGTGACACGGAATAATTGAGTATATTTATTCAAAATATACATTATGATCAATACCGCTAACATTTTTATCAAAAAATCACTGGAACTTGTATCAAACAAAAATTGAATGATTTTTCTTTGACTCCTTTAATTTCAGATCGGATGTGTTAGTGCAATTTTTTGTTCGAATAAATTGAAAATTCGAGGGCTCGAGAACTAAAATATGATGGAAACTTATAATATTTCGTTTCTCAAAGAATTGTCTGTGACACATTAGAGCATTTCGATGACGCATTGAAATGATTCTATGTTTCCTGATTTTGGATTTATTGGGAACAATATTTCTAATGAAAAAAGAGTGGATACATGTTAGGTGGATTATTAGATGGAATTTGAATTGTCGGATTCAGCTAAATGAATCTATTGAGATGGTATACCGTGACACCAATTATCACATGAACTCATTACTATCGATCAGTTCACACTCACCAGTGATATCACCCCTACTTGGTAAGACGTCCACCACTAACTGAACCCTCCTTTCTACAATACCGGCCGAGCTCTGGGCCTTGCAAACGTAAAGACCTTCGTCTGCCTTGGTGAGCCGACTGAATTCCTGGTAAGCTACATTTTGGAAACCTGACATTACTTCAGCAGGTAGATATCTGGAAGTAAAACCAAGTGGTGAAATATCTCGATATGAAATACATGACCTCTCTCCACCCTCTAAACTCTTGAGAATACTCACGAAGAATACGCCCCTTGTCCATATTTCGACCACGCAACAGCTGGCTGAGGAATGCCTCTAGCTTGACATTCGAGACGCAATGAGTCACCGACATTTCTGGTGATAATTTCCTGAGGAGGTATCACTTCTACTTCTGGAGGAGTATGAACTATAATTTGGGCAGTGGCCGAGGCTGATCCGGCTTCGTTTACGCCTGTACAGATGTAGTCACCTCCCTCGTTTGGTGATATTTGCATGAACCTGTCAGCAAAATTTTGAATTTATATTGAAATAATACTGTTTGATGTCACAAGTGACAATCTACTTGTTTCCCATTATTTACCTGAGAGTACCTCCGGACATCTGCTCGATATTTTGACCTAGCGGACGGTTGTCTCCCCTTCTCCAAGAAATTGTTGGCGAGGGAATACCAGCGGTAGCTCTGCATTGAACAATCGCACTGTTGCCCGATATGATCGTCTGACTGGTGGACGGATATATTTCCAACACTGGTGTTTCGAGACCTAAAAAAACAATTACATAATTTGCACATGGCGCTCAACGTGGGGCTAAGGAGAATTTGATCCTTACGTGTGACTTCCACAACCACCGAGGCTTGTTCTATTCCGTGAATATTCGTCGACACACAAACGTAGACTCCTCTGTCTTCAACTCGAGCGTTTCTAATGTGAAGTACTGTTCCGATCTGTTCTGCATTAGGGCTGAGTTCTTCTTTGAGTTTCGTCCATCTCACTGAAGGTGCCGGAACACCAGTAGCCGTGCACCGAATTTCGGTGGATTGTCCTTGAGACAAGGTGATTCTATCGGGAGAAACCCTAGCGGTTGGGTATTGTCTGAAAAACGAAAAACTTGGCATAATCAATCTGAAAAAATAACGATGTTTTTGTCGATACTGGATCTATTGATTCATTCAGCTTCACACAATCTCTATCATGTGATGACAGATGATGAGAATTGGCGATATTTCCGAAATTTTGAAAGTTCCAAATCTTCAATAACACCTTTCCTGATCGATATGTTTGAAGATAAGAAACTACTTCGGTCTTTCGTGAAGAAATGACCAGATGATAAACGATAAAAAAATCCCTGTCAGGGAAATAAATTAGATGAGACATGGATTTAAATGTGGTTTTTGGGGGAAGTGGTGAAGCGAACGCTCTTATAAGAGGAATACTACCAAGGAGACATCAAGTAAGTGTCTTGGTTAACTTTATAAATGGAAACATCATACACAGACAAGAAAGAGCCGACTCGCGATATGAAGCATTTTAAAAATGATTGAAATGTTCAGATTTTTGAACCATCAGGTTGCGCATTGAACTACCTGTATGTTTCAAATGGCTGCTTGTTCCGCAGTGCGCATTACGTTAGCATTTGCGTGCCAAGATGAAACAGATAAGCATTAACAGAAACAATTCGTTGACCATCCATCGACCTTCATGACGTCACCCTTAGACAAAAACGAGATTATCTATTCATGAAAGGAAAAAATCAAGCATCATTAGAGCAAGTTTATCACATACTTTTCACTACTTCCGTCGATGGTAACTCTGGCGCTGTTAGTGCCGCTAGAACCGCTGGCCGACGTGACGGTACAGATATATAGACCTGATACTTCCGGGGAGGCATTGTAAATCATTAGTGTACCCCTATCTTCTCTGGAGTTGTAGGGCAGATCACCTCCTTGTTTGTTCCATCTGACGGTTTGGCTAAAAGGTGTCGCTGAACATCTTAGTATGACAGTGTCTCCAACACTGCCAGTGTAGTATGCTGGTGCTATATTGACTTGTAACAGAGGTCCAACTGAGGATTCTCGAACAATGATGTCAAATCTTACGCGGTCGCTTCCAGCTCGGTTGGTAGCAATGACTTGGTATTCACCGGCGTCCGAAGGTTGGGCCCGAGGAATGTAGAAGTTGCCGTTTTCGAAGTACTATACAAATGGGAGTTGAAAAAATTATAACACAATAGTATATTATGCAACGATCGTGTAATGATGGTTATTAATATATGAGCATAAACCGGGATACGAAACGAGCCGAAGATGAGTTTCGTATGGTTTATGCGAGTGTATTAATAACCATTACATGAGAGTTGCATACGCTATTTTATCTACACCCAATAAATAATGAAGAACTGAAAATATTATAATATTAGGTATTCATATTGAACACAATAATAGTAGGTAATCAATCGTATTTCTTTGAAAAATTCTACAGAATTATAATTAATGGTATAACCACGGAAAATACAACAATGAGAAGAAAAAAAATGAAAAAAAGTCTTTGCCGAGGTTTGGTATTGAACCCGGGACGTTTGAGATTACTGCCCGCGCCGCTGACCACTCGACCATGAAAGCACATTCGACTTGAAAGAAAATAACAACATATCTGTTGCATTTGTCAAATGAAAAATATAATCCTTTCGATTGTATTTTTTTCTTGTCTAAGACATCTGTGGAGGAGTCGCTGGTAATTCTTCTATATCACTGCTATAAGACATTTTCATTCGATTATCGAATATTGACTGAATTCTTCAAAAATTCAATACCTACTGATTTTGACTTGACAAACGTCAAAATGCAAAGCTTGCACATCATGCTTGATTGAAAAATAATGGGTTTCTATTGGTTGAAAATCTGTATCGTAATGAAAATCTGTATCGTAATGGATTTCATTATAAAACGGGTGGTGGGCATATAAGTGTATTATTAGAGTACGGGTGTAGATAAAGATTGTTATCATGTGAGTAAAAGTGAATAATATAATTTCATAGCTATAGCTATATATACATACCCTTGGATTGATACGTTGTCCATCTGGTCGGACGATACTGATATCAGGAGTTGGAACACCGGTAGCAGCAATTTGCAGAGTAACAGCTTGGCTTTCATTCACATCGATACGAGATTGTGAAAGGGCAATCCTTGGTGATTGGTCCCGACGTTCTGGAAATTTGAACACGGAATGTAATTGATTCAGAAGAGCATATAGTGTAATAAGGGAAAATATCGTTTCAAATTGAGAGAAACATTACCTGGTGGATTTGAGCCATAAGCAAGTGAAACTTTGGTAGCATGGAAGAAAAAAAGATTTTATTTATGTATCCATATATTCGTGATTTACTACAAACCATTAAATGGGATCAACACCGAACACCGAATAAAATTCACATTATGTTAGTGCGACAGAGTTCATATTGAAATGAAACGTGATACCCATTATATAGTGAACCATTAAAAAAACATTTTCCAATGTTTCACTAAACACAGCATTGTTGATCACAAATATATTGTTAGGGATGAAAAGTTATTGAATGCAAAAAATATAAAAATCGTATAGATTTGTTGAAGAACTGCAGTTGAAGAATAAGTTTCTGTGTACTGGGAAACGCTGAATTGGGGCATACAGGAAATGGAGATGAAATGAATAATTTCAAGAACATACCTCCAACGTTGAGGTCAACACTGGATGTAACAATGGAGTAACCATCACTGGCTTCACAGATATAACGTCCGGAATCAGACACTCTGAGGTTGGTGATTACTAGGATTCCTCTGCCGTTGTCGATGGCACGAGGTGGAAGATCACCCTCTGCCTTCTTCCATACAATATCAGGCTGTAAAGAAACACGATGATATATGGAATATGGAGTCATACGAGAAGAATGAAGTGAAAGGTACACATTTCGAAACTGAAACAGAAAGAAGACAGCACTTGTTCCACCCTCTATTGGGTGTGAACTCCAGCTAACTCTGCCTTTTGGTAGATCATTCTATATTTTTTGTTCATATGTTTCTTGTGAGTTGATTTCAAGCAATGAAAGCGATAATGAATTAATGAATAGAATTGACTCAGTGAAATTGGAGCGATTTCTTCATCGAAGTTATTTTTACCAGCTTTCAAATTCAAATTTGAAAGCAACTTCCAACAATCTCTGCGAACCTTGTGCGAGATGGAATGAAGTTGAAAATGAGGATAAAATAGTTGATGCATATTTGAGCCAAATTCTAAGGAGCCTACTCCTAATTCATATAAATCCAACAATCTTCTAGACAAAATTTCACGTTATAATTAAAAAAAATGTGAATTCATCCATTTGGAAATCAAAGCACTCGAATTCAACATTCTAAGTAAACAGTGATCAACATAATCATTTGACTATCTAGGAATTGAAAAATTCACCAAATAGCTTGAATGGTTATAATAAACTCAGTTTCAAAATGAGCTCAAAGGAATTAGCATTGCAATTGTTCAATTCAATATTCCTCAACCTCAATGTTTCCTTTTGTTCATATTTTAAAACGATGATTTCTTCGTTTGATTACGGTAGTTTTCATCATTTCTCAGATATCTCAGCGTATATTTTATTTAGATTAAGATTTGGAATGATGAAATTTATGCATAAATACTATATTTTGAACTGGAATTGACAGATGAAAATTTCAAGCTGGCGACTGCATGCCATCTAGAATAAAAAGCTCCTGACGAATACTTCACAACCCTAGAATATGTCAATATCTTCACCTACTACAATTTGTACTTCATACTTCGAGGAAATGAGCTGAGTTCAGTTCAGAAGATGCTCGAAATGGTAGCCTTAAACGTCTCAACATAAGAACAGCCTATTCGATATTTCACGTCGAACATTTTCGAACACAGCAACGTACATATTTCTACAAATATTCATTATTTTCTGTCGTTTATTTGATATTGAAGCAGGTTCAGTTTCATTCCCCTTTTGCTTCAGATAGCTCCATAAAAAAAGTCTAAATATGTCAAATCTAGCATGCGGGCTGGCCATATCGTAGGACCTCGATGGCCAATCTAACGACCACGGAAAGTATTATCCAAACAATTTCTTGTCCAGAATAATGTATTGGTGCTCCATCTTGTTGGACTAATAATATCCATATTGAATTCATTAGGGTTCATTTCGACGATTTCTGTGATTAGAGGATCAATAGTAGTTTCCAGCATATAATAATACAGTTCCCCTGTTGAATTCTGTTCAAGTGACCATTTTGAAGATAGTTTACGTGACACCTATCTACTTGTGAAATCGAAAACTGAATGAGAATATTTGAAATGTTCGTTGTCCAACTGACATTTTTATCTTTTTTTATCAACAAAAGTAACCTATAAAACCTTATCGGGTTGTTGGGATTGCCATATGGTAGAGAAAAGATAATATTTCTAGAAATATTGATATCAATGTGTTTGTATTTAGGTAATCATTGAACGTTCCACTACTTTGTAGTAGGTGAAGATATTAACTCCATATTCTAGGGTTGTATATCATTTGTCAGGGGCTCCAAAATGATGTATCACAAGACCCCCCTTTCCATTAATTTTTTTTTCAGATGGTGCCCAGTCGCCAACTAGAATTTTTTCTCATGCGTCAATTTTTTTCCAAAGTATAGTTTCAATTTTCTGAGTTGACTTGTTCGAAATAAATAAAAGGGCGGGGCATCAAAAAAGTATTGTATACTTCCTTTTTCATTGACCATATTTATTACAAACGAAAATCTTCGAATTCGTCTCTACTTAGGAACATTTTGTTGAAAACTATCATTCGATTTCTGACATGAAATTAATGTCTTACCGTTCTTGAGAGGCGTGATCTAGCAGAACAGTTGTATCTTACAGTCCCGCCAACTTCATAGATTCCTATAGTGGGGACTTGGATAGAAACTACAATTGTCGAATATGGAGGAAGAGTAGTAGTATCTGGACCTTCAGTGGTAGTTGTTGATGTATCAGCTGAAAGTTTAATAACGTGAAAGCGTTTGTTTGTACCATTTAAAAAAGGAAAGATGCATTTTCAGTTTTGGATATGTTCATTTGGAAAATATTTTATGTTGTTTTTTTCAAATGAACGGTTGAAATTCATATGAATCAGTGAATTTAAGAGCACTTTGAAGCATCGAATTTCATACACAATTGATTTTTCCAGCTATATTATCATCGGCCTCTGCCTCCGAATTGAAACAATGAATTGTTGAGGTCAAGGTATGACTGTAAACGTACTCTGTATAATGTATATGAACTAATTGAAAAAATACATCACCGGGATCGTTACTCGATTATGCATAACCAGGTCATGGTGATTTCCATAATTTAAAGTTAGTGTCATGTTCAGCTATTCAAGTAATATTCGTACCTCAGCTGGTAAGTTTCCACTACCTATGCATCATTTTAAAGCTCACCCTTTACACAGTTTTCACCATGCATTATGTTACAAATTAATGTTCTAAGGCACTACACAAATTTCCAATACTACTTTTTTTTTGTACTTTCGCAGTGATAACCATATATCCGAACAAGGAACATCTAGCAGATAAATGTGGCGGAAAGTACCAATATAAACTAATGAAAAATTGGGAAAGCATAAACTAGTATAATCAATGACACGGAATGATCCAATTTTCACTATTGTACCAAAACTGAAAATGATCGATGAGTATTATTTTATTTTCTGATCATTGTGTAAGTTATGATTATCGAATAATCACAGTATTCGATTGAAGAAATCAAATGGAGTTGTCAAATATGTTACGATAGTAAAAATAATGCACGAACATAAACTACGTATTTGTTAATATGTGAAAAGGACAGTTAATACACAACCAAACCCAGTTAATATATGGTGGTAATTGAATAGCTAATAGGCACCATTAATATTTTTATCACAGGGTGTACCTAAAACAGTACAAAGAGCAGTGGCGGATCCACGGGGGCTACATTTAAACATTAGTAAATATTCATTTTTTAACAACCAATTTCATCAATTCAATAATCCTCCAATTCCTAAAAAAAATTCTCAAGAATTGAAAATGATACAAACAAGATCTGGATTGAATGTTACCCAAACAAACAAATTCCGTTTGAAATTTTTGGACTCATTGATTGTTCCTTCCTTTTTCTTTCTGGTTCAGTCGGTTCAGACGTTGGATCAAGCCGAGTTAAATATAAAAATAGAGTCCTCTTCATGTTGTAGATTCAAAATAAAAAAATTGACACTTGTCAGGCTTATCGAGGAAAAGTGCGAGAAATTTCTGACAGTGCTGCCATTGGATCCTTTTTGGCGCAGTATTTGAAAAATTAGACTTGTTACATTTGTGATGAGTATTGTGTATGCCGGTAACGATTTGAATACCTATACTATGTATGAGTAGAATATGCTGTTGATTAAGCTGAATCAACTCGATTCGATTTAAAAAAAGGACATTTTCGAACCTAGTTGTTGCTATACCGTAGCTCATAATTTTCTGTTATATATATATATATATATATATATATATATATATATATATATATATATATATATAAATTTTGAGTTATAGACCCCCCCCTTGACCTGATCCTGGATCCGCCACTGACAAAGAGATAACTATGATTGAGTCGTCTACAGTCGAACACAATGAGACATTTATTACCACAGGAAGCGTAATTATACTGTACTGTGTATATATTTTGTTCAAACCTGGTGAGACCAATACGTTTATGCGTCCGACTTCGATCCTGTCTTTATTACGAACGACGCATCGTATCGTTTGCTGGTTACTCACGACATGGTGAAACGTTGTTGTGGCTCCTTCGTTATATCTCTTTTCTACGAAATCGTAACTATTGAAACTCTCAATGCTTATGTAGAGGTCCTTTGAAGATTCGCTACGAAACTTACAAGTGAACTGTACTTGGGTCCCGATCGGAGCCACTACTTTCGAAGGGGTCATTTCCATTTCGAGACCAACTAAATGGACAACATTGCTTGGTTCTATTTTGAAAAATAATCATTAGATAGATGAGAATATGTTGTGTGATAATGACCGATCGGTGTGGAGAACTACTGGGTTTTCTCGAAAACTAGTTCGTCTACCTACTGGATTGTGGCGCTAATGTTTGGATGAATCTAGGAATCATGCAGTGTGTTAATACTTTCATACCAATCGGGTTATTCTAGGAATGTGGGATTGCAAACGAACACGAATATTGATCGGCAATAATTCTTCAAGTTAGTCTAATCTAGTGAAAGCTCTTGGTCGGAGTAGTAAAGCAAGTTCATGTTTTGATATCGAATGTATATTCTTCCTGCTAACCCCACTAGAAAATATGCCATGGAACTCACACCATCTGAGAATCCGTTATATGAAATTGATCTGGAACTTTAGATAGTAAATGGCAAGAATATGCAAACTCTTTTCATACTTTCCATTAATTATTTCTGTATGAATAATGAAAAATTCGATTTCAATAATATTGAACAAATCTTCTCTTCTTATCATATCTCATTCACAATAGGAATGCTGATCAATTTCTTTGTGGTAAGTAGTGGTGTGAGCCATTTATCAAGACTATTTGTGAGAGTAAAATGAAATTTGGAAACTACATTAATCTGATCAAAAAGGGTGGCTTTTCGGCTGGCAATTGCGAATGAAATGAGCGGCTTTTGAACTCAATCGACTTAGATATATTATGCAACAATCATGTATCAATAAACATTACATGAGAATGGCATACGCTATTTTTCCTACACCCGATAAATAATGACCTATAAATATATTATATTTTTATATTAGTATTGAACAGAAAACACTGATTACTCGTATTTCTTTAAAATATTCTACAAAATTGTAATAAATGGTATTACCTCGGGTGTTACCATGGATATAGGAAAATTATAAGGATTCTATTTATATTTCTATCGAACATAATAATTGTAATGGATTCGATTTCTTGAGAATATTGAATTAAGGTTATTTATTCATTGTGCAGTTTGTCCCAGGTCCCACTGATCAGAAAGTGGAAGGAATATTTACATTTATTTCATTATTGCTAGTCTCTATAGAGTTCGATATTGTACTGGAAATTCTGATTTTATCTTGAAAATAATTTCAAAAGGTAGTTTTCTGCCACTGAATTGAATTTTCAATTGATTGAAAATCTGTATCCTAATGGATCTCATTATGAAACGGATTATAAGCATATAAGAATATTATTATACTACGGTTGTAGAAAAAACAGTATTTAGACATCCACGGCAATTAGTTATTATCATTGTTTATAGAGAAACATAATAGTTAGTCAACCATATGAAAATGTAATTTGAAAAATAGAAACTGCGGATAGATCACATACATTAGACGCTTTTCTTACAGACATTTCACCTTGAATCACTTTTTTTCAGTCGCTAATACAAAATGCCAATAGATAGCAATTGATTCAGATAGAGATATAGAATTTTTGTGAAAGTCGTTGATTATTATATTTCTGTGATTATTTTGAAACTATTAGATTTGTTTCCCCTATAAATTTTCGTCAACACCATTTTGAAGTTGCGTTATCATTTGTCAAAATTTCATTCAAACTGAAGAACGCAAATTGCACCCACTTCACTCTCGAGAGAAAGAAACTTTTTGTGCATCATCAAATTAACGGAGTTATAGAAATAACAGAGTAGATGGCGTCACAAAAACGCTTACAATGCTTTTCATACAGGCATTAACGATTTCATTGCTCTATAGACAATGATACTATCTATGAAAAAAAATTCGCATAATCTCTCGAATCTGATCAGATTTTATAATTTGTTATCGATTTTAGATCATTGCTTCTGAAAGCTTTCAGTACTCCCCACATTTTCCGATGTTTATATATCGTGTTGAAAAAAATGTATTCATACAGTCTGCTGTTATAATTTTACTATCGGTTTTAGGGAACCGTGCTTCGTGTTTCGATATTCCGTCGCTTCACGAAAAAAAGTTTGTTGAGACATCACACAAATATATAAATATTTCACCAAGAGCTCAGACCAGACTCGAGACTTTGATAATAGTGGAATAATGAATCTCGGAATTATCGAACGATCAACATCCAATCTCATTCTTCAACTCTATTCTTCGATTCGGAATTTCGACATAATAACGACATCCATACCGCATGCGAGAACTCTACAAAAAAACTCACGTCCGCGTTCGCACTGAGCTCCGTAATAATCCGGCTTGCAGTGACAGATGACCCTTTGATCCGGTCCGGTTTCGCAGCTCTCCTCCCTGTCGTTGCACGGACACTTCGAGCACGTGCCGAGCGGCCTGCTCGAGTCGAAGTAGAGGTCCTTGTAGTAGCCCGAGGCGCACGACTCGCAGGACGAGCCCCTGTAGCCGGGCGGGCATCGGCACATCTCGACTCCGCTCGCTCTCGCTTGGCCCGTGTTCTGCACCACCGCCGTGTCGAGGACGATGTCGCTCAAGTAGGCCGTGCCCGTGTCGGACGACTGGGTGGCTCTGATCAGGATGGTCTCGATGTTGGCCAGGGCGGTGAGGATGTCCTCGCGGGAGGCCGGCTTCGGGCCCTGGTTCGGGTCCTGGCGGAACCACTGCGCGTCCGGGTGCAATGCTACCGACACCAGCTGCAAAGTACGACGGATAAGATTATATTTGGGTATAGTTATTGATATGCATCTAAAATGGGATCTCCATATAAGGTGTACAGTTGATAAACTGAGAACAATTTTATTTAAATTTATATAACTCAAAGAAATCCTCCCGCTAAGGTACTTAAAAACTTTGTACTATTCCCTTGTGGAAAGTCACCAACGCTAGGGAATAGCTGTATGGGACGGAGCTCTGAATACTCATATTCATGCTTTTGGAGTTATGCAAAGGCGATTTTTGAAATTGATATTTTCTAAGAATAACAGATATCCTTCTGATGATCTATACTCTGAAACACACATTTAGACGTCAGACAATTGTATTTTTTATGCACCAGTATTAAATACCACAAAACCAAACATACAGTACTGCTTCCCTCCCACCAGTATAATACTCGCCAGAGGAATAACTTTGTTACACCTTTAATGGTTAGGGTCGTAGCTCAACGCTCGTATACTTATTTCTCCCCTAAATTATACAATAGCATACCTGACATAATAAAATCTATAGTAAATATCGACAGCTGAGATGTGAGATCTAAACTCATAAATTCGAAATTCCTGAATTCAAATATAAATTCTAGCTAGAAATGCATTGTTCCAATTGATTTTCTTTAAAATAGCCCACCTACCGTATAAATACATACATAAACGAGACATGTTTCGTATACTCTTGTTGTTGTTATTATTTGTTATTATTTTTCATTACCTTCATTTATATTGTTGTATACACTGTATCATATCGTATGATGTTCATTGTCATTTTCATTGTAATGCACTATGTTACTGTTCATCGTTCATATATTTGTATTGTTATTACCTACATTTATTATGGCTGAAACTCTTTTGTTCTACATTTTGCATTATATGTTCCACATCTTACATAATTATACATACACTTAATCCAACTCTTACATTTTACGTCTAACATTTTATATCTCACTTTCATTACATGTTATATTTTTCATCGCGAAACAAGTGCTTGCACTTATCGCAAAAGTTCCTCCACTTCGTACTCATCATTGTATTAGAATATTGTAGTGAATAAAGTTATTATTATATTATTATTTGAAAAATTGTGAAAAATATTGCAACGACCAGTTGGTCCATTCATGTTGAAAGTTTCAACACTCTGTAATGATATTTGAATAGAAAACAAAAGGGGTAAGACAATAATAAAGTTGAAAACTTCAAAAACTGTTGCACGTCATCATGGGGGTGGCTGAATTTTGGAATACACTGTAGCCAGATTGTTATAGAAATATACAATTTTGGGTATAAATCGAAGTGACTTCTTGATTGCCAATTTTCCATTCATTTTTTGCGATTACAATTAATCTTTCATTTTCTATAATTAAAAAGTCTGATTTAATTAGCTTTCTTTTCCTTCAATGTATGTTTTTCTTATAGTTCATTTCTTTCCTTATTACTAGAAATTTTTATTTCTTGGAAATACACGTTAATATCAAAATACAAAACAATTTTTAAGTAGTAATATTTCAAAGTAACGAGTGCACTTACTTTGATTTGGTCAGGTCTCTGTTCAACAGGGTTAGTCCAGAAGATGGTTATTCCATTTCCACTAATGATCACATCTTTGTCGGGTACGTAAGTTGCTCCAGGTCTCTGAGTGTACCTCTGGGTATATTCCAGTTTTCCTCCATAAGATTTGATCTTGTTACCGGTGAAAACGCTCGGAAGAGACCAGAAGAGCGTTTCACGTTGGCTGGGTAAAAAGCTGTAACTGATTTCGTTCATGAAATCGTTCACTTTGAAGTTGTCGGATATTCTTCTGCGGAAGTACCTGAAAAAATATCGGGTGAATGGTGGGCTACCCATGGTACCGTTGACGGCTTACTGGTCTGTGAGGATGAATTCGTTGTGATTTTCGGTTATTTGTATGGGTATTTGTTCAATGAAAAGATTACTCGCACTGCATTCTGTAGCGACTCCAGAACAGAAGCAGAATTCACAACCGTCGATGGAGCTAATGTTGAGACCGAAGGAACCAGGTCTGCAACGGTCGCAGTTGTTTCCTTCCACGTTGACCTGTATGTTGAACAAAATTCAATTAATAATAATAATAATAATAACAACAATTTTTTCACAATAAATCTCAATATTACAATTTTAAAATAAATAATATGTGAATAAATATTTAGACCTTACGAAGTTATTGCATTGTTGTAAGGATTAGATATTTTATTGAATAATTATTATGGATTGAAAGTAAATGATTTAATAATATAATAACATTTGAACAATGAATGAAAATGACAGTATAATCAGTACACTGGCAGTTACATGGAAAATATCAATTCTATAAGATTCTGGAAAAATAATCTGGTTTCAAGAATCCATTTTTTCACCAGTTTTTTATAAGAATATTTTGACTTTGTTACTTTAATCGAATTTGGTAATTTATCGTAAATAAATGATGCTGAATATAAAAAGTTTTTTTGTGATTTGGCTTTAGAAATTTCATTTTTAGTAGTAATTTTGTTTTCATTTCGTGTATCATATAATAGTATATTAACGATCGTGTAATGATGGTTATTAATATATGAGCATAAACCGGGATACGAAACGAGCCGAAGGTGAGTTTCGTATGGTTTATGCGAGTGTATCAATAACCATTACATGAGAGTTGCATACGCTATTTTATCTACACCCAATGAAAAATGAAGAACTAAAAATATTATAATATTAGGTATTTATATTGAACACAATAATAGTAGGTAATCAATCGTATTTCTTTGAAAAATTCTACAGAATTATAATTAATGATATAACCACCGAAAATACAACAATGAGAAGAAAGAAAAATGAAAAAAAGTCTTTGCCGAGGTCTGGATTTGAACCCGGGACGATTGTGATCACTGCCCGCGCCGCTGACCATTCGGCCATGAAAGCACATTCAATTAGAACGAAAATAACAACATATGTGTTGCATATATTTGTCAAATGAAAAATATAATCCTTTCGATTGTATTTTTTTCTTGTCTGAGACATCTGTGGAGGAGTCGCTGGTAATTCTTCTATATCACTGCTATAAGACATTTTCATTCGATTATCGAAAATTGACTGAATTCTTCAAAAATTCAATACCTACTGATTTTGACTTGACAAACGTCAAAATGCAAAGCTTGCACATCATGCTTGATTGAAAAATAATGGGTTTCTATTGGTTGAAAATCTGTATCGTAATGAAAATCTGTATCGTAATGGATTTCATTATGAAACGGGTGGTGGGCATATAAGTGTATTATTAGAGCACGGGTGTAGATAAATGTTTATTATACTTACAGCGGTTTTTATGAGAAAATATGTAAGTTATTATATTAAGACAAAATAATTGTCTGATATCCATTTTTTCACTTTCACAAAATAATTTTGGAGGAATATATCGAATATTTTTTTCATACATGATTTTTAAGAACAATTTTTGTAAATTTTCCGAATTTTTCAGATAATTCTGACTAACTCCCCCCCATGACAGTATACCACAATTCATTTGAGATTGAAATAAAGAAAAATAAATCATATCCATGTGTTTTTTACTAAGAATATTATGAAGAAATTTGAATTTTGGCAATAGAGGGCGTAATTTTTTTATTAAATAATCGATTTGGAAATTCCATTTCAAATGCCTGAAAGATAGCATTTTTTGGTACTTATGGTACGTGAAAGTAAGTACCAAGCCCTCACCTTACAAGTGCACCTTCCATTTCTGCATTCGTTCGAGACTGAACCACGAGGATCACACTCACATGTTGGATAGGGACCTTCATAGGTGCACGGAATACCATTGGCTGGGTCTCCAGTATATCCAGGCAAACATTCGTCGCAGTAGTCACCTGTTGTTCCATTTCTGCAATTCTTCAATGATGAAATTGAGCATTAGTAAATATCATAAACGATTCATAGTATCGATATTTGCCCTTCCGCAAGACAGACTTGACGTTAAAACAATAAAAGTGGCCACTGTTTACATGAAAATGTTGTGTTTGCATTGAGAATGAACTGAATTGTATCCTCACCAAACATAATCCGGTTTCAGAATCGCATTCATTGGAGAATCCGTTGCAATCACATTGTTCGCAAAGTCCAAGGTAGAGGCCGCTAGTGGTTCTAGTGTACCCTACGTCGCAGTCTTCACACGACAGACCCGTGTAACCGACAGGACAATGGCACTGCTCAACCTCCAGTGCTCTCTCAAATGATCCTATGTTACGCTCACTAGCGGTGTCCAAAGAAACGTATATCAGCCTGAAAATAATAATTGGATAACAGATGCACTGTTGAAAAAAATAAAATTTCGATACCAAATTTACAAAAAACTGAAAAACAGCCAAATGATGTTGATTGAAATATTTTTCAAAACACTCAAGAATGAAATACATAGTCTCTGCAAAAAATTGAAAAAAGATCATTGCAATGCCCAATTTGTTGAAGCTGGAACAAATCCTAAAAGAATTTGGAATGCAATTAATTATAATATCAAAGGTAAAAGAACTAAACAAACTATACATCAGATCGAAAATAAAAATAATATATTATTAACAGATGAAAAAGATATATGCGACGAATTTAATACTTTTTTCTCTGAAATTGGGAATAACTTGTCAAAAAAAATGAAATCAACCCAAAATAATTTCGATACATTCATCACAACTCCCAAATCATTATTTTTAAAACCTATATCAGAAGACATTTACAATGTGATAATGTCTCTTTAATCAAATGCAGCGCCAGGTGAAGATCAGATTACAACAAAAAATTTGAAAGACATTAAGTTTGCCTCTATCACTCGTTATAAACAAAAGCATTGAAGATGCAGTTTTTCCTGATTATCTGAAAAGAACTATTCTGAAACCGATATACAAATCAGGTGAACGAAAATATGTAATAAATTACCGTCCAATAGCTCTTTTTGATATATTCGAGGAAATATTTGAAAAAATTCTCAAAATTCATCTGACAAATTTCATCACTGACAATATTAAGACATCATTGACATCTTTCAATATGCTCTCCAACCAAATACGAACACCCAATCTATAATAACTGATCTCATGAATAAAATTTATGGAAGATTAGATGATAGTGATTATTTATTTATTTATTTCAACTGACAGCTTCCAAACAGAACGGGGTTCTGGTATAAGCAAGTTAAAATATTAACAATGATAATTATATAACCTAATAATACATTTACAATTGTTGTTTGTACTTTGATGAAAATCATTATTCTAGTAGTTTGTTTTTCAATTTTTTCGAAAAAAATTGTATGGATCTGGAAGATTTCATTTCTTCTGGTAATTCATTAAATACTTCTATTGAGCTTGAAATAGGATTGTAACATTTTTGGATTTGAAAAAAGCCTTTGACACTGTTGACCATAATATTTTAATGGATATATTATATAGTTATGGTATACGCGAGGTCAATTCAATTTATTCCAAAACTATCTTCAAAATCGCAAACAGTATGTAAAAATCAACGAATATAAAAGTAATGAGAAAATTTCTAAAATTGGCGTCCCTCAAGGCTCAGTTTTGGCTCCAATTCTTTTTTTAATCTATATTGACAATATTAAAAGACTCAATTTATATGGAATGCACTTTTCTTTTGCAGATGATATAACATCATTTCACTTTGGGAAAGATATTGACATTTTGGAAAATTCATTGAAACATGATATTGACCTTATTGAAAAATGGACGTGCAGCATTAACCTAACCGTCAATTCGGAAAAAAGTGTTTCTATGATTTTTAAACAAAAAATTATGAAGAATATAAAATTAAACTTGAAGATAGATACTTGATGAACTGATAGCCGAAGTTCCTAATCATAAATATTTAGGTTTATTAATTGACACAGAATCAAATTTTGAAAATCATATTGTAAAAATGAAGAAATGTATTGTTCCATTCCTGGGGGCCATTAGAAGAATTCACATTTTGAACAAAAACGTTCAGATTCTAATATATAATGCCTTCATTGTTTCTCATATCAGATACCTCATTACAGTTTGGTCTTCATGCTCTAAAAAACAGAAAAATATAATATATCGTTCAATGAACCAAGCAATAAAGGTTATATGCAGAAAACCGTGGGATACTCCTTCTGCAGATTTATATAAAGTAACAGATAATATGACTTTGGATCATCTAATTGATTATGAAAAATCTAAGTATATATATATATATATATATATATATATATATATATACATATATATATATATATATATATATATATATATATATATATAAATTAACAAAAAATCTTCAGAAATGTAATATAAAACTGTCAAAAAATTATGATTTACATGGCCACGATACCAGAATATCAAATAACTTTCATTTAAATATGATTCATTCCAATAAAGGAAAGAAGAACCCCATTTCATCAGCATTAATAACTTTCAATGAACTACCAGAAAAAATGAAATCATCAATCATTCAATTTTGACTCTTACGATAATTCTAATTTCAGTACTCACGAAAATTCTCTTGTATTGGTGAAGTAAGTTGCTTTGATGTAAATCGCTTCCAAATCTGCTAATGTCATCAGAAGATGTTCTCTGTCAGCAGGTTGACCATCGCTTCGTTGCCAGTATTGTTCTAGAAGTGGGACGGTATATGTTTCTGCTGTTCCCGTACTTTGGGTTTGGTTTCGATTATAGAATTGGAGATTGATATTATTTTTCTGTAGAAATACAATCACTTGTCATATAGTTGTTTCGATTCTAAATCAGTCGGACTTACGCTAACGAGTTCGACGTCTGCTGCATTATTTCTAGAGCTTTGCCCACCGGGAACGGGGGTGTGCCTCAAGGTGTAAGTGAGATAACCACCGTATGACGTTATTTTATTTCCCAAATAACGGGAAGGAAGTCTCCAGTAGTATACATCAGGAGAGGTGAAGCTGTAATAGGAAATTTCACGGTTTTCTTTATTCAGGGTCAAACCTTCGGAAATGGGGGTATCTCTGTTCAAGTTTTCAACCAGTTTGAAATCTTGCTGAGACGATACGAAGCTGCTGTAGATCTGAAAATGTTCGAATGTTCGTTCATGTCTATTTCCATTATGATTGATTTTATTGAATTGTGAAATGGTGATTCTCCAGTGAGAAACTCACCTTCTCTCTATACCAGTTGGAGCTTGAACATTGTCTCGTTACCCCCATGCAGAAACAAGCAATACATCCGAATTGATTTCGTTGGCTCAAGTGGAATGAATCGGCCTTACATTGGTTGCATGTTGGACCATCCACCAAGTTCTAGAATGAATAAAATTATGAATCATTATCCGATAAAACTCGAAAGCACATCAAATCTGTCACATAAATGTACTCACCCATCAATGACAAATCAAAGAATGAGCATGGAAAGTAGCAAAAATATAGTTGTTAAATGGTTGCAGAGATCATTTTGTTGTTTTGATATCCAAATGAATTATTCAGTTGTTTTGTGTTTTTCCTGTTTTCACACCAATATTGAAAATTACTGAGATTGTATAAGTAGTGGATATTATCAATAAAAAATAGCCAAGACTAGTCCATGAACGATATTTCAAGACGATGTCAAAAAATTAAACTTACGAAAAAAATAGCAAATTATCATGTCCCCCAATTTATCTGAATGAAATGAATTCACCATGAAATTTGGATCATAGTAACGTTTCATACAGAAACATCTTTGGGGTTATGTAAATCAGAAAACACGGAATAGCTGGTAAGCATTTTTCATTGACTCAATACCCAACTAACATTTTAGGACAGTTATTTCACATGCCGGGAAGAAATGTCTAAAAAAAGATAATACTGGTAGTACAGGCCTTGCATATTTAACTTCAAAGTATCAAATAATTTATGAGTAGCAACCTTGGTTGATTACAGGAAAGTAATCACCAGTAAATCCCCCTCAAATTCCATAAGCCACTTTAGAGCAAGAAACATGTGAGAAATTACCTATTTATTTCTCCTTCAAAAATGACCCAACCATCGCAAGGATTGGGGCGGTTTGAATTCTGGTATTATTTAGGGTATAATTTACGAAGCAAATGTCATCATAACCCAATGAATGATTTGGTATTCTCTCTTGGTGAATATTTACCTAAATGTGACTAGATATAAGCCGTTACGGTAAGGGAATATAAAGGTCATTTTCTAACAGTGCCATTATTAACTTGATTTCATACCGTAAGAAGAAGAATATTGACTTATAGGTACATTTCAAAAATTACGCCATATTTAATTAAAATATCTGTTTTACCCATCAATAAATATCGATAATATATTAAATTTCGGTTTATTCTGACGATTTATTTCTGAATAATGGCTGCATATGACATTTTAAAACCATAACTTTGCTAAAAGAGTGTTTTTTGGAGAAAAAATTTAAACATGTGCAATCAATATTAATTATTTTTGCATAAAATCGCATATACAAAGAGGCCCGTGAATTTTATGAAGGTGAGAACCATCATTTTACAGAAAATTTAGCGCCTCAAGGAGAATATTGTTGAAGAAAGAGCATGTAGCTACCGTATGACAATAATTTTTATATTACCATACTTATTGTCAGCATTTTATGTAAACCATAGCTGATTCGTTGTGGCAACCTAATAATGAGAAGTTGAGATAGAGATAATATGCATATATGTATGCTATTCATATAAAGAAACCTCTCTTTGTTTACTCATTCGTCCAAGGGAATAATTGGTAACAGAAAGGTTGATTTGAGCTTGATATTAACTTATTTCTGGCCAATTTCATGTCAAAATTACTCATTTTTACCCTCAACCTAGTAAACTAAATGTCCAAATATTTCAATTCTCTACGTCCAAATTACTTCGGATTTGTTCCCCACATTGGTAATCACAAGGTAAATTACGTAACCTAGTCTTCTTTCAGAAAAGTCGCCTACCTGATCGAAGGTAAGATTAACGTAATTATAACTAAAAATGTTAGTTGGGTATGCAAATAGTCAATTACTGCACTCACAAATAATAATGAAATTAGCGTACCTTGCAACGGCATCTACCATATGGATCTGGTCTGCTGTCCAATGAGCCATCTCTATCACAATACGGGGCAGGAGGTGGGGTTGGTGCAGGTCGGCAGTAGTCTCCAGGAACTAGAGGATTTCCTTCAAATCCAGGTGCGCATTGCTGACAACGATTACCCACATATCCAGGAGGACAGTTGCAGATAACATTACCATCGGATCCTAGTTGGCAAGTCTTTCCAAACCTGATGAAGAAAGCGTAACGATCATTAATAATTCTGATTGAACTCAGATTCATATAAAATTAGAGGAAATGTGACTTTTGAAGAAAGATTCCATCTAAAACAGCTACTTCCCTGCCTCTATAGCAACGACGAGAACTGGGTCATATAACCTAGTGCAAGTGAAACCAAGTATACCATTTTGGTGTTATAGTGTAATACCTAAGTGTAATTTTCATGAAGTAATATTTTAACATTTCGTTAATTCATTTCATAGGTTTTTGACAGAAGTGACACCAACTTTCAAATCAGGAATCGTCTCTGTATTGCTCATACTTACTGGTTGCTTGGATCAGTAAGAGGGCAAGGGCAGATTTGACAATCTCTTCCATCGTTATACATTCCTGGGGGACAAATTTTAGGCTGAGACGTACATAGACCCAACCATGGTCCAGTCTTTTGCCGTTCGTAACCGTCCGCACACCTCTGCGAGAAAAAAGTTTTTGTGTTGAAATTTATATGTTCAAGTATTGGGTTTATGGAATATGGAAGGGGTTTCTCTAGGAAAAGATGAACCAACTCACCTCGCAAGAATTTCCAGTATATCCAGCAGGACAAGAACATTCTTCAACGTAACTAGCTGGTCCCAATCCTGTGTTATCCAATCCTGCAGAGTCCATTTCGATATTGAATAAAGTTGTGTTCAGTATACCTTCATTGTACTGAATTTTGATAAGAATGTTATCGACATCTTCCAGCACCATCATGATTTCCTCTCTAGAGGCAAAACGTTCAGGAACACCTTGCGATTTTTTCAGCCATTCACCTTCGAAAAGTCTCACTCGGATGTTTTCGTTAGAGTTCGGAGTCGGAAGTCGGGTAGATTGGTGAACTAAGATGTATCCATTACCCTGTATTGAAAAAACACATTTTCAACACTTTCATATCCCAAGAAACCTTACAGTTTATAACAGGGATACAACAAACATATCTTAATTAAAACTAAACTCAAAAAAAAAGTTATTGAGTTATAATAAATACAAATTTAACTAGTATCATCAAAAAATGATTGAATCAGGAATATCACCTTTTTATTTTTAAAATCAAATTCAATAAATATTTCTTCAAATGTTTCTTGAATAATATTTTGCTTTTTATTTTCTTCAAGTATTTTGGAATTGAATTGTAAATATTAATTCCATTATGAAAACTGGTTTTGGAATTACAGGATCTCAAGGCTGTGTTCTGGCGGGTATTATTATTATTGGTATCACAGTGATGTCGTAATATATATTTCAATTCCGAATAAAATTAATGATAATCGATCAGCAATAAAATTCAAATAGGATAAGAAAAATGTCTGGAGATTTTTAATTTTCAAATCTTGTACTTTTCTCAAAACAATTTTCAATTCAATCTTATTATCCCAAGAAACATTACATGTTTATGAATAGGGACTAAAACACAAGTACATAATCAATAAATGAAATTTTCAAAAGTATAAAGGAAAAAAATCCATACATTTAACGAAATTAAATATTTGTAAGCAGTCAAAATGAAATTACTTTCAAAACTGATGAATACCAATGAAGGTAAAAAAAAAAAACATATAACTGTTGTCTACATGCAAAATATATTGTACATTAGGTGATCAAAAATTGTTTGTATTTTTGCTTAAATTTCATTGTTGAGCGAAATGCTTCAATTGTTTCTGGAATTGAGTTATATATTATGATGCCATCATAGTAAATTGACTCTTTTCCAAAATCTGATTATGTTTCATTTGTTGTGGAGTAATTATGGATATCAGCAATTTGAGTGAAAATAATATCTGACTTTTTACTATTATTTTTAATAGAAAGGATGAAACAGCTAATTTTGAGTTTATGCAGAGAATCTTAGTCCAATAAATTGTGCGGTTTGTATACATTTATTGTTGATTCTAGATAAGGTAATTTATAAATACATTTAATTGTTTTGTTTTGTGAAGTTCTCAAAGGTTTGATAATAGATTTACTTGCTGTCCCCCAAATGAAGATGAGATAATGCAATTGTGAATAGATTAGGCTGAAGTATATATTTTTCAATAATGGGAGAGATATGTAGTTTTTGAATTTGTAGAAAATTCCAATGAGAGGAGATATTTTCATTCTAATTCTTTCAATATGTTTTCGCCATGACAATCTCTCATCTACTGCTTATACGGAGTCGAATTATTATTGTTCAATTATTCATGGCCTATTTTCCTACTTCTTGTGATAATAAAAGTAATACTAATGTCAAAAAAGTTGATTTTTCCATAACTAGTATCCAATCAGCCCATCGTAGGTTCCAAAAAATATACCTAGAGAATTGAACTGAAATTTTGACAAGTCCAAATTTTTCATGAGAGAAAACACCAGACACTGAAGTCACTGAATGTGGTTGGTTATATTACAAGCAATGTGCATGTATTTGAGTCCTCACCGAAATGATGATGTCCGGACCAGGTATCGGGTAACCTCTGTTGGAATGCCTGACGACATAGTTGATAAATCCGCCATAACTTTTGAGTTGATTCCCGTGATAGCTTTCCGGCATCGCGAAATAGGGAACGACGTATTGCTGAGCTAGTTGTCCTTCGCCTTGGATGACGGCTTGGACACCTTGCGCACCGACTGGAGTTAGTACTGGTTGACTTCCTCTGTAGATCGGCTCGTCCCGAATATCAATAACTCCGGAGTTTGGATCGATACGAGCTCCAAGGAGTTTGAGGGAGTCGAAAGGCGGTTGGAACTGGAAAAGAGATTGCACAGGTTACAGAAACTAGTTTTTATAGCATTCGGAAAACTTGTAAAAACAAAAAAGTATCGCTTCACATTTCTGTGGCGGTTGTTAGTGATAATAATAATAATAACAATAACAGTTATTTATTCCCAAGAAACTACAGTTTATATATAGGGAATATTTATATAATACACTCATTTGAAAACTCAATCAGAATTATTTACTACTCGAAAATAAAAAAAAATTAAATAATTTAAAAAAAATTTCTAACAAATAACGCTTCACAGCAAATTTGAATTTGGTCATTTGAGAAGAATATTTTATTCCAGTGGGTAATCCATTATATGTGATAACACCTTTATAGAAAATAGATTTTCTGGAAAATTCCGTCTTGAGATTTTTTGTCAACAAATTATTGAACTGCCTTGTTTTGTGGTTATGTACACTGTTAGATTTGAAAAATTTCATAATAGAATGTTTCTTATTAGTCACAATAGAATGCAAAATAGTACATTTTTTCCTTTTATAAATAGAATTGATGTCGAGGAGACGATTTGGTTTATAAATATTCCTTGTTGGTTCCAAATAAGGTAAATGAAAAATGCATTTAATTGCTTTATTCTATAAAGACTTCAGTGGTTTCAGAATGGTATTCGACGCAGTACCCTATATGCTGATTAAATATTGTAATTTCGAATAAATTGGTGAAAAATAAATTTATTTCAGAGGTACATAGCTCCTTATCTTGTACAAAATTCCAATGACTGGTGATATTTTTTTTCAGATCAGATCAATATAAATATCCCACGAAATATTTTCATCAATATTCAGACCTAAAAATTTTATATTATATGACCTGATAATTTTTTGTTGTCCTAGCGATACAAATTTCGATTGTGATAAAATTGGTTTTTTATCAATGAACAAGAAAGATGATTTTTCGAAATTTAAAGTAAGTTTATGAACATGGAGCCAAATAAATATTAATTTATTTATATTTGACATTGGATCACTTGCAAATTTTAATTGAAATATATTGAAGTTGTATCACCAGCAAATAATACCAACTTTCCAGTGATGTTCAATTCTGAAATTAAATTAATATATATTAGAAACAGTAGAGGTTCTTGTGGGACTCCACAAACAATGTTTTCCAATGAACTCTCACAGTTTTCCAAAGATACAAATTGTTTCCTATCATTTAAATTATTTTGTAAAAATGGCTCCACATACCCTAGAACCACTTTCATTGTATGACGCAGTTCAAACGAATACATCATTTTCTTTTAGTCATCTATTGAATTGAACTGGCCGATACTTGATAAAAATCCATATTAACAAAAATATAAAGTTTGAAGTAGCTATTGTAATAGCGAAACACGTGTCGCGGTTTTGTAAACCCATTGTGAGTGAAAATCATACAGGAAACTGTAATATATTCTTGTTCTTAGTCATCTGTTATTTTGAGAGAAATGAGAGCATTATGTGAAGGCGGATTCAAGCAGCCCAACTTGACGTATAAATAACTTGACAATTCTTAAGCGATAGATAATAATAATAATAACATTTATTCATCCCAAGAAACATTTACAGTTTATGAATAGGGATATTGAACATATAAAAAGTGAAATAGAACAAAATGTGATTATGTAGCAGAAATATATGGATATATAAGACTGTTGAATTGATCAATGATCAATATAATTGAATTCTAAAATAAATCATTTTGATGATAAAATATATTTTTTGAGATTATGTTTGAACTTTTTGATATTTATATTAGTTTTCGAATTTGGTATTTTGTTGTAGAGGTTTGTTTCCTCATGAAATTTTTTTTTCCCCGGATCTGGTATGTATTGAAGATACCACAAGTTGTTGAGCCTGTCTAGTACCGTGAGAATGTGTAGTATTGATTTCATTGAAAAGTATTGCTGAGTGTTTCATCTTATGTTTCACACAGTGAATGAAAATATATGTTTTCAAGTGGTATATAGAATTAATGTCAAGAAGATTATGTGGTTTATAAAGATTCACAGTAGGCTCCCTGTAGGTCAATTTATAAATACATTCAATGATTTTATTTTGTTAATATTTCAGCGGATTCAGTATTGAAGCGGTTGCCGTTGCCCATATAGATGTGAGATATTGTATAGTATTTTTCACAGTAAATGGTATTGGCTTATTAACTGCAATAAACTACCCGATTTAATCTCATTGTGTACAACTTAAGGGTCTAATTGGTTTTATTATAATCCTTCAGTCAATACCATTTATTGTGAAAACTACTATAGATTAGAATATACCAAACAGAAATATATTAATCTCAAATATTGGAATGAAATTATTTTTCTTATTCTGAATAAGACTCCAAGTTGTGGTGAAATTTTCTTGCGTAATTTTTCAATGTGAGTTGCCCATGAAAGATTCTGATCTATGTGAAGTCCCAGAAGTTTGGTAGTTTTGGAAAATTTTATCGAATTATTTTTAACTTCAAGTGGATCACAGTGGTCAATTTTGAAATATTTACTTTTTAAAAACATTTAAGTCGATTATTCATAATCAAGACTCAATTTGTGATACTGTAACCAGGATGATATTTGTTCCAAGTCATGTGTCATAGATAATTGTATTGATTTTGTATTTTTTGATTCGTTAATTGAAGTTGTATCATCACCAAAGACTTTGATGGATCCTGAAAGATTCAGTTTTGAAATTGAATTGATATAGATGAGAAATAAAATTGGCCCCAACACAGAGCCCTGTGGAACTCCACAATTAGTGTTTTTCAAAGAACTCTTTTTATTTCTATGGAAAAATATTTTCCGTTCACAGGAGAAGACATCTCAAAACCCTGGTGTTGATGCGATATCGTCTATAACGATAATTTTACGTATCGTGGTGTTTCTAAATTTCGTCGCCAGTCGACACCAATTATCTGCCATTAAAAAAAAAAAAGTTAAATGATTTGATGTAAGTTTTTTTTTCTGAAAGATGGGTCCCACTTCCAGCTGAATTTTATTGTTCGTCGTAGTTTCGAGTTATTTCGTTCTCTAATCCGTTTTTTAATCAACTGGTGCTCATGGTTGTGGATTTGGAACTTCTGAAATAGTAACACGTACGATATTCCTGCTTTTTGTACTCACCATAAGTGACAAATCACAGATACCATTGGGATGTGCAGTACCAAAGTATAATATTTTCAAACGATTTTCTGATTTGTACCTTTGAGAACACTTGACGATATATCGTCGAGTTTGGAAAAATCATTCACAAAACATATAACCCGATTGTGTTTATTCAAATGAAGTGAAACGCGGTGCTTTTCCTTAGTTTCGAAGTTATCGCCTTTCAAATTTGGGAAGAACAGGAAGGCATATTTCACCTTTTCTGCATTTCACCAATGAAACACACGTTACTCATCAACTTTACATATCATTTCTCTTGCTTCGAACCATATTCTCCACAAATATTCTCATTAGGAAATATTATGGAAAAACTTCGTTTTGAAATTCTTTGGCGTTCAGTTAGGAAATTAAAAGTTCATAGTCAACCGACCAATCGGCAAACTATACTTTTTGTTTTGAGAAGTAAACAAAATAAGAAAAATGTAATGTCATATTTATGAGAAATCAAATCGAATGAAGGAATACAAATATAGGGAATTTGACCGGCATGGTAAACAAATATTTAGGCTGCCCATCAGTTAGCATTCAAAGTAAAACTATTACCAGCCGACTGGTCAGCTTTTGATTAGTGTTCAGACATTTGCTAAGGTGTAGAGATCCGAAAAAAGTACCACCGAAAAAAGCCATATTGCCAACCAAGACATTATGTCTATATCGGTGATACGAATGTAAATGGCGTTTTCACACGGTCACACGTTCACATTCACGACAAATTCGAACCTCGACTTACCTGGAATATAAACAAATCGGCTGATTTGCATTTACTTGTATGTCCGAAACAGAAACATTTGATACACTCCGCTTCAGTCCTAGCTTGAACGTTGAAATAACCGTCTCTACACACATTATCCATTTTCACGGTGAAAATGGTGTCAGGAACTGCGAAGGTTGCTCCTTTGATGTTGATAGCTTCGCAGGAGTAAGCACCTTGATCTTCGACTTGAATGTTTTCGCATATCAGTGTTCCAAAACCGTTGTTGCTGATCATTCTGCATTTGGATGGTACGTGGCCCCAATTCAGACGCCATACTATTTCTGGGGTCGGGATACCTACAGCTCTACAGGTTATTTCGAATGTTTCTCCTACTTTGAGTGAAACCATCGGTGGTGGATTTTGGGCTATTACGGGTTTGGCTGTAATTGAAATTGAATTATAGCTGTTTATGTATGAAAATAAAAGTCGCAGATATTTTCCGCCTCTTTGAACAAATACATTTTTGCGAGGATAGGCCAAATTTTCAGATCGTTCAGTAATATATTATTCGTTCACAGTTTACAATATGGAACACACTTTATGAACCAATTATACTCATTTCAATATCATAGTTTCAATCGTCGAAATACTTCCCTTATCTTGGAACTGTTCCATAAATTTACTGGAAAACATAAAAATTGGTATGGGAATACCTAAAAACGTATTTATCCTACACCCGTACTATAATAATACACTTTTATGCTCATAATCTGTTTCATAATGATATCCATTATGAAACGATTTGAAAATTTGTATCGTAATGAAAAATCTGTAGCATAATGGGCCCATTATGTCTGTTCACCAACGTTCCATTGAACAAAACTCCAGATGTTGTCAAATCAAATTTTTAGAATGATGGAACACTGATCAATAGAACATAATTGAATGTAGATGTGATCATGGATATCTCAAAACTTTGTACAGAAAAAACGTATTATCAATTGAAAAATGATTTTTGAACTTGAAATATTTGACAAATGTCGAAATTTGAGTTATACGAGAAGTTGCTGACTTATTCGACTTGTTCTATTCAGAATGAACTGTTTTCAATAGACGCAGAAACTTTTCGGGGTAGATTGACTGCCCTTGTACACTTGTATAAATTCCAATATTAATTCTTATTTATTCAGATTATGGTAGGTCACAAACCCAGAAAACTACGGAGCAAATATTGATCCACCACAAATTATGACGTTTATATTTATTTAGTATTTTTTGTTTATCACCTATCAATACAAATTCAACTCATGTTCTCTGAAAATCATTCGAAATCTATGATTGTGAACCAATGTTTTGAATACAGCGATTATATTATGCCGTCAATTGTTTGGAATTTACTCTTTTTTTTATTTTTTATTTGCAGATTCACATGAAAGGGACGCCCTGTACTGTTCAAAGAACACCGCGTGAATGAAGGGGCAGGAGATACTAATTAACATTTACTTTGAATTTCTGAAGTTTGTAAGCCTCAGGGAAAACCTCTTTTGGCAAGGAGTTCCAAACCTCAGCTGTTCTATTGAAAAAAGATCCCTGAGCAAGAGAGGTTCGGCAGGTTTCCAAATTCAAAACAAAGGGTGGGAATTCTGTACTCGTCGAGTCATCAGTATAAATTTTGCCAAGCGGTGAACGATTGATAACAATTCGGAAGAGCATCGACCGTGAAAGTATCTATAGAAAAGAGACAAGTCTCTGACCCTTCTACGATGTTCCAATGACAAGACGAATTGCCTTTCTCTGAATGGAATCGAGAAGCCTTAAAGAATGTTTTGGTGCCGAACTCCACACATGAGAACTGTATTCCGTGACAGGTCGTATCTGAGCCTTGTAGTAAATTAGAAGCTGACGAGAAGTGAAGTATTTCTTGGCACGAAATAGAAATCTAAGTTTCTGGGAAGCCCTTTAAGCAATCGATCTCACATGGTTTTCCCATGAGAGATTATCATTGATCATAATTCCTAGCATCGAGATACTTGATTTTGTAGAAATTGTTACTACTGACATCTGAATATTTGATGATGATAGATCGGCTTTCCTTGAGAAGAGACATGCCTGGGTTTTCGTAGCATTAAATTCCACCAAGTTCATGTTACCCCATTCTTTTTTTCTTAAGCCAAGTCGTCGTGAATTTTATTGACGAGAATGTTTGTTTGAATGTTTGTTTGTATGGGGACTCTAGAAGAGAAACTGGTATGAAGAGTGCTGTTGTCCGCAAAACTATGTATTGAACAAGATGTTTTCTCGGGCAAATCATTGATATGAAGCAGAAACAAAGTGGACGCCAGAACTGAACCCTGTGGAACACCTGCATTTATTGGGAGAATATCAGATGATACTCCATCAACAACCATTAACGGAGACCTATCAGACAAGAAACTCTTCAATAAAGCACACAACTGAGGAGGCAAACCATAAGACGGCAATTTAGAATGGAGACCTCGATGCCCAACTCTATCAAACGCTTTCAAAATATCGAGTGCAACAGCTATAGTTTCTCCGAATTCCTCGATTGAATGCTGCCAGATATGAGAAACATAAGCCAATAAGTCACTGGTTGATCTTTGATGGCGAAATCCGTATTGTCGATAATTAATTATTCCTGATTTCTCTAGATATTCGATGAGCTTCATATTGATTGCTTTTTCCATGAGTTTGGAAATGATAGAAAGCAATGCGATTGGTCTATAATTACAAGGTGCATTTTCTTGTTGAATTACTTGAATGGAGAGGAACTTACAGCAACCGACTTCGTCGCTCCCATCGGCGCAATCGCTCTGCATATCACAGTGGTAGCTCTTCGGAATGCATTGGTCGTTGGAATGGCAAGCGAACTGGTGGTATTGGCAGGTGGATCCGGGCGGGTTGGTCGCGCAATCCTGTTCGTCGGAACCGTCTCCGCAATCGTCGTCAGAGTCGCACTTCCACGTCTTGAGGACGCATTTCTTGTTGGCGCACTGGAATTCGTTGGGTTCACAACCGTTGGGTCCTGTAATACGATCGATGGTTAGTTCGAAGAAAATTATGATACGCAGAGTGACGCTAGATATGATAGTGTTTGTATAATTAACAAATTAAGAGTATAGCAGCATTCAGACAAATTAAAATTGAAAAAAAAAACTCTGTTCGGATTCGTACCCACAACCTTCTGTGCACCGGGCAGTAGTTAGCACGGAGAATAGTTATTTATGATATAAGTGCTAAAAGTGATGTTTTATTTTGTGAGAAGGGCAGTTTGGGACACGACGCTGAAGGCGGAGTGTTCCATCCCTTCAAACAAAATGAAATCACTTTAAGCAGGTATATCATACACTTTTTTCTACATACACCATGAAAAGTCCAAATTAACGCATACCTTTTTTACATTATTTAATCGATAAAATATAGCCTCGAGATTATCAGTTTTGAATACAATTTCACCTAATCTATTCATGAAACAAGTTGCCAAGGTAATCAAAAACATAATTTGTAGATTTGTCTTTGTTGACAACTAACGTCAATGAATCACGAATTATTCTTACTCATTTCTTCGTTCCTCGATGGAAAGTGATCCAGAAAATGAATTTCTACCGCCGGAAATTGAAAAAGCTGCCAATAAAGCTGCTTTTGAATTATTGCCTAGTCAGTCAAAGCGACAGTACGAGTTTTCATACGATCGTTTCTTGAAATGGTGTGATCAGAAGAATGTCAGTGGCAAGGAGGCCAGTGAAAAAGTGCTTCTCGCATACTTTGAAGAAGAGTCCAAAATATGGAAATCGTCAACGCTTTGGTAGCATTACTCTATGTTGAAGTCGATGATGAACATAAATAATCATGACATAAGCAGATAGCACTAGTGCTAAAAATGATTTACACCAGTGTCATAAAATGGCATTTTAGACACTGATAGCATGCGTCAAAAATTATACTTTTACTGACGTTTGTGGAAAAATATATTTTTCCCGTAGTCCACTTTGCAAATACTCTCTTCAATTTTTCACAAGCTACAATCATGTCTGTTTACGTTTGCTCCATTGGTCGATGAACTCGGAAACGTGTAGACCTAGGCCGTTCGTTTTCATGCGCCTTATCGTAAAGGAACGGTGGATGTCGAATCCGACCCTTTCCAACTCAATAAATTTGATTGACCAACGTCGGACTGGGAGTCAGTAAAAGCTCCGACGACCAGGTGGAGCCCCAATTTACTCTCAAACGGACCTCGACAATGCAATAGAAGAAAAAAAATAGGTACGATGAGCATTGACCGAGCAAATAATGAGCAGAATAATTCTGAATTATCGGATAAATGAATTATCATTGCCAGAAATCAAAGACTCAGATGTTTCAGTGTACCAAGGCATTATTAGAGTTCTTTCTGAACCAATTACAGACAGAAGAGTAAATTTTAAGTTTCAAGACTTTTTGGTTGACTTTCATTTTTGATCTTTTCAAAGTTTATAACTTTTTCACCAATGAAGATATTTGAATAAGTAGAAAAAATGTTGTAGGGACATATATTTCTCAAACTTGCTCCATTTTCATGGTGTAAGTAAACCCCTTACAGGGGTACCACATTCACACTCACCCCAAAACTATGGGAAAGTGTGATCCAAGGTTCTGATTTCCAAAAACCAATTCGTACTGAATTCTAGTTGTCACATCCAAATAATGATATGTAACTTTTCAGACAGACATTAGCATATGACGATCACTTCATATTGAAATAGCTATAAATGACAAAAAAATTGCTCACATGTTTCACTCACGAAAAAGGCGTTCGCACAAAAATATGATTGATATCAAAAAGACTTACTGTATCCGTCTTCATCGGAACCATCAGAACAGTCGAAACGACCGTCACGGAGTTTACTTCTCGGAATACATTGTCCGTTCGAGCATGTTGCTTCATCTGATCTGCAAACTGATGGCGGCCGAGTCGGTTGAGGTAGTCCTGAAACGTAATATTGATCAGCAGTGCATTTCGTTGAATTGAATCCGAGATTGAAATAAAAACTTTATTTGCGTATATGTGCGATTCGAAAAAATTCACCATCCTCAACAAATTCATGAGAGACTGATTAGGAAAATTCCACTTGTTGCAGATCGAGATCAGGTGTATCACTCCATTGCAGTATTGTAATTACATAATGTATCAAGTCGAAGTTCATCCCTCAATCTTACGAGCAGTTCTTTCTAGTTCCCTGGAATACAACATCTTGAACGGGAAAAGTTAAAAGAGAGATCTCTGTGGGACTCACGATTTGGTTACGATATTATTCCTCATTTGATTCCACGATATTGTGGATTGTAGGAGGTCGCAGAGTTAGGTTCAGTCTCACAGTACCACGACCCATAACCCTGTTGTGCCTAACTGTTATCTTTTCGATATTTTAGACACTGAAACTTCTTCGATCTGTTTTTTCTTGATGTCACAGTGAGTGAGTTTCACCATTTCAGGGAACTGTTTGAAATCTGTTTTTTCTTGATGTCACAGTGTGTAAGTTTCACCACTTCAGGGAACTGACTGGTGAAGTAGCTGAGTGAACAATGCCCTCTGAGTAATTCCGTTACCAGTTTGAGGTCTCTTTCATACGAATCCAGGAGCTGTTCAACTTTCTTTTATGCTGGGGAAATGAGGGTTCTCTATCATCTCTGATCAAATCAAGCGTGTTTTTTTTTTGAATTCCTCATTGTCGTTTCCATAGTATATTGTATTTATCCATGACTATTGTATAATGTGTCCATGAATAATTAGTCATTATTCACTGCTGTCAAACACTTCTTTGATTCAGCTATAATATTATACTGTTTTGTTACAAATAATCGGCTCTCGAAATGTTATCGGGTAAATCAAATATTTTCAATTCAGTTCAGTACCTTCAGGTAAGAGAAAGAAGATGACAAGAATTTACACTGAGCTATCAGCGATTATGGATATGTGGGTCATATCAAAATAGCCTTTGGATTTGAATTTGACTTAAACCTGTTAACAGTATTCTTCCTATAGAATATCTGTAAGAATATTGATTTAGGCCACTCGCCTGCGACTCGGGGCCATAAACTTCACTTCGTGAATAAAAGCCATCATTATACGCTCGTTGAATAATATACTATTATTTCACCTATTGATAACTAACAAAAGATTTTCATGGAATTGAAGAAGTGAATTGAAACTGCAAGCATAATTCGCTCTAGAGACTTAATATAAAGTCAAATAGGCACTTTTTAATAAAATAAAAATGAGATTGGTCTAGACAAATTATGCATTGATGAACGAATCTCCCTAAGTTCGAGCATGTGAGAATTTGAGTCCAGTTAGTGCAACTTTTCTCGTGATTATTGGTCCATCGATTATCACACCATCAGAGCATGAAATCGTTTTAGTCGAACACTGGCTCATTTCACAGCAGAAACATTTTTTTCTGGCTGGGTGGAGATGGGGAGCACTCAGATACTAATCGTTGTAGTGTGGTGGGCACATCGATTATAACTGGTTGAATAGTACTATAGTTATTGTGGGAGATGAAATAGCAAATGCAGTACCAAACATCATTGAGCCCACCTAACGCGCCACGAAAAGCCATTAATACTGCTATCCTTTGCCATTTGGAAGCACTTTAGGGAGTGTTCAACAAGGAAAGAGTACAGATGCCCATTTAGAACTGTGTTTATGGAAAATAATTCGCTATAGATCATTTTCTGAAGATGCAGGGATGAAATTTCCACTTTTATATTTCTTCTCTGAAAGAATACGTCAACGTGCATTATTTAATTCATTATTCTACAGTCATCTAACATATACTTGGACCAAAGCAATTTTCACTTACCGTGATATGACATCGAGAAAATGAAAAAGAAAATAATAAGTTATTGATTGTCTGAACTTTTTCATCGTATACATTTTACCTGTTGCATAATGATCAGTATATATCGGAGACAAAAAACCAATTGCTTGATTCTTTGTCGATTTGATCCTGGCTGCACAAGAGATGATACGTTTGAGAGTCGCTTCCAGAAAGAACAAATATCGATTGATTTTTTTCTCTGCTCATGAATAAAATGCAACGAGTTGAGAGATTAGGTTAGACGAAGATATGAGACGTCTTGGCTATAGCTCCGACTAACGGTTTTTCATTATGCCAGCAAATTTATTGTAAAAACAATGAAAAAAATACAATTCGCAGAAATTTCCCAACAAAGCTGATAACACCACAATAAACTGGCATGAAATCTAATAAATGACTATCGTATCTCACTTCGATGTTCTGAATGCAAGCTTATTTTCCAAAAAAGAGACCTCTTTGAACAGTCTTTCATTAGGTTTGTATACGGTTTCGATTTCCTGCATTGAAAATATTACAATTATATGTGGTTTAATACATGGCATTCGGAAAAGGATCGACAGATCCAACAGTATACCGGGATGAAATTATTTGAAAAGCGATACAGCGACTTCATCAAAAGAGATACTCACTTCTTGTGACAGTCAATCTGGCAGGAACTCTTGCTCCCGGGGTATTAGGAGGATATCCTGTCGCCAAACATAAGTATGTCCCTGCCTGGTCCAACTGGATATTTGGTATCGTTAGACGTCCGTCGACGTCAGTTGAACCTGGAGGTAGTGGCAGGCCGTTTTCTCTTTCCCAGTGGACTCTCGCTCTGGTATTTCCCTCATCTCTGCACGTCAGTACTACTTCTTGTCCTAATTGAGTGAATAATATGAATCAGCAGTCAGTCGGAATGGTAATCGAGATGAAGCAAACTCTGTTAAAGTTGCGATTTTTGCAAGTTTTTTTTCGAATGAAGCACGATATAATATATACAAAGTCAGAATGATATAGCAAGATGTAGCTGGTATTACGGGTTGAGCTGTACATATTTTTTTCGATGAACATGAGCTTTTTACATGGTTCCTGAAGGACATATATATTCAGGATAATGTGCATAATCGTTTCTGCATGAATAATGAATTAGTATGATATTTCAAATTGGTACACTTTTTTGGAGACCATTGGAACCATTGGATTCCAGGAATAATGAATTCGCAAAATAAAATTTATTCTATTCCCATATTTTGATTTGATTCACGGTGAGCAATCAATTTTGTATCATATCATATAGTTATCTTCCTAAAAACTGAACGTTTTGCGCAGAGATGAGAATGAACATGCTAGTCGATGATAATCCTGCTACCAATGAACAAGAAAAGAGCTCGATATAAGTTCAAACCACAATATGATTTTTTTTAACGCAATGAATAAATGTGAAAATGAGTATTTATAATGGAGAGTTATGGAAAAGATTATATTTTAATATAGGGGAAATGAATCGCAATCATGACCAGGAAGATTATTCGCAAGTTTCACACCATCCCCCATTTGTGGGAAATATTACTCACCGGTCTTATATGTGACTGCTCCGCAAATACAGAAAACATAAAACATCAGTTAATTCTTACACAATGACAATTATACGGGTGTGGGATTGGTCAGTTGAACGAACACCAACTTCACATACAAAAAAGTGAACTTGACCCAAGTAAGCGTTGGCTGTTTGGATGAGAAATATATTATAAAAAAAATATGGGAGAATATATGCCATCACGTACCCCTTGTTCGATGAATGACTCATTTGCTGCATTATTATGATTCATACAAATCGAAACTAACGAAGGTCAGCTCGAGGACCTCCCCTTGCAACAAAAAAGGTGGAAATGTTCATCTGAGACTCTTATCGCTCGTTATTGTTGATCTGGTGAATATACAAGAAAGTTATTTTGTTTGTGCATTATGGTACGGTGGCTAGGTTGTAAGAGAGAGCACGCGCTTACAGCTCGGCCATCAAGGTTCTTATTCTAGGAGTACCGGAATTTTTCGAATTTGGATATGTCGTTCAGTCACGTAGACGAAGTGGTTCGGTTTCCACTTCATCCATCAACTGTAGGTCTCAGGTATCCCTTACTAGCAGAAGCTCCCAATGAGCTCTCAAGAGGTTCCTAGAAACCTGGGATATTATCTACTTCCTCAAAAAGGAATCGTTTGTTTTGAAAATACGGACGGTACCGAAGCACTGTTTGGAGGCTCCGAAAGCCGCGAAATCCAAAACTGTAATGTAAGACTGTCTGAAGAGCAATTGGTATACACTCCGGAATTCTTCCAGATTTCATTCTGATGGGTATAAGCACGATATTTCCATCATCATAACTCAGAACAGATTTTATTGGGTGCAATTAACAACGGAATAGTATGAATATCAATTGGCTTACTACCTGGAGAATCGAACTAACGATAATGTATGCAAAAACTGTCAGAAGTCTATTTGGAATATATGAACATATTCAGAGCATCAGAGTATCATCCCATCCCCAACAGAATGTATCCCGATGAAATATCTGGTAAAAAGTTGAATAGTCTCGAAGAACTCCCT